>JALAZF010000832.1:1200000-1568635 GCA_022829125.1 Lathyrus tuberosus
ATGGAGTTCCTAAGAGTATTGTATCGGATAGAGATCCTAGATTCACATCGAGGTTTTGGGAGAGTTTACAAAAGGCTTTGGGTTCTAAGCTAAGATTGAGCTCGGCGTATCATCCGCAAACGGATGGTCAAACCGAGAGGACAATTCAATCGTTGGAGAATTTGTTGCGTGCTTGTGTACTCGAGCAAGGTGGTGCTTGGGATAGTTATTTGGCGTTGATTGAGTTCACCTATAATAACAGTTTTCATTCAAGTATTGGTATGACACCATTTGAGGCTTTGTATGGTCGGAGATGTCGAACACCTTTGTGTTGGCATGAAACCGGTGAGAGGACAATAGTTGGACCGGAGATGGTACAACAAACGACGGAGAAAGTGAAGTTTATTCGTGAAAAGATGAAAGCTTCACAAAGTAGACAAAAGAGCTATCATGACAAGAGAAGAAAAGATCTTGAGTTTCAAGAAGGCGACCATGTGTTTTTGAGAGTTACTCCGGTTACGGGTGTGGGTCGTGCTTTGAAGTCGAAGAAATTGACTTCTCGTTTTATTGGTCCGTATCAGATTTCTGCACGAGTTGGTGTTGTGGCTTACCGTGTGGCGTTGCCTCCGAATCTTTCGAACTTGCATGACGTATTCCATGTTTCGCAACTTCGGAAGTATGTTCCGGATCCGTCACATGTTATTCCTATGGACGAGGTTGAAGTGAGAGATAACCTTACGGTTGAAACTTTACCGAATAGGATTTTGGACCGCGAAGTTAAGAAGCTAAGAGGCAAGGATATTGCACTCGTGAAAGTAGCATGGGGAGGCGCTGCGGAAGGCGATATGACTTGGGAGCTAGAGAGTAGGATGCGAGAGTCATATCCGGAGTTGTTTGAATCAGGTAATATTTTCGAGGACGAAAATTTCTAAAGTGGGGGAGAGTTGTAACGCCCCGATTCCAATTATTCCCATTTTGTTGAGTCTTTTATTTAAATTGGGTGATAAATGATTTTTATTTGTGAAATTGGTGTGTTAATATGTTATGTGATGTGTTATGATATTTGACCGTTTTGAGAGTTTTCAGGGAAATTAGAATGGAGGATATTTTAGACATTTCTCAATTATTAGTAAGTTAGAAATTTAGTAAAAATTGTTGGAAAAATGATAAAGTGTAGAATTTTGTGAGAAAATGAATTAATTGTGTTTCAGTGGAAAATAGAAAAGAAAGAAAAAGAGAATAGAAATAGAAAAAAGAAAGGAAAAAGAAAAGAAATAGAAAGATAGAAAGAAAGAGAAGAGAAAAGCTAGGAAAATCAAGAAATCAACTTCTAGGAATCGATTTAATCGGGTAAGGGTGTGAAATCTTATTATCTTATCAATGTGTATCATTATGTATGATTATGTATGTGTGTATTGGATTGTTGGTGGTGTTTTCATAGTTTTCCATTTTAGAGTGATTTTGAGAAATCGATGTTTTCGCGGTTGGAAATCGACGTAAATGTGGTAGAATATTGGTTGCCATGATTGTATTGGGTTCTGATTGATATATGGTGTTTTGGAAAGGTTTTGATTGGAAAATATGGATTTTTGGGGTTTTGACAGCGCAGGAAAATTCTGGGTTTTCCTTGGTTCGCCTAGCGAACCTGGGGCGAAGCGGTGGCGAGTGAGGTTTTCGCGGGTTCGCCTAGCGAACCAGTTGGCGAAGGTCAGCGAAGGTTCGCTGAGTTGTTCGCCTAGCGAAGTTTGGGTGTTTTGAATGTGGGTAGTTGCTGCCTTAGTTCGCCAAGGGGTTCGCCTAGCGAACTTTGTGTCTGTTTTTATCTAACAGTTGGTTCGCTGGAACATTCGCCTAGCGAAGGAGCTAGCGAATGCTCGCGAGGGATGTTCGCCTAGAGAAGGAGCTAGCGAATGCTCGCGAGGGAGGTTCGCCCAGCGAACAGTGCTGTTCGTGTAATTTTGTTTTCTGCATAACTTTTGGTCTGTGGTTCGGTTTGAGGCGTGGTTTGATGCATTAGGAAGCTTATGAAATGATTTTTCTTATTATGATGATTTGGAGATTTTTAGCCGATTATATAAGTCGGAAAAGTTGGGAATAGTGTTATTTAGCGACTTTTATCGTTTTGAACGTGTGTTTGGATGTGAACCATACAATAGTGCATTGATGTGAATGTATATAGATTGTATGTACTTGTATGAGAAGAATGCATGAATATATTGTGAATATGTATGCATTTCAAGAATGTCTTGAGTCATTTGCGTGTGAAGCATAATGATGTGCATTCTTGTGTTGAGGGATTCTTATGAGAATCCGCTATAACATCGTGTGCCTTAAAAATAAGGGGTGTGAGCGATCGGATGGATCGTGTGCCTTAAAAATAAGAGGTGTGAGCGATGGGTATAGGCGATCGTGTGCCTTATACAAAGAGGTGTGAGTGATCGGGTCGTGTGCCTTAGACAAAGAGGTGTGAGCGATCCATAAACGTCGTGTGCCTTAAAAATAAGAGGTGTGAGCGATCAGATTGGATCGTGTGCCTTAAAAATAAGAGGTGTGAGCGATGGGGAACATCGTATGCCCGACGGGGAGTTACAGTGATGTAACGAGCGATGGTTCCAGCAGAGTTCCTGAGTGAACTTGAGATGATTGAGTCGGTACCGCATTGCATTTGCATAGAGTCGTGAGTTGGTCTCTATGATTTGCATTTATCATCTTTAAAATGGTGCTTTGATGAATAAACATATATGTGTATGTTTATGTGGATTGATAAGAATTGTGAAAATATGCATGAGGTATATGCTTGGTTTGAATAGATATGTATACATTGCGATGTGTATGAGTGAGATGTGATGAATTGTGGTGAGAATGTGGAATATGAGTATTTTTATGTTAAGATATATAATTATATGCATTGTTATTATGATAATATTTCTCACCCTTCTGCTGTTTTATAATGCTCTATGAGGCATTGCAGAGTAGGTATGCTGGTGGTCTTTTTGTGGAGCGTGTCTTCATTCTTTTGGTCGGTTGGCTCTGATATGTAGCACCGGGTAGCTAGGATGGCTATTATTCTTTTGAGATACACTCGTACATGTATCTTGTTAGTGAATGTTTATGTAAACATGTATTTGTTGGTGGATAATACTTGAGGATACACGTATATATGTATATATGTTGTTGTTATTCAATGTTTAGATTTCCGCTTTTATTCTAAATATTGAGATGTGGGTGTAAGGACTAAGTTCCTCTGTTGCAAAGTTACTCCACTGTTGCATATCTATTGTGGAGTATGTGTTGTATGTTGTAATTTCATGTATAATGTGACATGCCTCTTTTATACCAAGTTATAATTATACTCTGACGAAAAATTATTAATAAGTGCCTAAATGATAATGTGATTATTTGGGGGTATAGAAAGGGGGTGTTACACAACACACCTCCCAATTTAACCAATGGATTTTATGCTTATCCTCACTACTTCCCCAAAGAAAATTGCACCTAATAGAGTCGATTCTCTTTAATACCGCCTTGGGAGCCTTATAGAATGAAAACCAATAATTCGGTAAACTTGAAAGAACCGAATTAATGAGCACCAATCTTCCCGCCATGGTAAGGGATCTTGCATACCACGAATGCAACTTCCTCTTGATTTTGTCTACGATGGGATTCCAACCTTTAATCCTTCTAGGGTTGAATCCTATAGGGATTCCTAAGAAAGAGAAGTTCGCCTTTTCGATCTTACAGGAAAGAAAAGAGGATGCAGCGAGGAGAAAATGAGGGCTGACATTCAAACCTATTAGCTTGCTTTTATTAAAGTTGACCTTAAGCCCGGAAATTAACTCGAAACCTCTTAAAATAGCTTTGATACTCCAAAGGTTGCTCCATCTCCCCTCGCTTATAATGAGAGTGTCATCTGCATATTGAATAATATCAACAGACACCCCTGCGTCCACCCTAAAACCCTTAAAGCTACCGTTCGAGACAACATTATTCATCAATCCTTTAAGACCCTCAGCGACCATCAAGAAGAGAAAAGGAGCCAGAGGATCCCCCTGACGGAGGCCCCTTTCGGTATCAAATTCTTGAGTGGGGCTGCCATTAACAAGAACAGAAAGAGGGCTTTTGAATATGATAGCTTCCATCCATTTTCTCCATCTTGCCCTAAAACCCAGGTTTACTAACATAGAATAGAGGAAGATCCAGCTTACGCAGTCATAAGCTTTGGAGAAGTCCACTTTAAAAAGGAGACAATCTAGATTTTCTCTAGTAGCCAAATCCACTGTTTCGTTTGCGATCACTACTCCATCCATGAGGTTTCTTTCAGGAATAAAAGCAGTCTGGCAAGATGAGATAACTTTTCTAATCACAGTTTTCAATCTCATAGCAAGAAGTTTAGAAAGAATCTTATAAATACATCCAACTAAACATATGGGCCTGGAATCTCCTAGCTTCAGAGGATTATCGACTTTCGGAATGAGCGTGAGGAAAGCTGACGACAAGGCTTTAGGTATAAAAGAATAATCATGGAAACCTTGAACAAAACTTACTATGTCGTCCTTCATAAAACTCCAGCATTTTTTGATAAAATTAAGGTTGTAACCGTCAGGTCCAGGGCTTTTGAAGCCGTCGCAGCTCTACACCGCAACCTTAATCTCCTCTTCAGAGAAAGGCTTCTCTAAGAAAGATGCTTCCAGATCAGACAATTTACTGAAATTACAGTTTTGGAGAATAGGTCTAAAAGCCTGAGGTTCAGTGTAAGCAACTTTAAAATACCTAAAGACCTCTGCCTTCACTCCCTCCACCGAATCCACTGACCCCTGCGAAGCTTCCAGCCTCCCAATAAATTTTCGTCTTTGCCTTCCTCTGTTCCACTGGTGGTAGAATTTAGAATTTGAGTCCCCATCCTTGATCCAACTTCTTCTGGCCTTTTGTATCAGCATGTTGTCCTTTGTGTGGAGCTTTCTCCAAAAAGAGTCACTTTTTGCAGCTCTAAAAGCGACGATCTCTTCCACTTCCTTGCTGGCAGCAGAACAAAGCAACGCATCCGCTTTATTCAGTTCGTCAATATCTTCTTCTATAGAGAGGTTCATCCATCCAAAGATATCATCCCTCCAAACTTTGATTTTCTGCTTCAAAATCCTTAATTTTTCTTTTAACACATAGTCTGATCTACCCTCGATCTTCATAGTTCTCCACTCTTTCTCCATAAAAGGTAGAAAAACCGGGTTGTCAAACCAACAGTCGTTGCTTTTGAAAGGTTTGTAGCCCCAGTTCACTGAAATGATCTTCACCCAAATCAGACAGTGATCCGAGATGTCTCTGTTGCCGACGAACTGGTCCATCATTCCCCATTTCTTGATAATCTCATCTTCGAACAAGAATCTGTCCAAACGACTCATAGACTTTCCATCACCGCTGTACCAGGTAAACTTTCTACCTGAAATAGGCAGGTCTACCACCCCGGGAGCATCAATGAAATCGCCAAATCCGCTCATCTCTAAAGATCTAGCAGGACAGTGCTTTCCTTTTCTTTCAGAAGGAACCACAGTTGTGTTGAAATCGCCACCCAAAATCCATAAACCGTCTGAGAGAGAGGATTTTCACCTATGTTAATTAGAAGGATTACATACAACAAATTAATTGAATGTAATCCTTCTAATTACCTATTAAGAGTTTAAGCTTAAAAAAGATAATATCATTAACATAGGTGAAAAGGATATGAAAAAATAGAATTAATATTCACATCTTCTTAAAAAATAAAAATAAAAAACTCTATTTTGTTTATTTTAGAATTCATATTGATTTTAGAAGAAGTTATAGACAAACAATAGGTTTTTGAAAACTAAAATTCAAATGTTAGTTTCCTGGAATGCAATATTACAATGCACAAAGACTAATAACTACAATAATATAAAAAAATATTAATTATGGAGTAATTCACAATAAACAAAAAGAATATAATCCTTTTAACTCTATTGAACCAACAAATTCATTTGTCATTGGTGCAATCAAAGTCTGCAAATTGTAAATATGACTTATCCCCCTTCTTTTGAGGGATGGAGTTTTTATAGGAATTTCTGCTTCCTAAGGTTTTCTTGGAAAAGGTTGTTGTCCACTCAGTCAAAATGTGGATTGTTGAATTTCTATTTCCAAAAGATACGTGGGTCAGTAACTATCTTGACTTTTCTATTATTCAAGACATGTCTTATCCCACGTTTCTTCTTCATAAGGGCGACGAAAACATAGCGACATGGACGGGGTAGTACCTCCCTTCGGGCGACCTTGCGTCATCTCTCATTCCTTAAGGCAATCCTAAGTTGTCTCCTTAGACAAGTTATTTGCAAATATAACACTACACAGTTCCTCCGACATGAGTCCTTCAACAGAGGGCGAAGTGTTTCTCACCCTCGGTTAATCGGAGTACTCCGAGGACTGACACTTTCCCTTATGAGGCTTTTACCGACCCTTAGGAATCCAGGCCTTTACAGATATACTACTATGCAGTTTGGTCGATGAGGCGCTAAGTCCTTCTGACGGGATGTATCTCTTTTAGGCAGGACTTACATTGAGCCCTCTTGCAAGACTTGACACCAAGTCTCTAGGACTTGATACATGTTGCGCCCCTTAGGCGTGATTTTTGGGAGCGGTCTCGCCCGAGGAGATACCAAGTCCCTCAGGTGAGAGCTTTATCTTCTCTGGGAATTCTAAGTTCCTCAGAGGTTATATCATGTATCTTGGCTGAGACATGCTAAGTCCCTCAGGCGGGGGATTTAACCTTTTGGGCAGGACTTCTATCGAGCCCTCTAGCAAGACTTGACACCAAGTCTCAAGAGCTTGATAAATGCCGCGCCTCTTGAGGTGATTTTTGGGAAAGATCTCGCCCGAGGAGATACCGAGTCCCTCAGGCGAGAGCTTTGTCATCTTTGGGAATTCTAAGTCCCTCAGAGGTTATATCATGTAGTCAAGCTGGGGAGATGTTGAGTCCCTCGGGTGGGGCAGTTTAACCTTTCAGACGAGACTTTTATCTAGCCTTCTAGCAAGACTTGACACCAAGTCTCTGGGGCTTGATATAGGTTATGCCCTTTAGGAGTAATTTTTGGGAGCAATCTTGCCCAAGGAGATACCGAGTACATCAAGCGAAATCTCTATCATCTCTAATAATTCTAAGTCCCTCAGATGTTATATCATGTAGCCCGACTAAGGAGATGTTTAGTCCCTCGGGTGAGGCGATTTAACCTTTTAGGAGAGACTTCTACCGAGCCCTCTAACAAGACTTGACACCAAGTCTTCGGGGCTTGATATAGGTCATGTAATACCCTATTTACCCAACGCTTAATTATAATTAAATCATAGGTTTTTCACAATATTCACACATAGGATGTTACACATCTCGAAACACACATCTGCTAATCATGTAACACTTAATTAATATAAACCTGCAACTCCTGTCATCGCATTCCCACTTTCACTTAGGGTATCATCGTAGTGGAAATACTCAATTAAAACACACTAATTTAAATTTAATAATAAGTCTCATATCAAAATTAAAAAGCATCGACTTGTAAGTCTTCTCCAAATGCTTGTCACACCAAAACATAAAATACGAGAGCATACATTGTCTCTCAGAAATCTCAACATAAAACAAATAAATCGCTCCCTAATTTCATATATTAGGTCATAACCAAAGCTAAAATAAAGGAATCAAAATAAAAATCTCCATGAACAAGCTTCCACTAACAACAGCGACTCTACTCTCGAGTATCTGCACGATGCCCATGTAAAGACAACATTCAAATAGAAGGGGTTACAAATCACATTCAATAATAATAGACATATACTGCAGGGTAGGATATCAATACATAGCATAATCTATACAATCGCAGATCACAATATATCAATTACATTCTCACACCAACTCATCAATCACGACTCATTCACATACCAATTACACACAACATCAATATCATATGCATTATCTCATTATGCATCTCATACTTAAAATGCAACTTTATGCAACTCGATGCAAATCTATGCAACTCGATTATGCAACTCAATGCATACGCATGTGATACCAACTCAATATTTGGTTCTCTGGAACTGGGTCCTCTCTCTGAACCCATGAGCTCCATATCTGAGCTCCAAGTCCCCTCTCTAAGCTTGGGACAAAAACTCAAACATTTCACTAATTACTACCATGAGGTAGCTCTGCGCGTTAGCTTTCTAACGCTTCAAACGGCATGTCATTTGGACCTACAGATCAAAAGATGCGGCAAAATCGTCAGATAACGCAACAAAACAAAAGCAAAATTTTTCACTATTTGGCCTGATGATTTTCATTCTGATGCAATCGATTGTCACTGAAACACATTTCATTACTGACTTCGTAAAAACTCATTTTTCTGTGATAGGCAATCGATTGTTATTTGGTGCAATCGATTGCACTGTTATTTTATCTTTCAAAATTTCAACTAATGCAATCGATTGTCACTGTAGTTTTTTCTAAAACTTCCAATTTTCTCTGGTATGTGATTTTCTTTCGATTTCTAACTTCAACCGCTAAAACAGTTTCTATTTTGTTCATTCAAAAATATCTCCATATATTTTCTAACAGGATCAATACATATATCAAGATAATTATCATCAATCCATCCATTTTTCTCATGAATTAAACACTTAGATTCATTCCCTAAATCATTCAATCTCATATCAATTTCCATGGATTCAATTGATTTCAAGAGCACAACAACATGTAAACACACACAATTGCAATTCACATCATTGCATGTAAAAACATAATTATCATTAAATTTTCATCAACATTCCTCATAACTCAAAGGAAGAACAAACCCTATAGGAGGTTAAGGACTTCTCTACCCTACCCCTCATGCACAAGCCCTTATTGAAGGTTATTCTCCCCCTTACCTTAGATTTCCAACAAGCAAGCTTCCTAATCAAGTATGATTATTCCCTCCTTTAGCCCTAGACTTGTCTTTCACACCTTTACCCCTTTCTCCAAAACTCATGTTTTCACGTTCTAATCCCAAAAACTCTCTACTGATCCCTTTTTATTAGAAACCTAGCCTCTTATTCACCACCTATTCTCTTATTCACCAAAATACCCCTCATTCCTCTACTAACTCTAATTTCTTCTATTTTTCTTATTTACTAACTAATTTAATTATTTAAATTATTAAAATTCTATTTGCTTCTAATTATTTTATCAACCCACCAAACTCTCTCTACACCCTCCCAAGACCCACATACTCATGCAAGAATCATAATTTATTTATTTAATTAACATACCTCAATAACTAATTAAATATACAAATTCATAAATAATTTAAATTGGGGTGTTACAGGTCACGCCCCTTAGGCATGATTTTTGGAAGCGATCTCGCCCGAGGAGATATGAGTCCCTCGGACGAGAGCTTTATCATCTTTGAGAATTCTAAATCCCTTAGAGGTTATATCATATAGCCCGACTGGGGAGATGTTGAGTCCCTCAGGCAGGGTGTTTTAATCTTTCAGGCAGGATTTCTATCGAGCTCTCTAGCAAGACTTGACACTAAGTCTTCGCGGCTTGATATAGGTCGCCCCCCTTAGGCGTGATTTTTTGGAGCGATCACCAGTAGACTATGTGGGGCGTTCTCGAAGTCTGAGAGTGAGTTATCGAGCAGACAAGGAAGTTTTGTCCTAAAGTTGCGATTTCTGCTGGGGGGTTTGACCCATTTAAGCCTGCTTCCAGGGTGAATCATGGAGGAGGTCCTGATCTCTCGATTTCCCATGCTCCAACTTGATTTTCTTTTTGCTTCATATTATTTATTTATTTGCTATGATTCTCAAGCCTTTATGCATTGGGCATATTAATTTTGATATTTAACGAAACATTTTACCTTGATGATTTAAGTATTGTTATGAAACTATAGATAAAAAATCGTGGTGGTTGAGTGAAAATGTTCAAAGTAGTTATAGTAAAAAAGAAATATTTTAAAGAATAATCTAGGTGTAAAAGTGGTGAAACTTGGAAAAAGTATAAGAAAGATAAGAAAGTGGCAAAAAAAAGGCACCGAGTAAAGTAAGAACTCGTATTTTTGCCAGATTGTATCAATATTTAAGAACCATTGGGAGAAAATTTAATATATATGCTTGTTAAGGGAAGATAAAGAAAAACAAAAGATTTAGATCAAGTGAAGTGTGTTAAAGATGAAAAAGACAAAGTCTGGGTTAGGGAAAATGACACTAAGGATAAATGGAAGAAGTATTTCTACAATTTATTTAATGAAGGATATGTGATCTCACCAGACTCTAACAGACTTGATATTAGATAAGAAGATCGAAATTGTAATTACTACCATTGCATTAACAGGCAAATGGAAAAAGATACGTTTAAAATGATGAGTAACAAGAAGGAGGTTAGGTCAAACAACATACCTATTGAGATGTGGAAAATGCATAGGGATATAGTCATTGAGTAGATCAATAAACTCCTTAACAAAATTGTGAGATCAAAGCAAATGTTAATGAATTGTGAAGAAACACTTTAGTTCTAATCTACAAGAAGAATGAAGATATGCAAAATTATACAAATTATAAGGGAATTAAACTTATGAGTCACTATGAAGTTATAGAAAAAAAGTGATTGAATGAAGATTAAGAAAAGATACTCAAGTTACTAACAACCAATTTGGTATTATGCTTAAGAAGTCAACATGAAAGTGAGTTATCTACTACGATGTGTGGTGGTGGATCAATATCGGATGGATCAACAAAACTAGCAATTAATTTTCATTGATTTAAGGGAGGGGGAGTAAGAGAGTCCCTAGAGAGATTTTATGAAAAACTTAGAGAAAAGAATTAGGATTTCCTTTATTCGAATTATCCAAGATATGTATGAAGCGTTATTGACTAGTGTACAGACGTAAGGTAGAGAAATGAGCGATATCCCCATTGCAATAAGGTTGTATCAAAGTTCAACCCTAAACCCTTACCTTTTCACGTTAATTTTGAATGTATTCACGAAACACGTCCAAAAACTAGCACCGAGATGTAAATTGTTTTGTCCTACTTGGAAATTTGAATGATGATTTAAATTATAAGTCGAAAACTTGGAGACAAGCCTCAGAAACATATGACTTTCTCCTAAGCGTAAGAAGAAATATATGTAACAAGAAATATATGATATGCAAGTTTAGCAAAAGAAGAAATGTTTCTAACATAAAGGTGAAAGTTGGAGACAATATCATACCATAAATCACACAATTTAAATATATTTGATATGTAATAGAAAACGTTGGAGAAAGAAAAGGAGATGTTAACCATTGAAATTCAATGGTTGAAATGAAGAGACTCGAGAGTTTTTACGTAAAACAAAAACACCGCTCAAATACTTCAAATTCAGATTCACTTCAAATTAGAGTTGGTGAATGACAAGGAATCAGTAACACAATCTCAAATACTTCAAATTCACCCAAAGTTTAGGTCTAAGATATTTAAATTCAGATTCATAATAAAAATGATTATTCACAAAAAAAATATATTAAAAAAAAGAATTTATTATTCACTCAGTTTGCTGCCATCGTGACTGCTTCGATATAATAAAATCAAAACAGAAATTATATGGTAATTATTACTCCACAAATTTGTATCACCCAAAAATATCATGATCCCAATGCTAATGATACTAACACTTAACAACAAAGAAAAAAAAGTAAAATTACTTCAGAAGAAACGGAGGAAGAAAATAGTTTACCATGTGCTTAATGACAGAAATGTAAAATTACTTCAGAAGAAAACATAGCTTGTAGCTTAAAAACCATTACATGGCATAACTTGAAATGCAAACCTCCAGCAAGACAAACGGAGGAAGAGGACTAATATGTGACATTGTTTGGCAAGTTCCGGATGACATTACTCTTCATCCCTATCTTGCTACGCATATGCTCCACACCCGATTTGTTCATCTGCTTCAACACTTTCATTCTCACAAGTTGCTCCCTTGATTGGATAGTGGCCAAACCCATGCTCCTGTACCTGAAAAATGAAGATGTCCTATATTACCATGTGACCCGATGATTTGATAAAATGGTACGGCGAATGTTTCCCCTCAGCATTTTATTACACAGAAAATTGAGTACAGGGATTAAAATGGCAAACCTTGAAGCCAATTCAGCAGTAATGGCAATGTTGTTAGCAGGAGATGGCCTTGGTTTCTGACGATAATAACGCAAATATTCACGGGAACCAAGAGTTCTGGTTGATTTTCTATCACCAGACATCTTAGTGATTACAAGCTCAGACCCACCACTAAGTTCTATATTATTATCAGCATCACCAGATGCAACTAGCTGCTTCCCTTGATCATCAACATAACTTATAAAAAGAAAAAGAGGAATATAAATATTTGATATACTAAGTATAAATGTGCCTTACAAATTGTACAGGGGTAGCTCATAAAAGGGGAAAATTAAATGATATCAATATGAGCCAAACCAACCTGCTGGTATAATCATAGAACTCTTCCAGCTCTACTTCCTCCTCATCATCATCATCACCATAATGCACCTTACAGTGATTTTTTGCTACCATATGTTTCCTGACTGCTTCCAAGCTGCTGAAAGGATGACACCTATCATTACAGTACAGACACAAGTAGTCCCTTTTGACCTATAAAATGGAAACATATTAGTGATTTTTTGAACCAAACCAAGCATACTCGTTTTTTGGGAAAGGGGGGTCACAGAATTATACCTTTAGACCAAGATAAGTGAGGAGCCCTTTTGGATCTTTCAAATACTCAACATCAGGAATGAAGAATCCATGGTGCTTGTGCATGTGAACCATGCAGTTTTCAATTGTTTTGTGCTTGTGATCACACATAAAGCAACATGATGGATCTATGTCCACAACATCATCTTCATCCATATCATCATTATCAGCATCAGCATTCTCATCCATTTTCAAATCTGTCAAGGACTTCTCAGCATCATCCATCAAATCATCATCAGAATCAACCTCCTCCCATTCATCTTCACTGTCTTCATCTTCAGCAGAGTCATCTACCAATCTTCTAGGAGGCGGCTTATTCACAACGCGTGGTGGAAGTGGCTTAATTATAGCTTTCCCATCCGAATCACTAGCTCCCTCAGTAGCCCTAACCACATGAGTTCTCGACTTCAGATGCTCCGCATGAGCCTTAGCACTTTTATACCCCTTGCCACATAGGCCACAGCTATAGAGCATAGGAGTTTCATTAGATCTTTCTCTCTCTTGAGCAAGTGCTGATTGCCTAGCTAGAAACAAAGCTTCTGTCACTCCAGGAACTCCAGCCACCTATTCATTTTTCAAAAGTGAAGCAAAAATTAACATTTCCTCTAAATTTTCCAGAAAATAAAACAAGTTCAAGCAAAACATTCATTAGTTATCATATCCTCCAAACCTACCACTCTAAACCCTAAATTATCCCTATGCAGGCAACAGCTCCCAAAAAAATCTGAAACCGCCCTTTGCACTATATATTGTAAACCATAGTTCCTTGGTGAACATAGCAAACCCATTTGATATTTTGAAATTTTTTTACCCTCCTCCCAAAAAAAAACACACAACACAAGATAAATTTCCACACATAATTCAACAACCAAAACAACTAACAAAATTTACAATACCATACACAATTTTAATTCCCTGTATTCACTTTAGATAAGATAAGTGCAATTTCAATTCACAATTTAACAAGATTTCAAAGACTAATACTCAAAATAACAAAGAAAAAAACTTATTAGTTTTGTGGTTAAAAGTGAAACCATAAAAAAAAGTAATCAAATCAACCAAACAAAGCCTTATATAATTTTCAACAAAACTGAAATAAAAACTACATGACTATGAGCATGAAGCTGAAATAATTCTCATTAGTGTTACACGGTACATGCATATTCCCTTTTTTTCTTGATTGAATAAAAAATAAATATTAAAAAAATCTAGGGTTTAACAAATAGATAAAAAAAATTGTAACGTAGAATCGATTTGAAAAGCGTAAACCCTAACCTTGCGTTTGAGATTGTAGCGATGCCACTCGGATTTGTAATGGAGTTTTAGGTCGGGAGGATCATTGAATTCTGTGTTGCAGGAATTGCAGGTGAATCCTGGCATAGTTTGGAGAGAAGAAGATGCAGATGAAGAGAAAGAAACGTGAGAAGAGAATTATAGAAGCAAGAGAAAAGAAATGGTTATGTCGGCGAAACGAAATGAGGGATCAGCGCTTACGTGATGATATGGGAATGTGGACCGATTCGTTTCTTTGACCCGGTTCATGCCCTTATTGGGCCTGAGCTTTTTACGGGCCTTTAGCATATACCCCATAACTTATTCTTGATATCCGTACAAATTGGACAATATGACTAAAATATATTTATAATTTTAAATTTTAATTTTTCGAAAAATAAAACTGCATATTTTGAATTTTTGCAACATTGGATGTTTTTTGGAATTTTTTAGATATTTATAAGTAAGTGGCCTATTTTTGAATTTTTTTGAGTTTTTATCGAATTTTTTGTCTTATTAGGAAATATTGTCTGATAAAAATTTATACATTTGATATGTTTTTAATGAATTTTTAAAAAATTGCTAGACATTTTTGAATTTCCAATGAACATCAAATTATTGATATCGAATTTTATAAAAAATGTGGTATGTTGTAGGGGTGTCACATGAGTTTTAAAATATCAGGTAGGTCGATATTGTTTTTTTCTTTTAATTTTTTTAATTTATAGTGAGGAGAATAGGAAGATTTGGGAAAATCATGCATAGATTGAGCGACATGCATGTTAAGAATGTTGCGGAAAGCTCTGAAGGAGATGATGAAAGGTCTATGCCCTAGCCTACACAAGTCCATGTCGGGCCATAATTTCTGAGCATTTCTTAACGCATCCTAGATACCACTTAGGCATCACGCGAATTTCTAAAAATGCCTCTCGTTTTCGGAGATGTAACTCCAGAGGCATCTTAATACACACATTTTATTCGTTTTTGAGTCACACTTCAATTTCATGAATTAATTTATTCTAAAAATACATCTCCGAAAAAATTTCGAAAATACATTTCTGAAAGCTGAAATCTGCAATTAAGTATTATTGGACCATACAATTTTATTTTATTGTTTCATGGTGACAACTAATACTTATATAATAACAATATTATTTATTCTTGTAAAAATATTAAGTATAAAAATGTGTGATGATGAATGGGACCACCCAAGAGCAGAAACGGTTGCATGTTGTTGAGAGAACGTTAAAGCATCATTTCGAGATGTCATGTCAGGCGTACAATGCAATGTCTTCCTTTCGAAAATCTATTTTTAAAAAAATTTTAGAGATGTATTTTCGGAATAAATTAATTCATGATATTGAAGTGTAACTCAAAAACGAATGATATATATATATATATATATATATATATGTTTTGGACTGACCAAATGGCTAGGCATGACACAATCCACTTCTGCACCCAGAACGGTCCAATAGTCCAAGTTCTGCCAATTGAGGACAAAGGAAAGCACTTTTTCTTCTGCCCCTCAGCCGAGGAGGGCTGGCCAGCTGACCCCCAGGACCAACTACCCTTCGTCACATCTCTGCCCGTCACGCACAGTTCAACCATCCAAAAACGACCACGGCGCGTTTTCCCGCAACCACACCCCTGCTCGAAGCAACGGCTAGTTTCGAGCATGTCTCCCTGTCACAACGGCTAGTTTCTGGCAGTTACCTATTTTTGGGGATCGAATATTTAGGCCTGAAAACAGGGACCAATGGTCAAGCGCTAGGGGCATTATAAATACCCTATCCTTTGAGAAGGTAAGGTATTCCAGGATCACCCTAAGACATTCTTACTTTGTACTTGCCTTCTCCTCTCCCGATTCTTACTTTAGCATCGGAGTGTCTTGCAGGTACACCCCCTCCTCCTTGGATTCCAGCATTGAAGACGAAGTCTCTGGCCCACTTCATGTTCTGATCAACCGGAAAGATCAGCGACGCCGTCTGTGGGATTTCAATTATCCCCGTCTTTTTTTCTCCGGAAACCAAAGATCAAAGCAATTTTTCAAGATTCCGATCATGGCCAGCCATGATAACGTCAACGATGCGCGCAACACCGTCATCTCCCCCGTCAGCAAGACAGACAACGACGGGGCAAACCCCTTTCTTAGGGACGGTGTTCCTCAGCAGAGGGACGGAGTCACCGCGTCTCCCTCCCTGGATCGTGCCAACAACATAGAGATCCAGTACTCAGAGGACCATCAGCCCATCCCAGTTCCGCCCAACGCCGACCCGGCCATGGCAGCCCTGGTCGAAGCCCTAAATAAGACGAACATTATGATCCTCCAACAGAATGCAAGAATTGGAGCATTGGAAGAGATCATCTGTCCAAGATCTCCTTTATCAAGGCGCGAGCACCGGATATCTCGGAGCCATTCTCCCCCATGCAGAAGAAATCGTTAGATGCCAACAGAGCCAGAATCCCTGTCGATGAGGAAACGCGACTGTACTCCTCCCCGGAGCCAGCACTCCCCAGGGGCCAAGAGAACAAGAAGAGATTTGCGGGCAGAAAACCAACGTTCACCTACGCCCAGACCTAAGGGTCGGTCGCGAACTCCTTCTCCCCGTCAAGATCGCAGTCCCCACCCTGGCAAAAACTTCCGCTCTCGTTCGCGGTCGAGCAGCTACAACAACGACGAGGAGCCTCGAGGCCCGTTATCCCAAGAGATCATGGCCACTCGATTACCCAAAGGGATGGAGAAACCCCACCCCTAGGCACATATGATGGAACGACTGATCCCGATGATCACATCGAGAACATCGATGCCCTTCTCGACTACCGTGGCATCAGAGGCGCCATCAAATGCAGGTTGTTCACAAAGATACTGAGAAAGGAAGCAATGTCCTAGTACAAGAGTCTCCCCAATGAATCCATCACCTCATGGAGGCAGTTGGGGAGGATGTTCTCGAGACATTTTACAGGCTCTCGCCGTCATTCGAAGACAGAAGCCTCCCTCGAGGCTATCATTCAAGGAAAAGACGAATCTCTTCGAGCATACATCAAAAGATTCAATAAAGAAGTCGTTCAGGTCTCCATGACTGACGACATGAAAAAATATTTGCTCGAACGAAGGCTCCGTTCCCGCAACGAATTTGCCAAGGCGGTTGGCATCGAGACCCCAGCAACACTAGACGCCCTCCTCCTTAAGGCTCAGACGTATATCCAGTATGAAGGAAAAAAATCGGCAGACACTGCCCGGGACTCAAGGCACCAAGAGAACGCCAGATCCTCAAAACACGATGATTCCTCGTCAACTCGTCGGGGAACAGAAAAAAGGAGGGATGACCACTCCTAGGAATCCCGAGATCACAAAGGGTCATCTGTTAGACGAAGGCAATTGATAGAAGGGGGGTTGAATAGATCACTTCTTTTTAAATGTGAGTCGGCGCTAAAATTTATTTTTAAAATATTTTGCAGAAGCGGCCAAGGATAATTCGTCTACACGAACTGAGTTACTGAGATGATCGGATATACGTAAGCCAAATGGAACGAAAGGCTCGAAGAGAAAAAATAGAATCGCAACTTAACAATTAATCAATTTTCCAAAAGCACTTAACAAGGTGCAATATCCAATGAGTATTCAAAAATTAAACCAAACTTGACAATATATCAAACACCTTGTATGCGTTCAATGTATCGAGCACTTGGAGTGCGTAAAACTCCAAGTTTAGCCTTCTATTATAGTTGATGCAGAATTTTCACTAAGCACAATCCCAAAATGATTGTGGAATGGTTTTCAAAATAATTTTCTGCACAAAGCTATACCAGAATTTTTTATCGATCGACTGAACGATTACAAGCGTAAGCGATTCGAAATATAAATGAGATAAGGAAAAGGAAACGACACCAGGTTTGTTTAGGCAGTTCCCCTCTCGTCCTCGCTTAGGGTACGCCTGCCCCCAATTCTAAAACTAGAATTGAGATATCTATAACTTGTTTGCAAATGTTTTTACAAGAGAAAACTTAGCTATCCCACACTCAAGAACACTTCGTTGATGCAAATTGTTCTGGATTGGACCGATGGCTAGGCATGGTCCAATTCACTTCTGCATCCAGAACGGCCCAATAGCCTAGATCCATCCAATTAAGGACAGAGGAAACCGGTTTTCCCTCTGCCCCTCCACCGAGGAGAGATGGCCAGCCGGCCATCTCTGCCCATTCATCACATTTCTGCCCGTCACGCACAGGGCAGACATCTAGGGATGGCCGTAGTGCTCCTGCCCGGGATCATCTCCTGCCCCTCCGCCGAGGCAGCTGCCCAGAATGACCCAATAGCCTAGATTCATCCAATTGAGGACAGAGGGAACCGGTTTTCCCTCTGCCCCTCCACCGAGGAGAGATGGTCAGCCGGCCATCTCTGCCCATCCATCACATTCTTGCCCGTCACGCACAGGGCAGACATCCAGGGATGGCCGTAGTGCTCCTGCCCGGGATCATCTCCCGCCCCTCCGCCGAGGCAGCTGCCCGAAACGACCAGCAGTCTCGATCCAGCCAGTTAAGGACTAAGGAAAGCCATTTTCCTCCTGCCCCTATGCTGAGGAAGGCTGACCAACTGATCTTCAGGGACAGAAGGCCAGCCCTGCCCTCCATTCCATCTCTTCCCATCATACATGGGACAACCATCCAGGACCAAGCAGGAATGCTCCTGCTCAGAAACACTCCCCTGCCCAAAGCAACAGGCTAGTTCCGAGCAGGTATGCCCCTCTCGCCGAGGAGAGATGCCCGACTTACCTTCAGGGACAGCTGCCCATCTCTGCCCTCTATCTCAACTCTGCCTGTCATACACAGACAGTCATCCAGAACCTGGCCGGAATGCACCTGCTCAAAAACACTCCCCTGCTCAGCACAACGGCTAGTTTCGAGCAGACCTGCCCATTCCAACGGCTAGTTCTGGCAGTTACCTATTTTTGGGGGATCCGCAATCCGCGCCCGAATAATAGGGACCAATTGGCCATGCGGTGGGGCACTATATAAACCCTCTCACTTGAGAGGGTCAGGTATCCAATAATCATCCTAAGAACTCATACTTTGTACTTGGCCCTTTCTCTCTGACCTTTTCTTACTTGAGCGTCGGAGTGCCTGGCAAGTACACCCCCTCCTCCTCCATTCCGGCATCGTAGACGAAGTCTCTGGCCCACTTCAAGGTTCTGATTAACCGGTAAGATCAGTGGCACCGTCTGTGGGAAATATGCTCTCCCCATCTTTCTTTCCCTGAAAACCAAAGATCAAAGCAGATATTCAAGATTTTGATCATGGCCAGCCACAGTAACGTCCATGATGCTCACAACACGGTCATCTCGCCAATCAGCAAGACTGACTGTGAAGGAGCCATTGCTTCCCTCGAGGACGACGTCCCCGTTCAAAGGGGCAGAGTCACTACTTCCCCCTCTCTAGATCGCCAGGAGATGGAAGACCAACGCCCAGAGCACAATGGGTCCAGACTGATCCTTGGAAGAGCACCGGAGGGTCCCCAACCTATTCTTATTCTGCCCAACACCGATTCGGCCATGGCATCACCGATCGAAGCTATTAACAAGAGCTTCCTCCCCTGAGGCACGGCCAAAGAAGGTCTCGAAGCCTTTCTCCTCGACGAAGGAGGAACGCCTAAGAACCAGAGAAGCCCGAATCCCTGGCCATCAAGAAACACGATCGAATTCCTCCTCGAAAAGACCAGCTCTCCCCAGTGGCCAAGAGGACGAGGAGAGATTCACCGACAGAGAATCGACATTCACCACCGCGCAAAACTAAGGGACGATCGAGAACTCCTTCTCCCCGTCGAAATCACTATCCCCAACACGCCAGCAGGAATGCACCGAGGAGAGATGCCCAGCTGACCTCTAGGGAGAGCTGCCCATCTTTGCCCTCTATCTCAACTCTGCCCGTCATACACAGACAGTCATCCAGAACCTGGCCAGAATGCACCTGCTCGGAAACACTCCCCTGCTCAGCACAACGGCTAGTTCCAAGCATATATCCAATACGAGGAGAAGGAGGCTGCAAACACTGCCCGAGGAACACCCTACACGAGGATATAGTATCCAGGAGGAGGTACTTTGAAGAAGCCTCAAAAGGGATGACCACCATCACCATACAACCGAGGACACCCAACAAGCCAGCCTTGCCCTACAACTTCGAAGAGCAAAAAACATTACCCCGCGTCGACTCTATCGACCCGGGCAAGTGTTTTACCAAAGACCTCCTAGAGGCAAATTGTATTTCGGAAGCCAAACACACTACATGGTTATCCAAATATTGTACTTATGAAAAAACATAATGAAAAATAAAGAATGTGTGTGGACTATACTGATCGGCCTTGCCCGAAAGACGTATATCTCCTCCATGACATAAATAAAAATAGTTGATAATTCTGCCGGTTTTTGCTGCCCTTCATGGATGCCCATCGGTGGCCAAGAACCGAAGGGCAGATCGAGAAGCCCATCTCCTCGACACCAACTGGCAGCGCGAAACCTTCCGGTCCCCTGCCCCTCATTCCACACGGAGAATTCGAGGCTATCCTCCTCGACAATGACCCGAACAAAGCAGAGATGACCTCACCAGCCTCCCCGACGAGCGGAGCGCATAACCGAACTGTTCCACGCGAACACACAAGCCAAGCAGACATATGTTCTCCGCAAACACCTTAACCGAGGAAGGTTGGTCAGCTAACACCCAAGATCAGCAGGACCACAGCTGCCCTCCTTCACATTTCTGCCCGTCATACATGGGCAACCACCCAGGAACGATCAAAATGCTCCTGCCTGGAATTGGACAGTAAGCCAGCTCTGCCCTTCATTCCATCTCTGCTCGTCATACACGGGACAGTCATCCAAAACCTAGCAAGAATGCATCTGCTCGGACTCACCCCATACCCAGAGCAAACGAATAGTTCCGAGCAGGTCTGCCCATTACAACGACTAGTTCCTGGAAATTGAGGACCAAGCAGGAATGCACCTGCTCGGAAACACACCTACGCCCAAAGCAACGGGCTAGTTCCGAGCAGGTATGCCCCTCCAGTTGACCTCTAGGGGCAGTCGCCCATCTCTACCCTCTGTCTCATCTCTGCCTGTCACGTATGGGCAGCCAAAATTCATACGACAAAACATCAAAGTCGGCAGTCTCGTCTTGAGGAGAAGTCACAGATTCTCGTGAAGGCAAACTCGCCGCAAGCTGGAATGGTCCCTATCTCGTCCGAGCAAAAATAGAAAATGGGGCCCACTACCTAGAACACCTCGATGGGTAACAACTTGCTCGACATATTACGGCTAAGGCCACTACAGCCGGCGGGCCCGTCGAAGCGATGAAATGCAACGTACCGACCATAAATGCATGCCTAGGTACAAGCATTGCATACCTAAAAGTTTAACAAGGCAGACCTTTACTCTCGAACGAGAAGACCCTGTCACACGTCGGATACTCGACCGAGTCCGACATCGTCGTCGTACCATGATTGGCATAACACCCAGCTCGCGATGAGACGTTCACACCGCGGAGCTCGGGCCACAATCGTGACCTGAGCACCGTTCTCATGCCTAGAAACAACCCAGGCCTCTTCGAACCAGTTCTCCAAACTGGTCGAACAAATAAAATAACTACCGAGCAAATCCTAAAACACTACGAATAATCCATACAAAATTGCTCATACAAACGAGCACTCACGACGAGAATCGTGCTATACTTAGCGATAACAAGCGAGTGAAAACGTCTCCAACAGACAAGGCGACGCTTTTGTTCCTCGGGCACGTTCACATACGGGCACCACGGAACGTCGCCATCTCCACAAACACGCACCAACCGTGCACAGTTCTCCCCGAGATCGCGGGCTACTCTTAAGTCATCACTCCTGTGCCCAGGAGCAACGACTTGGGGGGCTTTTGTTTTGGACTGGACCGATGGCTAGGCATGGCCTAATTCACTTCTACATCCAGAACGACCCAATATCCTAGATCCATCCAATTGAGGACAGAGGGAACCGGTTTTCCCTCTGTGTAGCACGGTTTTCGTGACCGCCCACATCCGCCTGCGGATGGGATTGGGTGCTACTTTCTGATTTCTTATTTATCCTGTGAAGCTGGAAAAGAAAGGGAAGCTATCTCAAACTAACCTTGCACGGAAATGTGTTTTTTAACAAATGCTAAGAGATTGGGGAGTTCGGGGCCAGGTTATACAATGGGGAGTTGTCGATTACCCATCCTATACATGGTTATCCATGGGTTGATAGCAATTTTCTATTGTTATACTGTTTTCTACTTGATGGTGTTTGTCTGTAAAATGGAAAGTTTCTCCTTTGGGAATGTTGAGAGATGTTGAAAAGATATTGTTGTTGTTTTCGGATTTTTTGATGTTTTTGGGTAAGGTACTGGACCTAAGGTTTTTGTTTAGTGTGCTCACTAAGATTTCACAATCTTATGCCTACGTATTCCCGTAATGATAATAGGGAAATCAGAGCAATCGTAGTTCCTCCTATTCTAAGGGATGAAGGGGATGTTTTGGTGTCTTGTTCAAAGCCCAAGACATGAAGTTAAAGGTGATTTGTATCTTGTTTGAAGCCCAAGATGTGAAGCTAAAGGTGTCCTGACTTAGAGGGATTTTGTCATCTCTAAAGAGGGATTGTTGATTTTTGTGTGCCTTGATCAAAGCACAAGGTTGATGCTAAAAGGTTGATTGACTCCACTGGGGAAGTCCTTATACAAAGCCTAAGAGGAGGCTAAAAGTTTGACTTTTATGTGGAAAATATTCTTTCTGTCTTGTACAAAGCCCAAGATTGAGGCTAAAAGGGGTTTTGGCTCTGCCGGGGAGTTTTGTATGTCTCGTGCAAAGCCCAAGATAGAGGCTAAAAAATGAGAAATTTAATTGACTTGATTGAGTATTTTTAAGTGTCTTGTACAAGGCCCAAGACGGAGGCTAAACGGGTTTGACTCAACAAGAGGGTGTTTTTATCTGTCCTGTACGAAGCCCAGGATTGAAGCTAAAGGTCATTTGTGTCTTGTTCAAAGCCCAAGATTGAACCTAAAAGGTTGTGGGAATTGATTGAAAAGGTGAAATGATTAAAGATTGAGATATGAATATCCGGGAAAAACATCGGATGAAAATTGAAGAAATATCCAGGAAAGCGTCGGATGAAAATTGAAGGAATATCCGGGAAAACGTCGGATGAAAGGAATATCCGGAAAGCATCGGATGTTAAAAAAAGGAAAGGGTTTTTCCTGTGTTTTTTAGGAAACTTAAGGGTTTCTTGAGATCCAAAAGGAGGTGAGACTGTCCAAGTCTACTGGTATGAGAAGGTTGATCTTTGTATGATGCCCAAGAGGAGACTGATGTTTTTAAGGGATGAGAATCAACCCTAAATTGGTTTGATGTTTTGACTCTAGAAAGACTGCTCTAGCAAAGGATGACTAGGTTATGTTCCTATACCTTTAGGAGGTCGTCGGGTCCTTGTATTAAGCCCAAGAGAATGCATGAGAACTTCTAAGAAGCCGAAGGGTCCTTGTACAACGCCCAAGAGGAGGCGGGGATGCTTTTAAGAAGCCTGTGGGTCCCCAAACCAAGAGAAGTTCAAGACATGTTATTCATAGAGAATAGATCAAGCCAGGAAAGTTCGAGAATTTGGAAGAAACTCAAGAGATACCATTCACGGAGAAAAGATCACCTCGGGGAGTAGAATTCCTTTTGACAATTTCTAAGTGACAGTCTGAGAAAGGGTTCACCGAGAATGCTGCCTTTCACGTCTCCATATTGTTTAACCCCAAGAGGAGGGAAGACTGTATCTAGTAATCCTATGGGGATCTAGTTTTGTTTGTATTTAAGAGTGACCAACAGAGCTTTACCTAGTTATAGACGTAATTACCGGGGAAAACTCTAAATAACTATACTAGTATTACACAGTGGATATGTGACAAGTATATAAAAGGATGTGAAAGAAGACTTACAATGAAACAGCCCCACAATACAGTTACATATATGAAAGCGGTAAATTAAAGCGGATAAACACTTACCCGTTGTAGAGCTTCCATGTTGTTTGGTTAGTCGTTCAACAAAGAAAATTTGATAACAATAGTATATTTGGATTCCAAATCAAAGGAGAAAGTATTTTGAACAAAGATTGGGACTTACAGCTCAGGGAGAGGCCCAAAAAGGTTTTCTGTACAAAGGGGTGAGACTTACACTCTATCAAGAGGCCCAAAAAGTTTGAAAAAGATTTGTAAAGAGGATTTATTTAATCATAAACATGATGCACAAGCAAAGATTAAATATAAAGTGTACCGGACACCGGTGAATTTTCACGCAAGCAGGGGAGCGTCAGACGAGCCCAAGGTACCCGATAAAGTTTTTAAGCATCCAATGATCGTCAAGATATTGATTAAGAATTCCTGCATCAGATGAAAAAGAAAACCGCAAACAGAGAAAAACCAGGGATCTCATAGAAAATGCTTTTTTTTCCTCATTAAGTGGTTAGAATTGAATTGAAACTATAAGTGATGTGACCACTTATTTACAAATAATTCCTTTTTTGAAAAAAAACAAACTTAAGAATAAGACATGTTTTTAGCAGAGATGAAATCAAATAATCAATTAAACAATTAAATGATTAATCACACAAATTAAATTAATTGGAATATATTTAGTAAAAATAATTAATTAATATTAGTAAAACTAAATAAATAATTTATTTATTTAATAATTATTTATTAAACAAAAATGTGTGACAAAATATGAAAAGAAAAAATGAGAAAAAACTTACCAAAGGAGGGGAGGGGCGCACCACCTCTTGGTGTCTGTGTGAAATTTTTCACAATTTCCATGTGATCCGGAGTATTCGAATGGGTCCACGTAAGCTGGTCGTCAGATGGCAAGGTGCTCGGATTGTTGATGAGGAGAGGAGGGGGTGTACCTGCAAGGCACTCTGACGCTCAAGTAAGAAAGGGTCAGAGAAAAGGGGCAAGTACAAAGCGTATTCTTAGGGTGAAAATATGATACCTGACCCTCTCAAGCGAGGGTTTATATAGAGCCCCCAGCGTGTGGCCAACGGTCCTATTTTCGGGGTGAAATAATCGTTTTCCCCAAAGAATAGGTAACTGTCCAAACTAGCCGTTATGTCGGGCAGGGTGCCAGAAACTAGCCGTTATGTCAGGTATAGATGCAGTTCCGGGCACCTGTCCTTTGCTGTTCGGGCAACGAGGAAGCCGTGCGTAACGGGCGTAAAAGCCGGGGAGGAACGTTGCGTTCCTTGCCCAGTTGGAGGGGCAGACATGTCATTTTTGCCCCTCTGTGGATTGGGCTTAGGCAATTTGGGCCGCTATGGAGCAGAGGCGGATTGGGCCAATTTTAGCCATTGGCTCAGTCCAGAACAGGAGCCCCTCAAGTCGTTGCTCCCGAGTATGGGAGTGATGACTTAAGGACTGCTCGTTGCTCCGGGGAGCTAGCGCGGAGTCGTTGTTTGGAGACGAGGATGATTGTCTCGAGGTGCTCGTGGCTCTCCGTGTCCGTGATATTCGTGGTCGAGATCGAGAGTCTATTGCCCGGTATTCGGGGAGATAAAGCGTCAGACAGAATGGGAAACGTTGGGTTGCCACGTGTGCATCGAGCCCTGCGTAGCAGTTAATAGGTAATGATGGGTAGTGGGCAGTCATTATTGCCTACGGGCGCGTGTGTGCACGTGCCCCTCAGTATAAAAGGGGGAGATTGTCCCATTTTGCACTTTTTCTCTCTGATTTCTCTTCGCCTCTTCTGTGTTCTTGCTCGTCGCCATCTTCAGAGCAACCGACCACCGTGCCAAGCTTCGAGCAGTCTCTTTCTTCTACTCAAATCAAGTAAGTTTTTTGATTTCCAACTTATTCTACTTTCTTTTGTTGTTAATGGTAGATTGCATGCGGCTAGGGTTAGCTTTTAGGTGACAAAATAGGTAGATTTCTGGCGAGTGTTGGTGGTGGACGGTGGTTCTGCCCTTTTGCTGCTTCTAGCACCTCGCCGGAGTAGGTAGTGCATTCGGTGAGCGTGGTGGTCCATGTCGTGGTTGCGAGTCATGACCACCGTGTCTGATTATCTTCTGATGGAATGGTGAATTTTCCAGTAGAACGTTTCCAGATTCCGGTGGAGCTTTGCGGTTTCCGGTGGAGCTTTGACCGGAATCTGGGTGTGAGTGTGGGGAGGTTCTTCGTAGGGAGATGGTGTGTCTCGGGCATCTCCTCGCGGGGAGGTTTTTCGTTTGATGTTAGGGCTTAGGCCGGGGACGTTGTCCTTAGCCTTTTGCGCGCCCTTTCACTTGACTTGGCAGTGGAAGGGTGAATTTGATTTCCTGTCGAATTCACTGTCTTTCTCTGCTTTTTCAGGTGACGTTATGGTGACGGGGCCAGAGAGAGACATTATTCCAGTCACGTCCGAGGAGGAAACTGGCTCCGACGAGAGTAGCAGCGCGACGGCTTCGAGTTCTGCGTCTTCGAGCTCGGCGGCATCGAGCTCCTCGAGCAAAGTCGAGGAGGAAGAGGATTTGGATGTCATGGAGGAAGATGTTGAAGGGTTCTGTCCGGAGGAGTGGGAGGTGGCCGAGCCTTCCGAATATATTTCCACGTTCGCAAGGTCTGTGGCGGACGCCTTTACAGAGGTGGGCCCAGAGGGGGATTGGAAAGTGCATTTTCCCACCGTGGACGAGCGGGTCTGCTCGGATTTCGGGGACCGATTCACGATGTACGAGTACGCTTTCAAAGAGTTGGGGCTGAGGTTGCCTTTCACTGACTTCCAGCGGTCGGTATTCGAGCATCTAAAGTTGGCGCCCTCTCAACTCCATCCCAATTCGCTGGCCTTTATACGGGCATTTGAGTTAGTGTGCGAGCATCTCACTCTGGGAACTACTCTCCCTCTGTTTTTTGCTGTTTTCCATCTTCAACGGCAGCTGGCGGGGAAAAAGTACGGATGGGTTTCCTTGAAGCAGCCCAAAAAGTTATTTAAGCCGTTCTCGGAGTCAATCCGAACGTTCAAGGGACGATACTTCATCGTCGAGCCAGTGTCTGAAGCTGCCCAGGACAGCACGTATGTCTGGGAGATAGAGGTCGGTGAGGACGGAGAGGAGATACTCAACAAGGAGGGGAAGTATATCGTGGAGAGGTTGTACAAGTTCCCGATCCGCTGGACCCCTGACCATTTCTCCAAGAAGCCAGGTGCTTACGTCTTTGAGCCGAGCGAGCTACGCGGGTAGGATGCCGTGTCTTACGAGAAGCTGGTGAAGTGGGTTAACTCCTTCAGTCTTGCGAGCTGCTGGACGAGCAAGGGTAACCCTATCTTCGAGGAGGATGGGAGCCAGAGGGTTGAGCGCAGGTTCATCAATGTGAAGGCACTGCTGGAGTGCAAGACTCCCGCGGATGCCGGGAAGCTGCTCGGTAGTCTTAGTTACTTAGACTTTGCTTGTGTTACCTTTTTTTCCCGTAACTAACGTGCTTGTTTTCATTTGTGCAGGTGAGATACCTCAAGCTCGCGATCGCGTGGTGAGGAATGCCATGGCGAGGAATAAAGCTGGAGCGGCTCCCCCTAAGACCCAGACTGCTGCTCGTGCTCGTGCTCCTCCCCTTGTTCAAACTGCCGTGGGGACCTCTTCTTCTCCCTCTCCTGGTCCACGGGATTCTCCACCGCCTTTGACCGGGTGGGCGAAGCGGCCACGGACGTTAGATGCTGTGGACCTGACTCGGGCGCCTGAGAAGGGGAAGTTTAAGCTCCCCCCATGCATCCTTGATAGGAGATTTTTTGAGGGCAACGCCCTGGTCGTTCCTCGGGCAGAATCTCTTAGCTTGGAGAGCATGGACCGGCCGAGCAAGAGGGCGCTGGTAGCCCAAGATGCTTCTGCCCTTGTGAGGATGCTGGAGATGGCGGCCGTTTATGCGGAAGGGGACTCTGCGCTTGAGGTCGGACTTACTACTGCCCGAGCTTCTGAGGTGGCCCTGAAGGAGGAAGTCAAGAGTGCTCGTGCGGCTCGGAAGAAGGCCAAAGAGGAGACGGCCAAGTTGAAAGAGGATGTCACCAAGCTGGCGGCGGAGAAAAAAACAGCCAATGAGCTGAACAAAGAGTTGATGGCGGCCAGTGCCCCGGGTGCTGATGAACCGGATGAGATCAAAGCGTTGAAGACTAGGACTGAGTTGGTCGCCAGCATTCTACAGGCCGAGGATGATGGTATCGCCGTGGCAGTGGAGTCCTTCGACAGTGCCGTGGCCCAGTTGCGGGTGGTGAACCCTGGGCTTGAGATTTCGACCGAGGGTATCCACTATCTTGCGCGTGTGGAGGATGGTCGCATCGTCTTGCCTGCAGGCCTTGTTCTTGATACCCCCGAGGTTCAGCCCGAGGATCATCCCGCGGAGGAGCAGAGACCTGAGCCGGCGTCAACCGAGCATGCGGACGACTGAGGAGTTTTGTTATTTTGATGTTGCTGTATCTTGTCCGGCCTGCGCGCCGTTGAATTATTTGTAACTTTATTTGACTTTGGGGGGGCGTGGCCCCCCTTCTTATGTAATTCGCACAATCTTTGGCCTTTGTGGCCTTTTTCACTTCATGCCCGGTTTATGTTATTTATACAATTTCTGTTTATATTGTTGTACTTTACATTAGTTGTGCATGTGTGACTTCCCGTCGGAGGGTGTGTCTGTTAACGGAGCTTTCTTTTGAAAGATAGCTCGTTGTGTGTGAATTCGCCAGTGTGGAGAACCAGTCGAACAGCCGGGGAAGGTCCTGGCGAGGTTGCGGATCTCAGGTCGCGATCGAGGCCTGAGGTCGCGGCGTGAACGTCCCATCGCGAGCTGGGGTTCTGCCAATCATGGTACTTGGGCGAGGGCGGTGCTCGGTTGAGGACCGCCGACGAGCAGAGTTCCAGCTCATTTACTCGAGCGGGATTCTACTTTGTACGTATGCGTCGTTTGTACCTGGACGAGCATGATGACCGTTAGGTGGTCCTTTGACGCGAGGAAGCCTATAGTTACTTTAGCTGTAGTATTGCTTAAGTTTTTCAGCGTTCCACGGTCGAGGGATTGCATCCCCGTTGAGGTTTTTGAGGAAGTATACATCATTCCCCGTTCTGGCACGGACTCTGTATGGCCCTTCCCAGTTGGCTGCTAGTTTGCCTTCGCGAGAATCCTTGTGGTTTCTTCGTAGGACAAGGCTGCCCACATCGAACTCTCGTCGTAAGACTTTGGCGTTGTGCCTGATTGCTATTTTTTGCTTAAGAGATGCTTCGCGGAGGGTTGCTCCTGTTCGGATTTCCTCGACAAGGTCGAGCTCCTCTCTTATTGCTTCGTCATTCATTTCCTCATCTAGAGGTGATTCGGTCCTCCTGGACGGTACGTGAATTTCAATGGGTAAAACAGCCTCCGTGCCATATGCTAAGCGGAAAGATGTTTCCCCGGTGGTGGACTGAGGAGTGGTGCGGTACGTCCACAAGACGCTGTGGAGCTCCTCGACCCAGGCTTTCTTTGTTTCATCCAATCTTCGCTTGAGGCCACGCAGAATTACACGATTGGCCGCTTCTGCCTGCCCGTTGGTCTGGGGATGTTCTACAGAAGCGAAATGTTGCTTTGTTCCGAGATGGGCGGCAAAGTCTTGGAACTTCTTGTCCGTGAATTGCGTTCCATTGTCTGTGACAATTGCTTGGGGAATCCCAAAACGGGCAAGGATATTCCGCTTGTAAAAGCGCAAAATGTTAAGTGCTATTATCTTTGCTAAGGCTTCTGCTTCTATCCATTTTGTGAAATAGTCTACGCCCATTATCAGGTATTTGTTTTGGCTGGACCCCGTCACGAAGGGTCCCAGGATGTCTAGGCCCCACCAGGTGAATGGCCACGGGGAGGTCATGCTCTTCAGTTCGTTAGGTGGAGCTAGGTGCATATCCCCGTGCCGTTGGCATTTGTCGCATTTCTTCACATGCTCCTTGGCATCGTGCTACATGGTTGGCCAATAATACCCTGCCCGGAGGGCCTTGCGGGCAAGGGACCTTCCTCCTAGGTGCTGGGCATTAATGCCTTCATGGATTTCTCGTAATACGTGGGGGACAACTTCCTCCTTTATGCATTTGAGCAGTGGGATGGAGAAGCCTCGTCGATAGAGCTTGTTTTCAAGGATGACGTACGAGCAAGCTCTTCGTCTGATGATGCTGGCTTCCTTGGGGTCATCTGGAAGTTCGTCCCTGGTGAGGTAGTTGTACACGGGCGTTATCCAGCAATCGCTGTCCCCAATCGCGTGCACGTGTAGGGTCGAGGATCCCTTATCGATGCTGGACTGGGGAAGTATCTCTTGGATGACTGACATGTTTCCGCCTTTCCTCTTAGTGCTTGCTAGTTTGGACAGGACGTCTGCTCGCACATTATGTTCGCGTGGAACATGTCTTACTTTTACTGTTCTCAACTTTGACATTTTTCCCTTGACTAGGGTTAGGTATTCAGAGAGACTATCGTTTTTGGTCTGATACTCTTCTGATACCTGGTGGGCTACGAGTTGGGAGTCCGTGCAGATGATGATTTCTTCAGCCCCTAGGTCTTCGGCTAGGCGCAAACCGGCGAGGAAGGCTTCATACTCGGCCTGGTTGTTCGACGTGGGAAAGGACAATGTGAGAGAAGCCTCGATTATGGTCCCTTCGTCGTTCTCTAAAATTACTCCTGCCCCGCTGCCGGTCGAGCTGGATGCTCCGTCCACATAGATGGTCCATCTGTTTGCTATGTGGGACAAGGAGTCTGAGAAGGTTACTTCCGCTACGAAATCGGCCAGGGCTTGGGCCTTAAGAGCTTTTCTGCTTTCATACTGGACGTCGAACTCGGACAGTTCCAATGACCATTTGAGCATTCGGCCGGCCATGTCTGGTCGTCCCAGTAATTGGTTGATGGGCTGATCCGTTCTTACCACGATCGTGTGGGACAAGAAATAGTGTCTCAGTCGTCTGGCAGCGTTGACGAGGGCCAATGCCACCTTCTCTATCTGTTGATATCACAACTCTGCGTCCTGCAGCGCTTTGCTCGTGAAGTATACTGGCTTTTGCTCGCCAGGATTCTCGCGAACGAGAACGGCGCTAACGGCCCCGACCGTGACGGCGAGGTATAGGAACAAGACTTCCCCGGTGTCTGGCCGTGATAATACGGGCGATTTTGACAGAGCTTGCTTCAAGTGAAGGAGGGATGCTTCACATTCCTCGGTCCATTCAAACGCTGCTTCTTTTCGCAAGAGCTTGAAGAAAGGAATGGCGTGTTGGGCGGACTTTGCAACGAAGCGGGACAACGAAGTAAGTACCCCATTGAGGGATTGGATGTTCTTCTTAGACGTGGGCGTTGGGAACTCAGAGAATGCCCGACACTTGTCGGGGTTAACTTCGATTCCTCGTTCCGTTAGGTAGAAGCCAAGGAATTTACCTGCCCGTACACCGAACGTGCACTTCTCTAGGTTAAAACGCATTTGATACTTTCTTGCTTGCTCGAAAATTTTGCGAAGATGGGCGACATGATCTAGTTCCTCGTGGGACTTGACGATCATATCGTCCATGTATACTTCGAGCATGTCTCCTATTTGTCCTTGGAAGACTTTGTTCATCATTCGTTGGTACGTGGCGCCGACGTTCTTCAGTCCAAAGGGCATTACGTTGTAGTAATAGTTGCCCGATTCGGTCATGAAGGCCATGTAAGTTTTATCGCTCACGGCCATTGGGATTTGGTTGTAGCCCGAGTAGGCGTCGAGGAACGATAAAAGCTTAAAACCTGCTGAGTTATCTACGAGCTTATCTATATTGGGGAGGGGGTAGGCGTCCTTTGGACAGGCCTTATTAACATCGGTATAATCAACGCACATCCTCCATTTGCCATTATTTTTTCTTACAAGTACAACATTTGAGAGCCATGTAGTGTATTTGGCCTCAGAAATAAACCTAGCTTCTAGAAGGTCTTTGACGGCTTTCTCCGCGGCTTCCATCTTCTCTGGGGACTGTTTCCTTCTGCGCTGGGCAACGGCTTTGACGGTCGGGTCAATTGTAAGCTGGTGGCAAGCGACGGATGGGTCCAATCCTGGCATTTCAGCAGCGCTCCACGCGAACAAGTCTGCGTTCTCCTGGAGGCATGCTTTTAGTTGTCTCCTGGCCAGGTCGGGGAGGTCTGCTCCGATCTTTACTCCCCGTTGGTGGTCTTCTCCGAATGGAACGATCTCGAAGTTGCCATCTGGGACAGGGCGTAGGAGATGGCCGTCGCTGTCGGACTGGCTGCCCGAAGTCGTTGGATCCTTGGCGTGATCTTCCTCGCTGAAACGGCTGTCCAAGTCGATAGATTCGACCTGGGGGAGCGGTTTTGGCTGCTCGGAGCTGCTGGGCAGAGGGGGACGACCAGACGTCCTTGGTCTTGCTGAGATGGTGCTTAGTCCTTTTGATGCTGCTTTAAAGCATCGACGGGCAGCTTCGATATCGCCGTGGAGGGTGGCGACCATCCCTTCAGAAGTGTAGTACTTCATCTTGAGATGTACGGTGGAAGGTACTGCAATCAACTCTGCCAGGGTTGGCCTTCCAAAAATGCACTGGTATAGTGACGGGCATTCAATTACCAGAAACTGTGCTTTAATTGCTCGGGTTGTCTTTCCTGAACCGAAGGTTACGATGAGCTCTACGTAACCCCGGGGCCTTGTCACTGCTCCGTTGAATCCCTGCAGGTCGGATCCAACGTATGGAGTAAGGTGAGAGTCGTCCAGCTGCAGCGTTTTGAACAAGTGGTTGTACATTATATCAACTGAACTGCCCTGGTCCACGAGTATTCTGCGAACGTCGAAGTTCGCCATCCTTGCCCGGATAAGCAGCGGGATGCTTGAGTTCGGTGCCCCACCGAGGAGCTCCTCCTTGTAGAAGGAAATAGGAGCGGATCCTTTGTGAGTGGCGTCCAGCGTGGTGACTTCATTGGAGCTTTTGCTGATCAGTTGATCGAATCTCCTCTTGACTGAACCGATCGTGATTTTGTTAAATCCACCACCAGAAATGACCATGGCCGACGGGAAGGCCTCCCACGGGCTGCGAGCAGCGAGGTACGTGGAGACGGGCAGACCATCGGGGATGCGGAAGTCCTCTGGCCGAGTTATGGACATAACGACCTGTATGTTGGTGTCATCGGAGGGCGGAGTCTCTTCTGCAGCCTTTTTGCTCTCCTGGGTTTCTTGTCGGGGAGAATCTTTCTTTTTCGCGAACTGCTTCAGGTGGCCGTCGCGAATAAGGATCTCTATGGCATCTCTGAGGTGGATGCATTCTTCCGTCGTATCACCGTAACTCTTGTGGAAGCGGCAATACTTGGATTTGTCTACACCCGGTCTGGCCGGCAGCTGTTTGGGGAAACGAACTCCCGCCTGCTTGAATTCTGAGTTGGCACATTCGGACAAGATTTTCTCCCTCGAGGTAGTGAGGGGGGTATAGTCATGGAACCGCCCAGAAGGTCCCCTCTGTTCGCGTGCATCGCGAGGTCGATCGTCGTGTCTTTTGTCTCCTCGACGGGATGTCGAGGGTTCTTCAGCTCTGGACGATCGGGCACCTTCTTGGTTTCGAGAGGCCCGGGCGGAGTGGGCAGCAACCTTCTCCTCGTACTGTATATGCGACTGGGCTTGGAGGAGAAGGGCGTTAAGGTTCCTCGGTGGATCGAGGCCGATGGCTTTCGCGAAGTCTGAGCCAGGACGTAATCCCTGCTCGAGCAGGAATTTCTTCATCTCGTCGGTCGTTGGCACTTGGACGGCCTCCTTATTGAACCGCTCAATGTAGGCCCGAAGAGGCTCATCTCTTCCCTGTACAACAGCTCCGAGGGACGCCTCGGTCTTTGGATGGCGTCGCGATGTAGTAAAGTTACGGGAGAAAATCCTCCCCAGCTGTCTCCAAGATGTGATGGATTCTTCTGGCAGCTGCTTGTACCATGTCATGGCTCCTTTCCGGAGCGTGGTCGGGAACAGGCGACATTTGATGGCTCCTCGTACCCCTCTGTAGTCCAAAAGAGCATCTATGTTTTCTATGTGCTCGTCTGGGTCAGTGGTTCCATCGTAAGTCCCTAGAGACGGAGGCTTCTCTAGTCCTTTAGGGAGACGGGTGGCCAGGATCCTGCGGGACAACGGCCCGCGAGGCTCGTCGTCGCTGTCTGAACTTGGAGTTGATGGTGACCGTTGTCTGCGCTCGCGGCGGTGGTCTCTGCGAGGTGAGGGTGAACGTGGCCGGTCACGAGATATGACCGGTGGAGAATGCCTATCCTGCCTCGTTCTCTTGTGTCTTGGTGGTGATCGATCCCGCGGGGAGATCTGGTCGCGCTTGCGAACGTGTTGTGATTCAGGCTCATGCCTCGATCTGTGGTCTTCCCCGCGCCTAGGTGGCGGGCTTCTTGATTTTCGGTGCTTACTCTTGGGAGGAGAAGATCTTGGAAGAGATGCTTCCTCGAGAGCTCCTATTCTTTCTCCTTACTGCAAGATGAGGAGGTTTGTGCGGTTGACAGCTTCCAAAAGAGCTATAACGGCCAGGTCGGCGCTGGGAGGGCCAGGAATCGGTCGTTCAACCGACGGTGGCTGCTTGTCTCCTTGCCCGGCGGGAGGAGGAGTTGGAGATGCAGCAGCCCTGTCTCGGAGGAAACGGGGATCTGAAAGTAACGGAGATCTGCCGTCGACGTCCATCTTGTTGACGGGAACGAGAACTGTAACATCAGCACTTTTTGCGGAGTTCTGAGCGGCCATATGTGGGCGGATCAAAGAAAGTATGTTTTGATCTTTTAGTTTCCGAGGAGGAAAGAAAGAAGGGGAGAACAAGGAGTTCCCACAGATGGCGCCACTGATCCGGAGTATTCGAACGAGTCCACGTAAGCTGGTCGTCAGATGGCAAGGTGCTCGGACGTTTGCTGGTCGTCAGATGGCAAGGTGCTCGGATTGTTGATGAGGAGATGAGGGGGTGTACCTGCAAGGCACTCCGACGCTCAAGTAAGAAAGGGTCAGAGAAAAGGGGCAAGTACAAAGCGTATTCTTAGGGTGAAAATATGATACCTGACCCTCTCAAGCGAGAGGGTTTATATAGAGCCCCCAGCGCGTGGCTAACGGTCCTATTTTCGGGGGGAAATAACCGTTTTCCCCAAAGAATAGGTAACTGCCCAAACTAGCCGTTATGTCGGGTAGGGTGCCAGAAACTAGCCGTTATGTCGGGTATAGATGCAGTTCCGGGCACCTGTCCTTTGCTGTTCGGGCAGCGAGGAAGCCGTGCGTAACGGGCGTAAAAGCCGGGGAGGAACGTTGCGTTCCTTGCCCGGTTGGAGGGGCATACATGTCATTTTTGCCCCTCTGTGGATTGGGCTTAGGCAATTTGGGCCGCTATGGAGCAGAGGCGGATTGGGCCAATTTTAGCCATTGGCTCAGTCCAGAACACCATGTTTCTAAGTGACATAGAAAGATTAGAGAGAAGAGAGAAACAATTTTATTACATTGTTTGGTGTGATTTTGAAAGTGAATTTGATGTGGTATTTATAGGAAAAAGATGGCTTGGTGATCAAGGAAATAAATGATAGAATAATCAAAAATTGTGTTTAAGTCTTCATAACTTGTTCCATAAGTTTCATAACTTGTTCCATAAGTTTCAAAAATAATAGTTTTATATTCAAAAATTCAAAGTTTGTTACAAACTAAATTATATAAAACAAATTATATATATAAAAAAACAAATGATATTAAAAACAAAAGTTATAAAAAACAAAAATTCATAAAAAAAACAAAATTGTATAAGTGTGAATTTACATTTATTTTTCTAAAAATAAATAAATAAATAAATAAATAAATATATATATATATATATATATATATATATATTTATGCGAAAAAATAAAAAAATATATATATAAAAAAAAACAAAAAATTTATATATACATATATATAAAAACGTGAGAAGAAAAAAAAAATATATATATTTTTTATTATTTTATTATTTTATTATTTTATTTTTATTATTTTATTTTTATTTTCGTTTTTTATTATATATGTGTAAAAATAAAATAAAAATGGGATATTGATTAAATCATGTGAAAAATAGATGAATAATGGACATTTGCAATTTCAGTTGAAAAAATGTCCGTTCATCGATTTTTCGCATAATTAACCAAAAATGACTGAAATTTCAACGTGTACATTTCGACTGACAATTCAAACAATATGCATGACAAAACAGATGATATGATATGCAGATGACACGAAGTGAAAACACAGTCGAATTTTTTAACAATGAGTGGTCAAAATTTGGGGTATGACACTCTGCCCCTCCACCGAGGAGAGATGGCCAGCCGGTCATTTCTGCCCATCCATCACATTCTTGCCCGTCACGCACAGGGCAGACATTTAGGGATGGTCGTAGTGCTCCTGCCCGGGATCATCTCCCGCCCCTCCGCCGAGGAAGCTGCCCGAAACGACCAACAGTCTCGATCCAGCCAGTTAAGGATAAAGGAAAGCCATTTTCCTCCTGCCCCTATGCTGAGGAAGGCTGACCAACTGATCTCCAGGGACAGAAGGCCAACCCTGCCCTCCATTCCATCGCTGCCCATCATACATGGGACAACCATCCAGGACCAAGCAGGAATGCACCTCCTCGGAAACACTCCCCTGCCCAAAGCAACAGGCTAGTTCCGAGCAGGTCTGCCCCTCTCGTCGAGGAGAGATGCTCGGCTGACCTCCAGGGACAGCTGCCCATCTCTGCCCTCTATCTCAACTCTGCCCGTCATACACGGACAGTCATCCAGAACCTGGTCGGAATGCACCTGCTCGGAAACACTCCCCTACTCAGCACAACGGCTAGTTTCGAGTAGACATGCCCATTCCAACGGCTAGTTCTGGCAATTACCTATTTTTGGGGGATCTGCGATCCGCGCCCGAATAATAGGGACCAATTGGCCATGCGCTGGGGGCACTATATAAACTCTCTCACTTGAGAGGGTCAGGTATCCAATAATCATCCTAAGAACTCATACTTTGTACTTGCCCCTTTCTCTCTGACCTTTTCTTACTTGAGCGTCGGAGTGCCTGGCAGGTACACCCCCTCCTCCTCCTCCTCCATTCCAGCATCGTAGACGAAGTCTCTGGCCCACTTCAAGGTTATGATCAACCGGTAAGATCACAAATACTTTGTCTTCTCTTCCCTTGATTCGAGTCGAATCAAGTGCCTCAAACTTGTTGGAAGAACCTCCGTTTACCGTTATAGGATTGCAAGAACACACACGTCTTCAATCACCTTCACTCGGCTAATTCTGATCCACACATAGTTCGATCCTCAAACCTCATTGCACAATCCTCCGGTTAACGCTACCAGATCGACAAAACCTTCCGTTCTTCGATCACATTCGCTCGGCTGAATTCAATGCACACAAGATCTGATCTAAAAACCCCCAAATCCAATTAACCCTAGAGGGCAAAACCCTAGAGGTTTTATTCAAGAACAAACCCACTGAACCACTCACCCCAAACAAAGATACAACTCTATGCTTTGGACGTTATCACTTCATGATGCAGAAAATCAACAAAAATGATTATGTGTATTTGTTGAAAAAGGTGCAAGATGAAGATGAAAGTGGTGAGAGAAAAAGGTTCAATGTATTTCTTTCACTTGTTCTTATTCATATAAAAATATGATGAACCAACTATATATATGATGCCAAGGACCAACAGAAAAAATAACAGCATTTTAAGCAAAGAAGAAAACCAGAAAAATTAGTCACTTACAGCGAGCGGTCGACCGCTCCTTGAAGAGGGTCATCCTGCGCTGATCCATGGAAGAACCTGCGCAAATTGGATGACCATGTGTCGATGCATGGCTGCGAAAAATGCAGAATGAGAAACCCAGAAGTGTGCGTCGACCGTAGGGTAGGCGTGCACTTACCCGAGCGAGACACACATTTTCCACCTATAGTGAGTCGACCGGACCCATGTTTAGGTCTACTCAAACCTCAAAAATTCTCAAAAATTACTTTTTCGACACAGTTTTTACTATATAGGACCAGTTTATGCATTCCTAATACTAGTATCATGATCACCCATATTTAACGGATATGCAGGACTCCACCATGTATTTAGACTCATGATTATGCAATGCAAAAATTAGAATGCCGACACCAATGAGATGATACCGTCCAAATTACAAACTACTAGCCCTCACATACATTTTAACATCATTAAAATAAAGTTCAAATGAGAGGCACCTTGTGTCGCTCCCGGGATTTTCATCCTAGTACAAACGCGAAAGTGGCACCAAACAGAGTCGCCAGCAATGTGTATTTATCCCAAGAGAGGGAAAGGAAACACCGCATAAACCTGAAGAGAAAGGAGAGAGCATGGTCTTGCGACCAAGAGAACTGGATTCGGGAGTCGGTTATGCGTGAGGAAGGTATTAGCACCCCCACGCGTCCATCGTACCCGATGGGATCCACGCTTGCTTGTCTCGATCAAAGGGTGTCGTCAACTGGAACTCCGCTGCTACTGGAAAGGAAAAGGAACCGCTAGCTAGAGAACCGGAAAAGGAAGGGAAAGAGAAAGAGAGAAAATGTAGGGAAAATAAAAGAAGTGCTCGAATGGGCCCTACCCCACTGCCTACGTATCTCATCGGGAGCATGAGAATCAGAGCGACGTAGTTCCCCTCAACGAGGGTCGCTTTGTGCTTTTTGGGAACGTCTGACGTTCTAGCTCAGGTGTTGCAGGCTCGCTGGTCCGAGTGCGTTACCATCTTGCAAGAGAACGAGTAGGAGCACGTTCGTACGGTGAGAGTGAGTGAGATGAGAAAAGAATTCCCGAAGGAAAGACGTTGTTGTTTGTTGAAGTTTTTTAGACAGAAGTGTTTTTTAAGTTAGCTTGCAACTTGCATTGCACCAAAGTCTATCGTGCGGGAACGAGTGAATCGCATGGTCGCCCCCAAATGGAACGTATGCTAAACACTCTAGAAGAGGAGGGGGGACCCCTCGTTCTTCATTTCCTACATTTAAGGCTCGGACGCAATACACGTTAACCTTTATTAAGTATTTTTTACTTTTCTTTGAAGATGAGAAGAGAAGCGACACAAGGGAAACTCTAAAGGGAAGCTAAGAGTCCTAACGTTATCATGCATGGATATCCTATGGTTAGTGAGGTTTAGGAGAAAATACTACCTAAACTAATGCTAATCCTACTCCAAACTTAATCAAAAATTAAGTTGGACTAGGTAGCTCTAAAGGGAAAGGAATCCAAGACTTAAACAAGTCTTGAGATTCAAGGGAAGAGAAAGAGTGAAAGAGAAGAAAAGAGAAAGGAGGAGAAAGAAGAATGGAATCAACTTACTTCTCAAGAGAAGTTAAGTTGTTCCATGAAAGGGAAGATGAGAAGTGAAATATAAGTGGCCTAAGCCCACTTCAAACACAAGTATGAAAATTAAAAGATAAAGGAAGAAGGTAGAATGCGGAAGCATATCCACACTCAAACAACTTACCATTTGCCCCTGAAAGTGTTAGAAGTATTCACATATGACAAAATGAAACTCAAACAAGCATAAGGCAATAAAGAAACAAGTTCTAAGGTAAATCAAACATCAAGTTCAGAACCTAATGGTCCTACTAACCTCTAATATTAGTCATGCACAATTAGTCAAAAAGAAAAGGGAGAAGTCATTCAAGTATCATTCAAGTCATTAAAGAAGGAGCGAGATGAAAGGAAGTGATCATGTGAAGCAACCAAGTCAAAATTCCACAAAGTAAACCAAGTTCAGAAGTGACACAATCCTAAACATGTGCCTAAACATGATCTTCAATCATCATTCAAGTCATACAAACACTTTCACAATCAATTAAGAAGCAAAGAAGAAGAAGTGAAGTGAAGTGAAACATGATTCATACTTGTGAAACAAGTGACTTAAGGTGCAAGGCAAACATCAAACATGCAAAGATGAGATTCAAATATCACAACCAGAAGTCAATTAACACGCTATTGATCCTCAAACAAGACCTCAAATTATGGCACAAGTGCCTTCATGATCAAGCAAACTAAACATGAAGCATATACTCACAAATTGGACAAGTTAAAGTTCATGCTTCAAAGAAATAACAAACATGCCTAAAAAATTATGTCATTCAGTATTCAAGCATCTCAAACATGTACATTTATCATATCAAAGCCACAAGCAATGAATCAGAACCAATGTCAATCAACAATTAGGTCAAAGCATCATTAGAGTTTCATACATTCATGCTCAAAGCAACACATCAAAAGTCATCCAAACAGGACCTAAAAATCATGCCAAAAATCTCAAACATACCTCAACATGTTATGAACACAACCCAAAAAGAATCAGGATCAAATCACTTTCCAAATGAGAGAAATAAATGATGCAATATGAAGTATGCAATATGAAATACAAATGAGAAAAATTAATTTGGAAAATTAATATTTAATGCAATTTTAATGCAAAAATAATGAAATAAAATGTGAAAAATTAATTTTATGAATGAGTATGCATGATGAATTTTTTTGGAGTTTTTTAGTATATGCAAATATTTTTAAAAATTAATTATGAAATGGTATGAAAATAGAAAATAAAAATGAAATGAAATGAAGCCAGGGGTGTATTAATGAATCCATACGCGTGCTAATGAACATGGGCTCAGAAATGGAGGTGCAAACAACAAAAAGGCCCAAGCGCCTTATAACATTCAGAAACAAACAGACGGTTTAGATTGAGTCAAACAAAAGTCTCCAGATCCATTGGTTTACACTCTCAGTCAAACGAATCAAAGTAATCAATCCAGTGGTTCACATTCAAACTCACAATTTAAATGAAATCGGACGGTCATGACTTAATCAGACTTATTAAACCCTAATCAAATAAATCACAACCACATGATCAAGATCTAACGTACGAGATTCAATCTGGAAACTCCTAAACCCTAATTAAACCCTCATCGGCCGGAGAAGCGCCGGTCGTCTTCTCCGGCCACTCTCCGGCCATCAGACTTCAAACGGCAACAGAAATCACAAAATCATACATCAAATTGATCAGCATCTCACGTAGATCACAAATATGTCACTCAAAATCATTTAGCATGCATATATTTTAAGAATCGAACAAAACAAGTTTGGATCTGAAAATTTCAGATCCAAATTCCAGCCATAATTCACGTTCAAAATCAATTCTGAACACATATATGAGCTCAGCACATCAAGATGAACATTAAACACACAACAAAAATCATTTCTAGATCCATGAATTTGGAGCTCACCTGAGATTTGCAGAACTGGAAATTCACCAAGAAACTCCAAGATAAGTTGCAGATCAACTCCTTGAACCGTCTAATTGCAAAATAAATGCAATTAGACCTTCAAATTGGCCTGAATCCTTGAATTCGAAAGTTGAAGATCTGAACTCAACTTGATGAATTCTTTGCTTAAACCTCAAAACAATGGTGGATCCCTCTTCTTTATACTTCACTGATCACGAATCAACCAAAAAAAGTGGAAGTAACTTGAAGAATTGGAAGAATCGAAGGAGAGGAATTTGAGAGCAAAAACTTTGAAAAGTAGTGAAAATGAATTGTAGCCGCTAAGAAATTCGTGTGAGTTAGCTTATATAGTGTGTAGATGATATTGTTTAGGGTTTGAAACTTCAGGGACTTGAGTGCAATGAGTTTTGGGTTATTTTACAAATTTGCAAAGATGTGCACATGAGGTGTTTAGCTCGTGCAATCTTCATGAAAAGTGCATGACTAATCTCCTTTTGATGCATGGAGAACCCTTGGATTGATCTTGGGGCTGAAGATTAATTGAATTGTGATTTCCAAGTGATTTTGCAAAATTGCTTAATGATGAATTAAGAACATGTAATCCATGGGTTCACTTGATTCTTGGCTCAAAAATGATGTTAAATGAGATGCATTGGAGTGTGGTGAGGTGAAATGGAAAATTAGAAGCCATATTGATGCATTAGAATGCATTTTGCAAGTTGTATCAAAGTGGTATGCATGGTGGAACACCAAATGCTCTTTAACTTCAAATGCTCATAACCTTTGATCTAAAAATGGTATGATCATGGTCCACAACTTTTTAGAAAGGGGAGAGAGAGATCTACAACTTTGGTGTTGGGCAAAAATTCATTTGAAGCATTTTTGATCATGGAAAGTTTGGTTGAAGTTGGTTGAAAATATGCCAAAAATAGTAACTTGAAATTATAAGTCACTTTCCAAATTTAGCAACTTTTTACCAAAGCTTGATTTTTGCAAATTGTGATCATAAAAGCCTTCCATAGACCAAATAAAGGTCTCTTGACTTGATTACCGTGATGAGGACCTCTCAAAACCCTAGTTTGACTTTTCAGTTGACCAGTTTGACTGATTACTTCATTTGTAAGCTACTGAACCCTCTGAGGCCTTCCACGATGAATTTTTGGCTCAAAATCCATTCTTAGACTTGTTTTGACATATGAAGAACCTTGGTAACAAGTTTGAATTAATTCCTTGAGCTTAGGACCATTAACCACGAAACCCTAGTTTTGGTCATCAGTGTAAGAATACAAACCCTTGATCTAACTACTTGGAGAATCCCTCATTGAAATGCCCTTGGGCCACCATATAAGGATGTGAGAAGTTCATGGAGCTCATAAGAAGCCTTTGCCCTTGAGTTTGAATTTTTGAATTGCTCAATGTTATTAGAAATCCCCTGATCACATGCCCTTAAAGCAATGAGTATGAAATGAGCTATGAGTATGATATGCAAATGCAATGCAATGAAATAAAAGCCAGGTGAAAATGAAGAGGGCAAATTTTGGGGTATTACAGCTGCCCCTATTCAATCACTGTAGACCTGAACGGATGATAGCGATTGCTGTCAGCCTTTTAAGGTATGGAGGGATTGAATACTGACAATAACCCAAAAATTTACACTCTGCAGGGAAGAAGAAAAGGGAAATAAACCCAACCAAACGAACTCTGCTTAAAGAAAACTCTGGTGAGAAGAAAACCACTGGAAAGATGTCTTGTATATAACGTCAGACGACTACTGGCCTGCCACACTACGGGTGGACTTTAACAACGTCTTTTAGCACAACGCCAGACGACTACTGGCCTGCCACACTACGGGTGGACTTTAACAATGTCTTTTGTACAACGCCAGACGACTACTGGCTTGCCACACTACGGGTGGACTTTAACAACGTCTTTTGTACAACGCTAGATGACTACTGGCTTGCCACACTACGGGTGGACTTTAACAATGTCTTTTGTACAACGCCAGGCGACTACTGGCTTGCCACACTACGGGTGGACTTTAACAATGTCTTTTGTACAACGCCAGACGACTACTGGCTTGCCACACTACGGGTGGACTTTTGCCAAGCTACAATTGGACTTTGCAGCTGAGATGCCACACTACGGGGGACTTTTGCCAATCTACGGTTGGACTTAGCTGATTATCTGCCACCCTTGGATGGACCTTTCGCCAATCTACGGTTGGACTTTCCAATGATTTGCCACCCTTGGATGGACTTTTCGCCAATCTACAGTTGGACTTTGAGAATTTGCCACCCTTGGATGGACCTTTTGCCAATCTACGGTTAGACTTTCCAATGATTTGCCACCCTTGGATGGACTTTTCGCCAATCTACGGTTGAACTTTGAGAATTTCTTTTAACAATGCCAGACGACTACTGGCTTGCCACACTACGGGTGGACTTTAGCAATTCCAATATTGGATTACGCTCTTCATTCGTGTCAGACATCTCTGCTGAGGAACAACAATCAATGATTTGATCTCGGAGATTCCTGAAAGGATAATATCTCTGCTGGAGAATGAATGAACAATCCGTCTACTTCGAATTGTCAAGTTTGCCAAAAATAAATTGGACTTTGAAATATGAGGGGAGTGATGATTCTGCCAGGAATTATTTCATCTGCTTTGGGGATGAATTCTGGTCAAAGCAACTCCGCTGGGGACGAGAGTTTCTTTACATGACGTCTTGCTAGGGAAAAAGAGTCATTAAAACTCTGCTTGAGGATCTATCAAACCTGAGATCCTTTGCGGGGAGAATCAACCTTCTAACCCGGCTGGGGCAAGAATATACTATCACTCTGCCGAGGAATAGATTTTGTTGATCAACAAGCCTCTGTGGGGACAAAACAACTCAGCTGGGGAGTATTGTTAACAAGATTCAAAGCTGAACTCTGTGGGGATACCGCTACCAGAGATACGATCTTGCTGGGGATCAGGGCTACTCTTCCGGGGATATGCGAATCTTGGTTAGAACATTTCACTGCAACTTGCTGGGAAAAAGTCCCTATATCTGTTGGGGAAACCCAAAGCAATTCCATGGTAGTCTGCTGAGGAATAAGACTGTTGAGCTTAGGATAAGTGCTACAATGCCCCATGTTGGGCGAACTTTCCGTTTGACGATTCCGTTGGGGATAATAAGTTTATCATCAACTCTGCTGGAGAAAAACTGCTTCAAAGCGTCTCGTGCTGGGGATGCCTTTTGAGAGGATTTTACAGAAGACCAAACATCCTCAAACTCTACTGGGGATAATAGACCCGGAATATCTCTTGCTGGAGAAATCCAAAATGCCCCATGCCTGGGAAGGTCAACAACTTGCTTCCTGCTCCATGATACAAGACTGACCTGAAGAAACATCATAAGAGGATTTTACAGAAGATCAAGCATCTTCAAACTCCTAACGACTTTACTGGGGATTAACCATCAACCTCGGTGTCTACGAAGCGACTCTACTGGGGAATTCGTAATCGTTATCAGCACAGAAAAGCTTGTAGCTGTTGGAAGTACTGAATGAGAGAATCGACTTAGTAAGGTATAACGATACTCTGATGGACTCAATCAGTAAACGTTGTGACAAAAGGGTAACAAGTAAACCCTTTCCCGAACACGAATGCCCCAGTCTCCTGCGTGGGAAAAGGTGATCACTCGTCTTGTGCTTGAAATCATCTGTATCTGTTACCTGCAACAAAAGAAGACACACACATGCCCCGGAATATAGCGTGTTTTGAATCCACCATCCAGGATTATTCAACATTCAAAGCAATTCTAAATGTTTTTCTGCACGTGTTATTGTGAAGCCACCATGTTTTCAAATGCAATGTTTTATCAAAAATTCGGACGTTTTTGCAAACAAAGCAGTAAAACAAAATAAGAAGCTTTTAACTGAAATTCAATTTATTGATCAAAAGGCCCAGAATAGGCAATTACATCAGGAAGCAATCCCTGGAAAGAGGTGATCGCTGAAAATTGAGAAAAGAAACCATCCTAATGGCAATGTGAAAACGGCGTTCCACTGAGTTTCAATTCTGCTATGGCCAGTATGTCTTCAAGACTCCCCGACCTTGCCTTCTGAGGAATGATCAGACCGATTTCTACCCTTTGGAATGTCAGTTGTTGAAACGGATGATGGAGTACAGATAAACTCAGATCGTAGTCGTTCGCTTAAATCCCTCTTTTGCGTAGACCGCCCTTTCGGGTTTTCAATCTACCGGGATACCCTTTTTTGCCTAAGTTGTCCTTGCAGATTTTCAACTCACCGGGTGTACAATTTTTATTTTATATCCCTAATTTTTGCCCGAACCTTTTTATTCTGTTTTTGTGGTTCGCCGGGATGCCCTTTTTTGCCTGGACTTTTTCTTCTTTTTTTTTGTCCAGCGGGTCTATTCATGCGAAGTATTTTTTGACTACGTCTGAGTTGACAGGGGATGAAAAGTCTTCGCCATCCATGGTTGTAAGTAATAAGGCTCCGCCCGAGAAGACCTTCTTAACCACGAATGGACCTTCATAGTTAGGAGTCCATTTTCCCCTGTGATCTGCACTTGGAGGAAGGATCCTTTTGAGTACCACATCTCCCACTTTGTAAACCCGAGGACGCACCTTTTGGTCAAATGCCTGCTTCATCCTCCGTTGGTATAACTGTCCATGACATACAGCTGCCAGTCGTTTCTCCTCAATAAGGCTCAACTGCTCAAACCTGGTGCGCACCCATTCAACCTCGTCTAACTTGACATTCATCATGACTCTGAGGGATGGAATCTCCACTTCAACCGGCAGTACTGCCTCCATACCATATACAAGTGAGAATGGGGTTGCCCCAGTGGACGTGCGCACTGACGTTCGATACCCATGCAAAGCAAACGGTAACATCTCATGCCAATCTTTGTAGGTGACCACCATTTTCTGCACAATCTTCTTAATGTTCTTGTTGGCCGCTTCCACAGCGCCATTCATCTTCGGGCGATATGGAGAAGAATTGTGGTGTTCAATTTTGAAGTCCCGGCACAGCTCAGCCATCATTTTATTATTCAGATTAGAACCATTATCAGTAATGATTCTCTCGGGCACTCCATAGCGACAAATAATATCCCGTTTCAGGAAACGAGCTACCACCTGCTTAGTGACATTGGCATAAGATGCAACTTCAACCCATTTAGTGAAATAGTCAATGGCGACTAAGATAAAACGATGGTCGTTTGAAGCAGTAGGCTCAATCTTTCCAATCATATCAATGCCCCACATGGCAAAGGGCCAAGGAGAGGACATGACACTCAACGGGTTTGGAGGAACATGCACTTTGTCTGCATAGATCTGACATTTGTGACACTTGCGGGCATACTTGCAGCAATCTGACTCCATAGTCAACCAGTAATATCCTGATCTCAACAATTTCTTAGCCATTGCATGTCCTCCGGCATGGGTACCAAAAGAGCCTTCATGTACTTCCTGCATTAACAAGTCTGCCTCGTATTTATCCACACATCTGAGGAGAACCATGTCAAAATTTCGCTTGTACAACACATCATCCTGATTCAAGAAGAAACTACCAGACAGCCTTCTCAACGTCTTCTTATCTTTAGTAGATGCCCCAGGCGGGTACTCTTGACTTTTCAAGAAACACTTGATATCATGAAACCATGGCTTGTCATCAGACATTGCATCAACAGCAAACACAAATGCAGGTCTGTCAAGACGAGACACATCAATCTTAGGTACATGATTCCATCCTTGCACTTTAAGCATGGAGGACAATGTGGCCATGGCATCTGCAAACCTATTCTCACCTCGAGGAATATGGTACAACTTCACTGTTGTGAAGAATGTCAGCAATCTTCTTGTATAATCCCTATACGAAACCAGATTTGCTTGGTGCGTGTACCAACTCCCTTTCACCTGATTAATTACCAAAGCTGAATCACCAAAGACATCTAGGGTCTTAATCCGTAAATTAATCGCCTCCTCAATCCCCATTATACAAGCTTCATACTCTGCTTCATTGTTGGTGCACCCGAAAGTTACTCGGGCAGTGAAAGGCATATGAACACCTTCCGGCGTGATAAGAACTGCTCCAACTCCGCATCCATTCATATTGACGGCCCCATCAAACATCAGTCTCCATTTGGATTCAGGGTCTGGCCCCTCCTCCGGGAGTGGTTCCTCGCAGTCTTTGGCTTTGAGAAACATGATGTCCTCATCAGGGAAATCAAACTTCATGGGTTGGTAATCATCAATCAATTGTTGCGCAAGATAGTCTGACAAGACACTTCCTTTGATGGACTTTTGGGAGGTGTACTGAATATCATACTCTGTCAGAACCATTTGCCACCGTGCAATTCTGCCTGTTAGTGCTGGTTTCTCAAAAATGTACTTGATAGGATCCATTTTGGAAATCAACAAGGTTGTGTGCCTAATCATATATTGCCTCAATCGCTTTGCGGCCCATGCAAGTGCACAACATGTCTTTTCAAGCATTGAGTAACGGGACTCACAATCATTGAACTTTTTGCTCAGGTAGTAGATAGCATGCTCCTTCCTACCTGTCTCGTCGTGTTGACCGAGAACACAACCCATAGAACCTTCAAGCACTGTCAAATACATTATCAAAGGTCTTCCTTCAACTGGAGGTATGAGGATTAGAGGTTCCTGCAAGTATTCTTTTATCTTATCGAATGCCAACTGGCAATTGTCATTCCACCTGACCGTCTGATCTTTTCTTAGCAGCTTAAAAATTGGTTCACACGTGGCTGTTAGGTGAGATATGAACCTTGCAATGTAGTTCAATCTACCCAGAAAACCACGAACCTCTTTTTCCGTTCTCGGCTCAGGCATTTCTTGTATTGCTTTCACCTTGGCAGGATCAACCTCAATTCCTTTTTCACTCACAATGAAACCCAGCAGCTTTCCAGAACGCACCCCAAAAGTGCACTTATTTGGATTCAATCTCAAGCGGAACTTCCTCAACCTTTCAAACAGCTTTTTCAAGTTAACCAGATGTTCTTCCTCTGTTCTCGACTTGGCAAACATGTCATCCACATAACATTTAATCTCTTTATGAATCAAGTCATGATACAAAGTTACCATTACCCGTTGATACGTTGCCCCTGCATTTTTCAACCCAAAAGGCATCACCTTATAACAGTATGTACCCCACGGAGTAATGAACGTGGTCTTCTCCATATCTTCAGGTGCCATCTTAATCTGGTTGTACCCAGAGAAACCATCCATAAACGAGAACACTGAAAACTGAGCCGTATTGTCGACCAGTACATCAATGTGTGGCAGTGGAAAATCATCTTTCGGACTAGCTTTATTAAGATCCCGATAATCCACACACATTCTAACCTTTCCGTCTTTCTTCGGTACCGGCACAATGTTGGCAACCCAGGGGGGATAGTGAGTCACAGCAAGAAATCCTGCATCCCATTGTTTCTGAACTTCTTCTTTGATCTTTATGGCCATGTCGGGGTAAGTCCGACGAATTTTTTATTTAACGGGCGGACATTCTTCTCTCAGTGGCAGCCTGTGTACAACAATATCAGTATCCAACCCTGGCATGTCTTGATACGACCAGGCGAAGATGTCAGCATATTCACACAACAACTCAATCAAAGCCCTCTTCACATCTGCTTGCAGGCAGGCACCAATCTTGATCTCTTTCTTGACGTCCTCAGCACCAATATTGATGATCTCTACAGTCTCCTGATGAGGCTGGATGACCCTTTCCTCTTGTTTTAACAATCTGGCCAGTTCCTCAGGGAGTTCACAATCCTTCTCATCCCCTTCTTCGGCTTGATAAATCGGTTTGTCAAAGTCATTCATAGCCATAGCAAAATCGTTATCAATGGAATCCGGAGGATCAAGTCTGCACGAACGGGTTCATGCTTTATTTTAGAAAATATTGTAAAACAAACAGAAAAAGAAACATTGCCATTTTATTATTTTTGTGCAAAAATAAAAACTGAAAGACAGAGAACAAAAATTTGAGTGCGAAACGTCCTTTATTGATGATTAAAACTGCAAATGCAAACAGGGTGGCCCTACAAATGAATCTATACGCCTTGGGCAGAGCGCAAGATTTTGACATGCATTATGGTTAGAAAAACAAAGAAAAAATTACTCTGTCTGAAGAGTAACCCGAACGACTTCTTCAACAGACCAGTTCTGCAATTGTTGTCCCGGAGCACGTGGGCGTACCCAGTTGTCCAGGTCACAGTCACTGTCAACACCATCTTCTGTAGCTGCACAAGACTGATCTGTGAAAATAATTCCCCCACTACTGAAAGTGATGGGTCCACTGCTTTCCACCTCTGAAGTCATATAGGGATGATAACCAATGCCAAATTTGTCCTCCTTCATTGGTGTCTCTATCAACCTACCCCAGCCTTGGGCATTGCCGGCTCTGACGACCTCAACAGCTTGTTTGTAGGATGAAATGGAGGTACCAGCTCCAACTGGTGCAGCGGAAGACTCAGGCACATTGTCAATATTTACCGCTTCAAATGATTGGCAAAGCATCTCGTGAATTTCCCCATCCATTTCCACATACTTGAACGTGGACAGATGACTAACAAAGATATCTTCTTCACCACACACTGTAACGACCTGTCCTTCAAACTCATACTTCAGCTTTTGGTGTAAGGTGGAGGTAACAGCCCCAGCTGAATGAATCCAAGGGCGACCCAATAAGCAGCTATATGCAGGTTGTATGTCCATCACATGGAATGTGGATTTGAACACCTGCGGTCCAATTTGCACGGGCAATTCAACTTCACCAAACACAGATCTTTTGGTCCCATCGAATGCTCTGACTACCAACTCACTTGGCCTTAAAATCAAACCATCAACTTCCAGCTTCATTAGTGCCTTCTTAGGCAAGACATTGAGTGAGGAACCAGTGTCCACCAGTACATGAGACAACACTGCACCCTTACACTCCATTGTGATGTGAAAAGCTTTATTGTGGTTTCTTTCTTCAGCAGTCAAATCCCTACTTGTGAAGCCCAGACCATGGCTGACATTAACAGTGGAAATTACACCTTCAAGCTGATTTACAGTGATTTCCTGTGGCATATATGCACACTTCAACACTTTCAACAAAGCCTCCCGATGCGCGTCAGAACACATCAACAGTGACAAAATTGAAATCTTCGAAGGGGTCTGATTCAGTTGATCAACAATCTTATAATCACTTTTCTTGATTATCCTCATGAACTCTTCCATCTCATTATCAAAAGTAGTCTTTTTCTCAGTTTCAGGTACAGGCACACTCTCGACCACCTGTTTTCCTTTAGCTTTTGCAGCAGCTTCAACTTCTTGATCACTGCGCAAAGTTTGGGGAGTAAACAATCTTCCTCTTCTTGTAAAACCACCTACACCACCCACATTATCAATATTCGAACCGGCCGATGACCCAACTTCTTGCTTTTTACCTTCATAATATATGTCTGCTCTATAGTGCCATGGAATTGCCTTTGTAGTTGTAAACGGAACTGGTCCTGGCACCGTGATGGTAACAGGACTGGGTCTTTCTTGGACAACACTTGCTATAGGAACTGTACTAGCAGGCACCTGGATCTCAGCGGGAGAATAATATACGTCTGCCCCATAGTGCCACGGGATTTCCTGTGTAGTTGTAAACGGAACTGGTCCTGGCACCATGATGGTAACAGGACTAGGTCTTTGTTGCACAACACTTGCTACAGGAACTGTACTAGCAGACACATGGATCTCGGCGGGAGTATAATAGATGGTCACAGTTGATACCTCATCAGTCTCTTTCACAACCCTGTCAAACTGTAGACATCCTTCATTGATCAGATTCTGCAAACCCGCTTTCAACTTATCACAGCCATTCTCTTGATTCATACACTCGGAACAATCTTGATTACAGCCCGGGAACACCTGTCCCTTCAACAAATGATCTTTTACAACCAATAAAGAAGTCTTCACCTGACTGATGTCTGCTACCAAATTCAATCGCTTTCCATCTTTGATAGCATGCACATTTTCCGCAGCATGCACATTTGCCGCACCATGGTTAGGTATGGGGTGCTGAATAATATTAGGAGGCCGAGAGAAATTGATTGCCTTGGCATCAATCAAGTCTTGCACTTTATGATGAAAAGCCCAACATCTTTCAATGGAGTGCCCCTGAGCACCTGAGTGGAACTCGCATCGTGCGTTAGCATCAAAATTAAGAGGCAAGTTGCCAGCGGCAGGAGGCCTCATAGTGCGGAGCTCAACCAACTTCAACTGGAGTAACTGTGGTAGCAACGCAGAATAAGTCAAAGGGAGAGGGTCAATCTTACGATCCCTCTGCCTAGACCTCTGTTGGAAAGGAGGTTGCTGTTGTTGCTGCTGAACCTGCTGTTGGGGTTGTTGTTGCTGAACAGACGGTGCTGGGATTGTCACTGCACCTACCTGGTGATAACCCTGAGAACGCCCTCTGCCTCGTCCTCTAAACACAACATTTGTATCTCCTTCTCTTCTTCTCTGACTACCAGCAAACAGTTTCTTCGTCCCAGAAGAGCCAGCCCCACTCACATCTTGAATCTTTCCAAGCTTCAACAAACTCTCTATTCTTTCTCCAGCAATCACTATCTCAGCAAATCCGGTTGATGGACAAGCAGCCAATCTTTCAAGATATGCCCCTTGCAGGGTGCCCATAAACATGTCTGCCATTTCCCTATCCAACAAAGGAGGTTGAACCTGTGCAGCCATCTCTCTCCACCTCTGTGCATATTCTTTGAAACTTTCTTTAGCATTCTGTGACAACCCCTGCAATTGAGTGCGATTGGGCGCCATATCAATATTGTACTGGTACTGTTTTAGGAATGCTTCAGCCAGATCTTTCCAACTTCTCACAGCAGCTCTATTCAATTTCATATACCAGGTCAAAGAAGCTCCAGCCAGACTGTCTTTAAAGTAATGCATCCATAACTTCTCACCATCAGTATGAGCTGAGATCCTCCCAAAATAAGCTTGGATATGTGTCTGGGGACACGTATTGCCATGATATTTATCAAAGGTAGGCGGCTTGAATTTTGGAGGGATCCTGACCCCTGGTACCAACCCCAAACTAGTAACATCAATACCCATAGAGTTCTTGCATTCCATAGCCCGTATCTTTTCAGCCAACTCATCGTACCTTTTGTCATTAGGAGCACCCATCTCAATATCCAACAGAGTAAATTGGTCTTCTTGACCATCTTCCTGAATACCACCAACATTTCTGCCATTTCCATTACCCACAGGAGGGGGATTGCCAACAGGAGGAGGAGTGCCATTGCCATTCTGATTAACTCCAAGCGTGCCCTCTGGATGCTCGACCAGAAGCCTTAATATTTCTTGATTTTGTGCCATTCCAGTCATGAGAGTCGTGAACTGGTCCATTCTCGCCCTCATTTCAGCCAAGTCACTCTGCATTTGATCCATAGCTGTAGCCTGATTTCCTCGAGTTGAGTAACGATGAATATGATTCTCAGCTATAGTTCCTGAAACCAAATAAAGGTTAGAGATCCCCTGTAACAGGTACCTGTTATGCAAAAAATGCTTATGCTTATGCAAATGCAAATGCAAACATGTTTATATATTCGCAGGGTGATCCACCCCTTGATTCCAGTTTAAAGATGAAATAGGACGAAACTGCTGCTCATATAAATCAGAGTGAATCACTGTCAGAAATTACAACCCAAGGTACCAAAAAATAGCCTGAAGCAAAAATAAGCAGAGGTCCCAGCCAACAATTCTGGTGGTGACCCAAAACACAAAGAAAGAACAAAGTACAAACTACTGAGTAGAGTTCCCTTCAAGGATCTTGCACCGTATGAGGGCCACTGCCTGAGCTAGAGCACTCCCACTTAGACCTCTTCACTCCTGCTTGTATTTTCAGCTCTTCCATGGTTGCTATGGCTTCTTTGAGCCGTTCCTCGACTGCGTGTCTTTGGAACGTCCCTGACAAGATCTCCTCGTCCTTCTTCCTGAGCTTCGACTTCAGACTCTCGATCTGCTCCACATATTTATCTTCTTTCTGCTTGTTGGCTGTGATTGCAGTATCCCGGTAAGCATTGAACCTGTGAATCTTCGCCCAAGCCTTGGCTAAGTCACCCTTCTTGGATTTGAGAGTCTTGCAAACACCTTTTAGAGCTTGACCCACCCTTTTCCTAGCTGCTATCTCTTCAACCAGCTCCTTTTCTTTCTCTGCGAGACGCTCTGTCTTCAGCTTGGCAACATGAACGGCCTCACCTCGCTCATGTTTCAACTGGTAGATTTCCTTTTGCAACTCACCATTCTCCTCTCGAAGTTTCTCCTTTTCAGCCCATAATTTGCTATACTTCTCCATCTCAATCGTGGTTGGAGGTTCAATCAGCAAAGGGTAAGACGGAGGCTCCCTGCAGAATGGCAAAAGTACACTTTCTACTCTGCTCTGAATCCAGTCTTCATACGCAGGAAAAACTTTGTTGTTACACTTTCCAAAAGAAGTCTTTCCTTTCTTATGGCGATCTCTCCAAGCGTTTGCAGCTTCTTTCAGCACCTCCAAATTGGCTTCCTCACCCAAAAATAGAGACTCTTGCACATCTTGGCCTCTTGGCGGCTCTTTTAAAGCATACCCAAATTGCCTAATAGCAAGGATGAGGTTGTAGTTAATTCCCCCTTTCCTTCCTATTAAAGGTACGTTCGGGTAACCTCCGCAACTAACCAGGATCTCTTGGCCCAACAGATCACGATTGATCCAAATCAAGTTGTTAGCCCTTAACCCCATTAATCTCTTTGCCCAATCTAAAGTTCCTTTAGTGTCTTCGAATGCCCTAGATTTGGGAAGACGATCAGTAAACCACTTATAGAAAATTGAAGCACAACAATAAAGAGGTCCACCTCTCCTTTTCTCATTCTTATAGTGCATCGAATAATACAGATCCCTAAGCAAGGTAGGTACCGGATTCTTCGTGGTGAATATCCGGACAGCATGCGCGTCTACAAAATCCTTCACATTAGGGAATAACGCCGTTCCATAAACACACATAGCCAGAATTGCATTGAACACCGACCAACACTTAGCCTTAGCACAAGTAGCAGCCTGTTCGATCAAAAACTTCGTGTGAAAACCCTGATAACCCCCTCTACTAGCAATATTTTTCTTCAACAGTGACTGATCCAAACGTAAAGCAGCAGCAACCCTTTCCAGATCAGGAAACTCCTTAGAAGGATAGAAGGGAGCTCCTTTTTTGACTGAAACATCCAAAATGAGAGTAAATTCTTCCAACGTAGGAGCCAAAAGATAATCAGCAAACAGAAAACACTGAAGTTGAGGGTCATAGAACTGTGCCAGAGTGTGCAGGGCCCTGAACTCATAGTTGGTAATATTTCGGGCGAAACTCAGAATCCTCCCATATTCTCCCCTGAAATCTGCCAACACCTCAGGTTTTGCCATAGCCGAGATTTTGTGCACAGCGTCTAGATGAAGCTCTGGGAACTTGTACAGGATGATATTCTTTCTTTCTCCAGTGCTAGTACTCATCATGGACAGTCTTCAGACAACCGGAATCAAAGTTAGGATGCAACCCTACAAATGAACAAACATGTCAGAATGCAAAAAGATGATGCAAAATGCAGGCATGGGATCAAGGTATCCAAAATGCTCAAACTGCTGCTGTTCTGCTGACTGATTAAGACCCAGAATACCAGAAACCCAAAAATCCAGAATAACAACCCAATCAAACTGCCAGAAATCTAGGATAATAATAGTATACTGATGAGAAACCCAGAAACCAGGTAGGTTGAAGGTCTCGGTTACCTGCAAACCTGCAAACACCCATCCCCTCTCACATGTGGGTTCTAGAAAGGCGAGGATCCTCAATATCCCGGGCTCTCAGGTCGAAAAATGATGATACGTTCACCATTTCTGGTTTGGCATCATCACCAATCGAGGAGGCCTCAACTGATTCCCCTCAAAAGAAAACATCCTATGGCAAGTCTTCAGCTTCGGCACTGAGGTCGAGAAGCAATAGTACATTCATCCCTCGGGGTACAGTACTATCGCCAATCGAGGAGTGCTTCCACTGATTCCTTTCCAAAAGGAAACCCTATAGCAAGTTCCCAGTATTGGGTCCTCGGATCGATAAGCATAATGGATTTACCACAGAGCGTGGTCTGCCATTATCACGTCTCGGGAGGAGTGCCATTACTGAGTTCTCGGGAAACGGTCGCCAGAGTCGACAACTTTCCAGGTTATATTCCATCGTCTGCCCCAAATGGACAGGACAGAATATTACCAAGAAAACCTCGTCTGGATGTGGAGTTTTCATGTATACTTCGTCTGGCCAAATGCCAAACAAGTCACACTACTTTCCACGCTAATCATAGGTGTATGCTCAAGCCTTGGTATTGGGCTTTTCTCTCATGAATCCATCTCACCCTACGAACCAAAAAACCAGCAGCAGAACAGCACAGCAATATCCAGTATGACACTAATAATATGAAATGCAATGCAATAAAAGCTGTAAAAACAGTAAAGCAGTAAAGTAAAAATACAGTAAATAGCAATACAGTAATATACAACAAAGCAGAGCACCACAGAAAAAACACCCTATGAGAGAAAACAAACAAGCGCTAGGATTGACTCGCTAAGGAAACCAGAGATCCTGGGTTCGTCCCCAGCAGAGTCGCCAGCTGTCGCTCCCAGGATTTTCATCCTAGTACAAACGCGAAAGTGGCACCGAAACAGAGTCGCCAGCAATGTGTATTTATCCCAAGAGAGGGAAAGGAAACACCGCATAAACCTGAAGAGAAAGGAGAGAGCATGGTCTTGCGACCAAGAGAACTGGGTTCGGGAGTCGGTTACGCGTGAGGAAGGTATTAGCACCCCCACGCGTCCATCGTACCCGATGGGATCCACGCTTGCTTGTCTCGATCAAAGGGTGTCGTCAACTGGAACTCCGCTGCTACTGGAAAGGAAAAGGAACCGCTAGCTAGAGAACCGGAAAAGGAAGGGAAATAGAAAGAGAGAAAATGTAGGGAAAATAAAAGAAGTGCTCGAATGGGCCCTACCCCACTGCCTACGTATCTCATCGGGAGCATGAGAATCAGAGCGACGTAGTTCCCCTCAACGAGGGTCGCTTTGTGCTTTTTGGGAACGACTGACGTTCTAGCTCAGGTGTTGCAGGCTCGCTGGTCCGAGTGCGTTACCATCTTGCAAGAGAACGAGTAGGAGCACGTTCGTACGGTGAGAGTGAGTGAGATGAGAAAAGAATTCCCGAAGGAAAGACGTTGTTGTTTGTTGAAGTTTTTTAGACAGAAGTGTTTTTTAAGTTAGCTTGCAACTTGCATTGCACCAAAGTCTATCGTGCGGGAACGAGTGAATCGCATGGTCGCCCCCAAATGGAACGTATGCTAAACACTCTAGAAGAGGAGGGGGGACCCCTCGTTCTTCATTTCCTACATTTAAGGCTCTGACGCAATACACGTTAACCTTTATTAAGTATTTTTTACTTTTCTTTGAAGATGAGAAGAGAAGCGACACAAGGGAAACTCTAAAGGGAAGCTAAGAGTCCTAACGTTATCATGCATGGATATCCTATGGTTAGTGAGGTTTAGGAGAAAAGACTACCTAAACTAATGCTAATCCTACTCCAAACTTAATCAAAAATTAAGTTGGACTAGGTAGCTCTAAAGGGAAAGGAATCCAAGACTTAAACAAGTCTTGAGATTCAAGGGAAGAAAAAGAGTGAAAGAGAAGAAAAGAGAAAGGAGGAGAAAGAAGAATGGAATCAACTTACTTCTCAAGAGAAGTTAAGTTGTTCCATGAAAGGGAAGATGAGAAGTGAAATACAAGTGGCCTAAGCCCACTTTAAACACAAGTATGAAAATTAAAAGATAAAGGAAGAAGGTAGAATGTGGAAGCATATCCACACTCAAACAACTTACCATTTGCCCCTGAAAGTGTTAGAAGTATTCACATATGACAAAATGAAACTCAAACAAGCATAAGGCAATAAAGAAACAAGTTCTAAGGTAAATCAAACATCAAGTTCAGAACCTAATGGTCCTACTGACCTCTAATATTAGTCATGCACAATTAGTCAAAAAGAAAAGGGAGAAGTCATTCAAGTATCATTCAAGTCATTAAAGAAGGAGCGAGATGAAAGGAAGTGATCATGTGAAGCAACCAAGTCAAAATTCCACAAAGTAAACCAAGTCCAGAAGTGACACAATCCTAAACATGTGCCTAAACATGATCTTCAATCATCATTCAAGTCATACAAACACTTTCACAATCAATTAAGAAGCAAAGAAGAAGAAGTGAAGTGAAGTGAAACATGATTCATACTTGTGAAACAAGTGACTTAAGGTGCAAGGCAAACATCAAACATGCAAAGATGAGATTCAAATATCACAACCAGAAGTCAATTAACACGCTATTGATCCTCAAACAAGACCTCAAATTATGGCACAAGTGCCTTCATGATCAAGCAAACTAAACATGAAGCATATATTCACAAATTGGACAAGTTAAAGTTCATGCTTCAAAGAAATAACAAACATGCCTAAAAAATTATGTCATTTAGTATTCAAGCATCTCAAACATGTACATTTATCATATCAAAGCCACAAGCAATGAATCAGAACCAATGTCAATCAACAATTAGGTCAAAGCATCATTAGAGTTTCATACATTCATGCTCAAAGCAACACATCAAAAGTCATCCAAACAGGACCTAAAAATCATCCCAAAAATCTCAAACATACCTCAACATGTTATGAACACAACCCAAAAAGAATCAGGATCAAATCACTTTCCAAATGAGAGAAATAAATGATGCAATATGAAGTATGCAATATGAAATGCAAATGAGAAAAATTAATTTGGAAAATTAATATTTAATGCAATTTTAATGCAAAAATAATGAAATAAAATGTGAAAAATTAATTTTATGAATGAGTATGCATGATGAATTTTTTTGGAGTTTTTTAGTATATGCAAATATTTTTAAAAATTAATTATGAAATGGTATGAAAATAGAAAATAAAAATGAAATGAAATGAAGCCAGGGGTGTATTAATGAATCCATACGCGTGCTAATGAACATGGGCTCAGAAATGGAGGTGCAAACAACAAAAAGGCCCAAGCGCCTTATAACATTTAGAAATAAACGGACGGTTTAGATTGAGTCAAACAAAAGTCTCCAGATCCAATGGTTTACACTCTCAGTCAAACGAATCAAAGTAATCAATCCAGTGGTTCACATTCAAACTCACAATTTAAATGAAATCGGACGGTCATGACTTAATCAGACTTATTAAACCCTAATCAAATAAATCACAACCACATGATCAAGATCTAACGTACGAGATTCAATATGGAAACTCCTAAACCCTAATTAAACCCTCACCGGCCGGAGAAGCGTCGGTCGTCTTCTCCGGCCACTCTCCGGCCATCAGACTTCAAACGGCAACAAAAATCACAAAATCATACATCAAATTGATCAGCATCTCACGTAGATCACAAATATGTCACTCAAAATCATTTAGCATGCATATATTTTAAGAATCGAACAAAACAAGTTTGGATCTGAAAATTTCAGATCCAAATTCCAGCCATAATTCACGTTCAAAATCAATTCTGAACACATATATGAGCTCAGCACATCAAGATAAACATTAAACACACAACAAAAATCATTTCCAGATCCATGAATTTGGAGCTCACCTGAGATTTGCAGAACTGGAAATTCACCAAGAAACTCCAAGATAAGCTGCAGATCAACTCCTTGAACCGTCTAATTGCAAAATAAATGCAATTAGACCTTCAAATTGGCCTGAATCCTTGAATCCGAAAGTTGAAGATCTGAACTCAACTTGATGAATTCTTTGCTTAAACCTCAAAACAATGGTGGATCCCTCTTCTTTATACTTCACTGATCACGAATCAACCAAAAAAAGTGGAAGTAACTTGAAGAATTGGAAGAATCGAAGGAGAGGAATTTGAGAGTAAAAACTTTGAAAAGTAGTGAAAATGAATTGTAGCCGCTGAGAAATTCGTGTGAGTTAGCTTATATAGTGTGTAGATGATACTGTTTAGGGTTTGAAACTTCAGGGACTTGAGAGCAATGAGTTTTGGGTTATTTTGCAAATTTGCAAAGATGTGAACATGAGGTGTTTAGCTCGTGCAATCTTCATGAAAAGTGCATGACTAATCTCCTTTTGATGCATGGAGAACCCTTGGATTGATCTTGGGGCTGAAGATTAATTGAATTGTGATTTCCAAGTGATTTTGCAAAATTGCTTAATGATGAATTAAGAACATGTAATCCACGGGTTCACTTGATTCTTGGCTCAAAAATGATGTTAAATGAGATGCATTGGAGTGTGGTGAGGTGAAATGGAAAATTAGAAGCCATATTGATGCATTAGAATGCATTTTGCAAGTTGTATCAAAGTGGTATGCATGGTGGAACACCAAATGCTCTTTAACTTCAAATGCTCATAACCTTTTATCTAAAAATGGTATGATCATGGTCCACAACTTTTTAGAAAGGGGAGAGAGAGATCTACAACTTTGGTGTTGGGCAAAAATTCATTTGAAGCATTTTTGATCATGGAAAGTTTGGTTGAAGTTGGTTGAAAATATGCCAAAAATAGTAACTTGAAATTATAAGTCACTTTCCAAATTTAGCAACTTTTTACCAAAGCTTGATTTTTGCAAATTGTGATCATAAAAGCCTTCCATAGACCAAATAAAGGTCTCTTGACTTAATTACCGTGATGAGGACCTCTCAAAACCCTAGTTTGACTTTTCAGTTGACCAGTTTGACTGATTACTTCATCTGTAAGCTACTGAACCCTCTGAGGCCTTCCACGATGAATTTTTGGCTCAAAATCCATTCTTAGACTTGTTTTGACATATGAAGAACCTTGGTAACAAGTTTGAATCAATTCCTTGAGCTTAGGACCATTAACCACGAAACCCTAGTTTTGGTCATCAGTGTAAGAATACAAACCCTTGATCTAACTACTTGGAGAATCCCTCATTGAAATGCCCTTGGGCCACCATATAAGGATGTGAGAAGTTCATGGAGCTCATAAGAAGCCTTTGCCCTTGAGTTTGAATTTTTGAATTGCTCAATGTCATTAGAAATCCCCTGATCACATGCCCTTAAAGCAATGAGTATGAAATGAGCTATGAGTATGATATGCAAATGCAATGCAATGAAATAAAAGCCAGGTGAAAATGAAGAGGGAAAATTTTGGGGTATTACACCTTGCCCTCACATACTCCCCCTTTTTGATGATGGCAAAATCTTCAGCTTGTTTTGTAATTTGAATCTCATCCTCCCCCTAACTGTGTGAATTCCTCTATGATTCAATCTTTTGCTGCTTGTACATGTCCTTCTCCCCCTTTTGACAAAATCAAAAAGTGAACAAGACGATGGTCAAAGAAACATATCATATACGTATGGATACACTCAACATGTTGCAAACAAGACACAATAACACACATTCACATAGAATGATGATAATGAAAAAAGAGATGGATAAATAAGGCATAAGAGATGCAAACAAATAGATTCAACATACATTCCATAATAGTTCAAAAGGCAACATAATCTAAAATCAAACCAAGTACATAAACAAAATGTAAGCAAATAACAAGTCATACAAGCCAAACACTAGATATAACATGCATCAAACTATGATCTTATCTCTCAGGGTCTCCTCCCCCTAAAGTGATGGCCACGTCCTCGGAAGTAGGAGTCTTGAGGTGGAGGAAGAGGTTGTTCTTCCAACAGCTCATTCAGTTCCAATACACCCCTGTTGAGTGTGTTGATGACATTCTTTACACAGTGTGTCTGAGCTTCGGCAGCAATATCCAACTTATCAAAACGAGTCATGACAGCAGTAGCAAACTTGTTGAAAGTTTGATTTTGTGCCTCCAGCTGGTTTGAAAGAGCTGTATACCTCTCTTCTTGGGTGGTCATGAATGTCTCTTGCTGCAGCTGCATTGAATTTAACATGTCGAGGATTTCCTCGTAACTCTGTTGTTGCGGCTGTGTGGGTGTAGGAATCGAATATTCAGACTGGTGCCATTCATATTCTTCTCGTTGTTACCAGCCAGGATTTGGAGGAACATAGGCTAACCCAAGGGTGGTCCATCCCGTGTGCTGCCATTCTCCCAAATCCTGGTTTTCATAAGGATCTCGAGGTGGGGAGTATCTCATCCATTCAACATTATCTTCTTCCATCGTATTTACTTTTGTTTGCATGTTGTTTTCGGCTTGTCCTTCTTGTACATTCTCTTTTATATTCGCTTGTTCATTTAGAACATTATACTGAAGATCTTGGCATGTTGCTCGGTGCTTGAACTTGAATTCCTCGTCTTCAGAGTCCCAAAAGTAACCCATCATAGTCAGAGTCTTCTGTGTAAATTCTTGATCAGGGGTAATGGTTACGTAAGGAATACCCAGGACCGTTACCCCAGCCTTTTTCAATAGACACTGAATAAAGGAGGCATAACACAAAGTCGTACCTCTAGTAGAATCCTGGAGTACAAACATCTGATACGTGAAGTCGTGCGGCCAGTTAATGCGAATTTTCTTCTTCAGCAGATAGATCAAGTGGACTTCTGCATGATTGACCTGAGAATAACCTTTTTTCTTAGGCCTTAAGATGTGGGCGAAAATCCATTGCAGAATACGATCAACTGGTTTCAACATTCCCGTTGTGACTGTTTTAGGAAACAGGTTGTTGTTCATAATGCTCTCGGAGAAGGGGTCGCGTAGCATTGAGTTCAAAGCAGGCTTAAACTCATAGTCGTCAACAAATAGAGTATCAGTTACCTTAGGAAGACCTCCAGTTTCTAGCTTAACCAGACTGTTCCAAACAGAAGCATTCATCGAGTAGTTCTTACCACCAATAGTATATTGAAAGTCCGTGCCTTCAAATTTGTCCAAAATCCTAGTGAAAAACAGTTTCACCAAGTCTTCATTGTACTTGGTGTCACATTCTAGAAACTAGTCAAACTCTTGAATATTTAGCATTTCAATGATTTCAGAGAGGTGATAATCTTCCGCCCTTCATGGGTAGTACACAAGCTGCTTAATCACAGAGCGGTTTCAGAAATCTTTATTTAATATCTCAGATAAATCATCAGATAATAATGAAAGAGTGTTTACCGGTGTTGTCGATGAACCAACCCATGATGTTGAAGCTCTGGAGGACCTCTTTCCTGTAACTCTTTGAGAAGCCATTGATGAGCAATCTGTGAACTCGGATGAACATTACTTACTCTGTAGAGGAAGATGAAACAATATGAAACCTTGATAAACAGCCCTAGACTGAAAGCCCTTTTGGTTATTATGAAGACAAAACCTTTGAACACCTCTTAGATTTGAAGATTTGTTGGATTTGGAGATAGTTGTTGCAATGGGTTTTTAGGGTTTAAGATTTTAAGGAGAGGAGAAGAGAGAGATGGGGAGACAATAAGATTAAAATTTTATGACATGCACTTGGAAATGAAACAAGAAAAATTATGATGTAGTCAATTTACACAGCAAATGAAACGGCACGTGTCTTCCCGAGAAAAGAAGAATAAAAATTCGTTAGTGATGCGCCGACCATAGGTCGGCGTACGCTGACCCGCGCCTTCATTTGAGAAAAAACGACCTTTCTTGAGTCGACCCATGCCATGTTTTGGCCGACTCAAACCAGCATAAAATGGAAAAATGCATATTTTGACCTACTTATGCACCAAGTAATGACAAATAACACACCATACACATGCCGATACTCACAAATGGATCAAAAATACATTTAATCATGAATAAAACATCAATTTCAACCACATTTTGACCATAATAATTCACAAACATAATTGATCAAGAATAGAATTTCTAAGAGGGAACGATATTACCTCCGATGATTGATGATGAATGCCCTCACATATAGCTTAATCTTATCACTTTATTGTTAGTTAAAAGACATAAAGACAAGCAAAGGAATAAAGCATGCAATCATATAATCAAACTCGATCCGAGATATCGAGAACACAAAGTTCCCTACGGATATTAAAGAAAGGCTCTGTCGCAAGAGGTTTAGTGAAAATGTCCGCAAGTTGATTCTTAGAATCAACATGCTCAAATACCACATCACCTTTCTCTACATGATCCCTAAGAAAATGTTGCCTTACTTCTATATGTTTTGTGCGAGAATGTAATACCGGGTTTTGGGTTAGGTTAATGGCACTTGTATTATCACACAAAATGGGTATACGTTCAAGTTGAACATTGTAGTCGAGTAATTGTTGCTTCAGCCATAAGACTTGAGCGCAACAACTACCGGCCGCAACGTATTCCACTACGGCTGTTGACAAAGCAACGGAAACTTACTTTTTGCTATGCCAACTCACTAAGGAATTCGAGAAAAAGTGACAAGTGTAACACCCTAAACCCCCGCGACAATTTAAATATCAGAGTAAAAATAAAATACATGGATTTAGGATGCTACTTCTACTACTCAACTTATCATGCACACAATAATAATACGGTGATATTATAACTAAACATAACATTTTAACATTCATGCACAGCGGGAAAGTCAACTCAGGTAAAAGCATGTTTAGTCACACACAACATTCTTAAGTAAAATAGTGATAGTATATAACAGAATTCAAAAGACTCTAGCGTTCTGACACCCCCGGTGGTACAAAATCAGAGCAGACGCGACTCGATAACTCACACCAGAAGACCTCGTCTCCACCACTCCACCTGCGACTACTCTTGCTTATCTGCACGTTACCCACGTAGAGGTAACATTCAAACAGAAGGGGTGAGATTCTCAATCAATATAAAGAATGCATAGCATAAGTATGAAAGCATAAAAACATACGGAATCCACTCTATAACAACAACATCATCACAACAACATTCAACATACAACAGATAATCAAAATACAAGGATTGAATGCAATGAGACCCACTACTCGACTCAATGCATGTGGTACCAATCGATCCCTGTTTCATGATCACAGTTCCCGTCGGAACTCTCGACCCCTGTTTCATGGTCAAGTATGACCCCTATCTCATGATCACACCAACGACCCGTATTTCATGGTCACGTACGACCCCTATTTCATGATCGCACCAACAACAACGATTCCATCAAGGAATTCGGATAGACGATAATGCCTCATCTGGACACGCCATCCCACAACTATGCAACCTGTCATGCATGCAACGACAACGCACAACAACAACGACAATAATCAACGAATATAATAGCAATCACATGCACACGACAACCAACACATCAATACATCATAATACTAGGATGCAATCGCATTTCATACCTGCCACAACAGCAATATACAAATATATCATGCATACACATCGACGACTCCATCGTTTCCACTCACCACACAAACAACACGCTCAATTTCCATTTAGCACGTCAAAGGATTGGAATTCTGGTATTGAAATCAATTTTTATAAATAGTATGCGAAACCAGCTTTCTAACACTTTGAACGGCGACGGAAACGGACCTACGGATCAAAAGATATGAATTTCTGAAGTTTCAAAAAATTCGGTTCGTCTCAGCCCAATTCGCCTGATACTCGCCTGGCGAAGCACCAGTGAAACCACTTTCGCCTGGTGAAATCCCCATTCATCTAGCGAACGCCACTTTTGCCTCCTGCTCGCCTGGCGAAGCAGTGGCGAATCCAACTCCCCCATACAAAATCCAGAAACTCTGATTTTTCACTCCCCTTTCGCTTCTACGTTCGCCCGACGAATGTATGGAGAATCCACTTTCGCCTGGCGAATTCCATTTTCGCCTGGCAAATCTGGGCGAATCAGCAATCTTACGATTACGATTCTACACGATTTAGACCTCACAATTCCCCCGAATTTGGTATCATACAGTCCGGAAAACACCAATAAGGTAGCAGCAAATGACATATACACATATACAACACAAATCTATAATCAATTGCATAATTTTCTCTTCCTACCAAACCCTCTAACCTACAACCCAATTCCCAATTCTCACCAGCAACATAACAGGGAGATCCTAACGATTTTCTACCCTCATACCACTACTATGCAACCCTTAAGAGATAGAGAGCCCCACCCTTACCTTAGGATTCTTGAAATCTTTCCTCAACAATAAAACTCTTCTTGACCTAACTCTTCTCTGCTCTTTCTTCTCTTCTCCAAAACACGTACTGAACACCCTTTCCTTTCTAACCCTTTTTTCCTATTTATATTTTCCTTATTATTCCCAAATATTATTATTATTATCTAATATTATTATTATTATTATTTCACCCAAAATAAATAATAACAACAATCTCCTCAATAATTTAAATAATAATATTAACCAACTAACCCATCCTCCAACACCTTATCCTTCATAACTCCAAGGGCACTACCCCCACCCTAAGGGTAACCCACACTTAATCCAAAACACATCCATACACGACACATACAATAATATTCAATTTAATTAGGAAAAATAATTAAATTAAATCGGGGTATTACAACTCTCCCCCACTTGGAATATTTTCGTCCTTGAAAATTTACCTCATCCAAACAACTCTGGATATGACTCTCGCATCCTTCTCTCCAACTCCAAGTCATATTTCCACCAGTAGCGCCTCCTCACACTACCTTCACAAGAGCGATTTCCTTGCCTCTCAGTTGCTTTACCTCGCGGTCTTCAATCCGTATTGGTAAGGCTTCAACTGTAAGGTTATCTCTTACTTCCACATTATCCATTGGAATCACATGCGACGGATCCGGAACATACTTCCGAAGCTGCGACACATGGAACACCTCATGCAAATTCGACAAATTGGGTGGCAACGCCACTCTGTAGGCAACAGGTCCAACTCTTGCAGATATCTGGTACGAACCAATAAATCGAGGAGTAAGCTTCCTCGACTTCAACGTACGGCCAACCCCAGTCATTGGAGTGACTCTCAAAAACACATGGTCTCCTTCTTGAAACTCGAGATCTTTCCTTCTCTTATCATGGTAACTCTTCTTCCTACTCTGCGAAGCTTTCATCTTTTCTCGAATTAACTTCACCTTTTCGGTAGTTTGTCGAACAATCTCGGGTCCAAGCACTACACTCTCACTAGATTCGTGCCAACACAAAGGCGTCCGACACCTACGACTATACAACGCCTCAAAAGGTGCCATTCCGATATTGGAATGATAACTGTTGTTATAAGTGAACTCGATCAGCGGCAAATGATTATCCTAAGCACCTCCTTGTTCAAGCACATAAGCCCTCAACAGGTCTTCCAAAGACTGGATAGTTCTTTCCGTCTGACCATCCGTCTGCGGATGATAAGCCGAACTCAACCTCAACTTCGATCCCAAAGCTCCCTGTAAACTCTCCCAAAATTTGGAAGTGAACCTTGGATCTCGATCCAACACAATGCTCAATAGAATCCCATGCAGTTTCACAATCACTCGGATATAAATCTCCGCCAATTTCTGCAAAGGAAAACTGATATTAATCGGAATGAAATGTGCCGACTTCGTCAGTCTATCCACTCTACCCAAATGGAATCATGTCCCCTCGGTGTATTAGGCAACCCGGTCACAAAATCCATAGAAATACTGTCCCACTTCCACTCTGGAATGTCTAACGGTTGCATCATACCAGCAGGTTTCTGATGTTCCACTTTTGACTTCTGACAAGTCAAACAAGCATACACAAACTGAGCCACATCATGTTTCAATCCAGGCCACCAAAATATCTTCTTCAAGTCTGATACATCTTCGTAGCTCCTGGATGGATACTCAAACTACTCTGATGACCTTCTTCTAAAATCATTCTTTTCAACTCAGGATTATCAGGAATGCAAATCCTGTCACGGAATCTCAACACACATTGCTCATCCACCCTGTACTCATTACCTGCTGCTTGGTTATCCCCAATCATCAACTTCACTAGTTTCACATCCAACTTCTGACTGTCTCGGATATTATTAAGAAATTCATTGTTGATTGTCAGCATACCCAACATAACACTATGCGGTGTCTGATCACAGACCAAACTCATATCTCTGAACTGTTCAATTAATTCTAAATCTTTAACCATCATAGCAGACATATGCAATGATTTTCGACTCAGAGCATCAGCCACGACGTTAGCCTTGCCTGGATGATAGTTCAAGCCAAAATCATAATCCTTTAAGAATTCTAACCATCTCCTCTGCCTCATATTCAATTCCTTCTGATCAAACAGATACCTCAAGCTCTTATGATCATTGTACATTTCAAATCTGGAACCGTATAGATAATGCCTCCAAATTTTCAATACAAAAACCACTGCGGCTAATTCCAAATCATGAGTCAGATAATTTCTCTCATGTACCCTCAGCTGTCGTGAAGCATAAGCTACAACCTTACCATCTTACATCAGCACACCTCCTAGCCCCATCAAAGAAGCATCACAACACACTATAAACGGTTCATTTGGTTCAGGTAGAACCAACACTAGAGTTGTGGTCAACCTCTTCTTCAGCTCAATGAAACTCTTTTCACAATGAACATCCCATACGAATGTTTTCCCCTTGCACGTCAACTGAGTTAACGGAAGTGCCAACTTCGAAAATCCTTCAATAAACCTTCGGTAATAACCAGCCAAACCCAGGAAACTTCTAATCTCGGTCACCGACTTTGGAGTCTCCCATTGTAGAACAACGTCTACCTTGGACGGATCCACAGCAATACCATCACCAGAAATAACATAACCAAGAAAACTTACTTCTCTCAACCAGAATTCACACTTAGACAACCTCGCATAGAGCTGCTTCTCTCTCAGCACTTGCAACACAATTCGCAAATGTTCAACGTGTTCTTCTTCTGACTTAGAATAGATCAGAATATCGTCAATAAAGACAACCACAAACTGATCCAAGTACTCATGAAAGATACGATTCATATATTCCATGAAGACACCAGGTGCATTAGTAACTCCGAACGGCATCACCGCATACTCATAATGTCCATATCAAGTTCTGAAAGCCGTCTTCTGAATATCTTTGTCTCTTACCCGTATCTGATGATATCCTGACCTCAATTCAATCTTGCTAAACACACGAGCACCCACTAACTGGTCCATCAAGTCATCTATTCTTGGAAGCAGATACTTATTCTTAATCGTTACCTTATTCAACTGTCTATAATCAATACACAACCTCATACTACCATCCTTTTTCTTTACCAACAACACTGGAGCTCCCCAAGGTGATACACTTGGTCTCATAAATTTCTTCTCTAACAAGTCTTCCAATTGCTTCTTCAGTTCTGACAATTCCGATGCCGACATCCTGTATGGTGCCATAGAGATAGGTCTGGTACCAGGGACAAGATCGATATCGAACTCAACTACTCTCTCTGGTGGTACATCAGCAATGTCATCTGGAAACACTTCAGGAAATTCATGCACCACTTACAATTCACTAATCACTGACTTACTCTCCACTGACAAAGATGCAAACAATGCAAGCACCTGAGCTTCTTCTTCCAAGAGCTCTTTCAACTCTCTAGCAGACAGAAAACTATCTTCTCCCTCTTCCTCAGGAGTAAGAAATCAAACCGACTTATTAAAACAATTAATATGAACATGATTAAACTCCAACCATTTCATACCCAAAATCACGTCGAGACCTCCCAATGGTAAACAAATCAGATCTACACCAAAGTCTTTACCAAAGACTGACAATGGACAATTCAAACAAACTGAAGAAGTGGTCACCGATCCCTTAGCAGGAGTTTCGATAACCATCTCCTCTTTCATAGGAGAAATAATAAGGCCTAGCCTTCTTACACAATCAGCAGCAATAAAAGAGTGTGTCGCACCAGTATCAATAATAGCTAGCAAAGGTGTATCATTAATATAACATGTACCTCTGATCAATCTGTCCTCACTGGAAGTCTGAGTCACTGTCAAAGCGAACACTTTTCCTTCAGCCGAAGCTTGCTTTGGTTTCTGACAACGAGTACTAATATGGCCATGTTCCCCACAATTGTAACAAGTAACCATATTAGCTTTGCAGTCGGCAATTAGATGTCCTGCCTGTCCACACTTGAAACACTTCTTCACATCGCTCGTGCACTCACTGACACGATGCCCCAACTCACCACACCTAAAAAACTTCAGAGGAGCAGATGCACCTCCCCCACTCGGCTTCTTTCCATCAGCATGTTTCTGTTTACCCTTATCAGTTGGAGATGCGTAAGGCTTCCCACGATTCACCGGTTGTTTTCCTCTTCTCTCGGCCAACCCCTTATAGTGAGCCGATCGAGCCTTGCTATCTTCCTCAAATATTTTGCAACAATCCACCAAATCAGGAAATCTTCTGATCCGCTGATACCCAATTGCCTGTTTGATCTCAGGTCTCAACCCATTCTCAAACTTGACACACTTCGAGAACTCAGCAGTTGTCGCACTGTAGTGAGGATAAAACTTAGCCAAATCGGAGAATTTAGCAGCATACTCTGTAACCGTCATATTACCCTGCTTCAGCTCCAAAAACTCAATCTCCTTCTTTCCTCGGGCATCTTCAGGGAAATACTTCCTTAAGAATTCTCTACTGAATACAACCCAAGTAATGGCCTCACCTGCTGCTCCCAACACTTGACGAGTACTAACCCACCAGTCATCAGCCTCCTCAACCAACATATGAGTACCCAACCGCACCTTCTGTGCCTCAGGACATTCCATAACCCGGAAGATTCTCTCAATCTCCTTGAGCCAAGTCTGCGCTCCATCCGGATCATACCTTCCCTTGAAAGTAGGCGGGTTATTCTTTCGAAACTCATCATTCTCGTTAGCACACGACGAATTCTGCACTGCTTGAGCCATAGCTTGCAAAGCAGCAACAAGAGCAGCATCGTTCCTTCCAGCCATTCTCAATCTGCCACACACCAACAACAGAACACCATGGTTAAGGACCGACACTAACACTAACACTAAACAACTAACACACGACAATGACTCGACAACTTGGTCGGACGGACCAATCTGCTCTGATACCACTACTGTAACACCCTAAACCCCCGCGTCAATTTAAACGTAATTTATCAGAGTAAAAATAAAATACATGGATTTAGGATGCTACTTCTACTACTCAACTTAACATGCACACAATAATAATACGGTGATATTATAACTAAACATGACATTTTAACATTCATGCACAGCGGGAAAGTCAACTCAGGTAAAAACATGTTTAATCACACATAACATTCTTAAGTAAAATAGTGATAGTATATAACAGAATTCAAAAGACCCTAGCGTTCCGACACCCCGGGTGTTATAAACTCAGAGCAGACGCGACTCGATAACTCACACCAGAAGACCTCGTCTCCACCACTCCACCTGCGACTACTCCTGCTTATCTGCACGTTACCCACGTAGAGGTAATATTCAAACAGAAGGGGTGAGATTCTCAATCAATATAAAGAATGCATAACATAAGTATGAAAGCATAAAAACATACAGAATCCACTATATCACAACAGCATCATCACAACAACATTCAACATACAACATATAATCAACATACAAGGATTGAATGCAATGAGACCCACGACTCGACTCAATGCATGTGGTACCAATCGGTCCCTGTTTCATGATCACAGTTCCCGTCGAAACTCTCGACCCCTGTTTCTTGGTCAAGTATGACCCCTATCTCATGATCACACCAACGACCCCTATTTCATGGTCACGTATGACCCCTATTTCATGATCGCACCAACAACAACAATTCCATCAAGGAATTCAGATAAACGATAACGCCCCATCTGGACACGCCATCCCACAACTATGCAACCTGTCATGTATGCAACGACAATGCACAACAACAACAATCAATGAATATAATAGCAATCACATGCACACGACAACCAACACATCAATACATCATAATACTAGGATACAACCGCAGTTAATACCTGCCACAACAGCAATATACAAATATATCATGCATACACATCGACGACTCCATCGTCTCCACTCACCACATAAACAACACGCTAAATTTCCATTTAGCACGTCAAAGGATTGGAATTCTGGTATTGAAATCAATTTTTATAAATAGTACGCGAAACCAGCTTTCCAACACTTCGAACGGCGACGAAAACGGACCTACGGATCAAAAGATATGAATTTCTGAAGTTTCAGAAAATTCGGTTCGTCTCAGCCCAATTCGCCTGATACTCGCCTGGCGAAATCCCCATTCGCCTAGCGAACTCCACTTTCGCCTCCTGCTCGCCTGGAGAAGCAATGGCGAATCCAACTCCCCCATAAAAAATCCAGAAACTCTGATTTTTCACTCCGGCGAATGTCTGGCGAATCCACTTTCGCCTGGCGAATTCCATTTTTGCCTGGCGAATCTGGGTGAATCAGCAATCTTGCAATTGCAATTCTGCACGATTTATACCTCACAATTCCCCCGAATTTAGTATCATACAGTCCAGAAAACACCAATAAGGTAGCAGCAAATGACATATACACATATACAACACAAATCTATAATCAATTGCATAATTTTCTCTTCCTACCAAACCCTCTAACCTACAACCCAATTCCCAATTCTCACCAGCAACATAACAGGGAGATCCTAACGATTTTCTACCCTCATACTACTACTCTGCAACCCTTAAGAGATAGAGAGCCCCACCCTTACCTTAGGATTCTTGAAATCTTTCCTCAACAATGGAGCTCTTCTTGACCTAACTCTTCTCTGCTCTTTCTTCTCTTCTCCAAAACACGTACTGACCACCCTTTCCTTTCTAACCCTTTTTTCCTATTTATATTTTCCTTGTTATTCCCAAATATTATTATTATCTAATATTATTATTATTATTATTTCACCAAAAATAAATAATAACAACAATCTCCTCAATAATTTAAAAAATAATATTAACCAACTAACCCATCCTCTAACACCTTATCCTTCATAACTCCAAGGGCACTACCCCCACCCTAAGGGTAACCCACACTTAATCCAAAACACATCCATACATGACACATACAATAATATTCAATTTAATTAGGAAAAATAATTAAATTAAATCGGGGTATTACAACAAGTACCACTAGTACTTTTCCTATCGGATTTGCAACCGGCAAAGTCGGAATCGGAATAGCCAACCAAAGAGTAATTGCTTCCTTTGGAGTACCACATAGATACCTAAGTATGCGCTTTACGGTTTTTAAATGAGACTCCTTAGGACACGATTGATACCTAACACACATGCAGACACTAAACATGATATTTGGTCGTGATGCGGTAAGGTAAAGTAGAGATCCAATCATACCTCGATATCTCTTAACATCTACATCCTTACCTGTTTCATCTCAACTCAAGTTGACACACGTAGGCATCAGAGTGTCAATCGCCTTTGAGCTATCCATGTCGAAGCGCATGAGTAACTCAAGACAATACTTCGTCTAGCTCACAAACATCCCTTCATCAAGTTGCTTGATTTGCAATTCGAGGAAATAGTTAAGCTCCCCCATCATGCTCATCTCGAACACTCCCTGTATTAACTTAGAAAACTCCTTGACCATATTTGTGTTAGTAGAACAAAATATAATATCATCTACATATACTTGAACCAAAATTTGGTGTTTTCCTTGACGTTTAATGAAAAGAGTTGTGTCAACCTTTCCTCTAGAGTACCCTTGATCAAGTAGAAATTTGCTAAGACGCTCATACCAAGCCCTAGGGGCTTGTTTGAGACCGTACAAAGCACGTTAATATAACCGTTAAGGAATGCACTTTTAACATCCAGGAGGTTGGGAAACATAAGCCTCATCATTAATATAACCATTAAGGAATGCACTTTTAATATCCATTTGAAATAACTTGAAGTTTTTAGCACATGCATAGGCAAGCAATAGGCGTATAGCCTCGAGTCAGGCAACAGGCGCATAAGTTTCCACATAGTCTATCCCTTCCTCTTGGTTATACCCTTGCGCAACCAATCACGCTTTATTTCTAGTTATAACTCCATTTTCGTCGAGCTTGTTCCTAAACAACCATCGGGTGCCGATTACTCGATGGCCTCGCGGAGGAGGGATAAGGCCCCAAACCTCATTTCGTTTAAATTGATTCAACTCCTCTTGCATTGACAAAAGCCAATGTTCATCGAGTAAGGCCTCTTTTGAGTTTTTAGGCTCAACTTACGAAACGAAAGCGGAGTAATAACAGAAGTTACTTAGCTTGGAACGAGTTGTTACTCCCTTTGAGATGTCACCGAGAATGTTGTCGATGGAATGGTCTTTGGAAGACTTCCAAGCTGGAGGAAGGTCATCTTTATTAGACGAATGATCCTCCTCACTCTTTACTGGTTGGTGATCCTTTTCCTCCTCAACATGCACTGCTTCAGGTTGATTAGTCCCTTTATCAGTGTCCTTGAGTATGTCTTCAGAAGATACACCTGCACCATGAAAAGAACTACCTTTTTCGACATTTTTCGGATAAGACTCATCAAAAGTAACATGAACCGACTCCTCAACAGTAAGTAACCTCTTATTGTAAACCCTATATGCCTTACTTGACTGAGAATATCCAAGAAAAATACCCTCGTCGGCCTTAGCATCAAACTTACCAAGTGTCTCTTTACCATTATTCAACATGAAACACTTACAACCAAAAACGTGAAGGTGAGATACATTGGGCTTTCTCCCTTTTAAAAGCTTATACGGTGTCATGTTTAGAATAGGACGGATGAGCACCTGTCGTACTTCGAAAAATACGATCCTCGCGATGGACGCGGGAAAAACTGTTCGAAACAGAGTCATCACCGAACTTTATTTATCCCAAAAGAGGGAAAGGAAAATATCGATAAAACCTTTAAAGGGATAATAAAATGGTCATCGCAACCAAATTCGGGTTCGGGAGTCGGTTACGCAAGAGGGAAGGTATTAGCACCCTCTACGTCCGTTGTACTCAAAGGGAACCTCTTGATTCGATTCGTAAGAAAGTTAGCTAGGCTTGTTTGTTATCTTCTAAGGTAATATGATTTCTAAGGGGGAAATGGGGTGGTTTTTTTATTAGTGTGCTCGGCAAGGATTAGAACCCTTGTGCCTACGTATTCCCTCGTGCAATGGGAAAGTCAGAGCATTCGTAGTTCGTGGGACTACGGTTGTTTGGTTTGTATTTTTTTTATAGGCGCCAATTGTTCGCACACGAGTAAGAGAACTCGCACCTAAACAATCGACATGTTAAAGTTTAATTTTTTTAGAGGTGTCAATTGTTCGCACACGAGTAAGAGAACTCGCACCTAAACAATCGACAGGTTAAAGTTTAAGTTTTTTAGAGGTGTCAATTGTTCACACACGAGTAAGAGAACTCGCACCCAAACAATCGAAGAGAAAGACCAAAGACTCGATCCACCTCACTTTTCACCTTCTAAGGAATAATGTTTAAGTATGATTAAATGTATTAAATAAAATTAAAAGACACTTTTATACAAAATAAATGACATTTATACACAAAATTGAGAGAAATATTTTTAACCAAAATTAAAAGATATTTTATACAAAATAAATGACATTTATACACAAAATTGAAAATTTAATAAACAAAATAGCCTACATATTTTAAATTCTAAATCAAAAGATTAGTCGAAAAATCAATTAAATTTTTTTTTTGAGAATTCTTTATTTCATCAAATAAATTAAATAAGAATATATTCCTAAAATATAAATACTAATTAACCAAATATTAGCCATTAGAAAAAACTAATTAATATATATGGATCTATCCTATTTGAGTATTCAGGACAAATACCTCAAATCAATAATTAACCCTAAATTTAAATAACACATAATGAAAAGAAAAAAAAAAAAGGTACCGTGAGAACTAGATCTAGAGGAACAAAAACATCATAACCATTTAATAAGAAAAATAATCATAAAAAAAAGAGAAGAAAATATAATACCCATTAAAAGAAAACCTTCAGCACGCAGTGAAATAGAAAAGTGACTCAAAAGAACCCAAAACAAGCTAACCAATTATCCCCTCTCATTCGATTCTTTCTTCTCGCGACTTTCTTCTTCCTCGCATCGTTCCGTTCACCCGCGATATCCACATATCGGCTGCACCTCTCCGTCTTCATCTAATTTCCCCTCACGACCTGGTTTTCTTTCTCTCCCAAACCTCAGTTCGTTTCTTTAAATCACGGTTCGGGTTTGATTTTGTTTTGTTCAGATTTGATGTTGATTTCGCCTCACTCTCTCTTCATCTCAATTTCTGATTTTGTGTCATTTTGTGTTTATGGTTGAGATTTATGAAGATTGGGTGAGGTTGAAGGTGAAAGTGAGGATTGAAGTGAGGCTGTGAGTTGTTATGGTTGAAGGTGATGGTGCAAAAATGGTGTTTGTAGGGGTTTGAGGTTAAGCTTTGATGAAGGTGGGGTTTTGTGGCTGTTAAAGGAAGTAGAGGGTGGCCGTCTTGTTGGGTTTGCTGAGGAGGAGTATATGAAAGAAGCATCGCATCTTCATGAAGGTTTTTGTGTGTTAATTTCTTCCTCCTTCGATCTGTTTGTGTCCTCTCCTTTTTAACTCAATTTCAAAGCTTGTTTTTTAAATTCTGAATCTGTCTGTTTGAAGGGTTGTTTTCATGTCGGTAATGGCATTGTATTGTTGCTATTGCTTGTGGCAGATATGTCCATCTCAAGTGCTGCAGAATTTTGTTGTTTTGCTGCAGGTTGTAGCAGTGTGGTTTGGAGGTTTAATGGAGAGAGTCGGAGGTGATAATGTTTGGACAGAAATGGTTAAGTGGAAGAAGGAGGCGTTGCAAGTTGTTGTTGAATCGTTGATGGTGAATGGAGTTGTTTGAGAAGGAAATTGAGGTTGTTTCATGGTTAAAGAAATATGGTGTTATGTGTGTGTATGAGAAAGGAAGGTTATAGTGTGAGTTTATGTGTTCTGAGATGAAGTCAATGGAGGTAATGTTTATTGACGATGAAAGAGCAGTAGTGAGTTTTGTTTGTATGATAAGGTGAGTCTTTTGTTCTCCCCCCTTATGTTTTCCCTCTCTTCCTTTTTATTCTTCTTTTTTTTAAAACCGTTCAAAATTTGTCTGTTGCTTCTTGAAATATCACTTTCAATGCAGGCTCTTTGTAGGTGCTATCGGTTGTTGCGTTGATGCAGAGTGCAGGAGGTAGCAGGTCTTTTGGCATGTAGTAGCATGTATGGTACGACTTTTTTTTGCAGAGGCTGGTGTGGTCGGCGGTTTTGGTTTTGTCTCGGAGAAATTTGTTGTTTTGTTGGAGTGTAAAGTCAATATCAAGTTCAGAATTTTGTTTTGGTATGGAAGAGGATGGCACGGTTTCCATGCTATAAGAAATGCAGAATTTTTCTTTGTTTTTCTTGGTATTTGGTTGTAAAAAAAAAGGAATGATGAGCTTCAAAAAAGAATTGGATTTTAATGGGATTTTTATATTTTTTTTTTTGTGTAATTTTTTGATGGACTTATATGGATTATGAAGTGTAATGGAATGTGGTAATAAGAATGGTTTAAAATGTGATACAAAAAAGGATAGAAACGATGTACATGGCAAAGTAGTTATTTGTTGAATAAAAAAAAGTGGATTTAGAAAAAAATGGATTTTGAATTATGGACTTAAGAATATGTTTTTTTTTTGTGGATTAAAAATGGATATTTATATTGGATAATGAGATGAAATCACAATGGATATGGAAGTGATTCAAAAATGGATATTTGGATTCAAAAGTGGTTTATTCATTGAATATGGATTGGATTAAGAAAAATGATCTAAGAAAAGGTTATGGAAAATATGGATTTGAAAAGTGGGAATGAATATGGATGAAAAAATGGCTTAGAATTAAAAATGGAAATGGATAATAATGGAGAATGGGTAATTATGGACATTAAAAATGAAGTGGATTTTTATGGATATGGATAAATAATTTTGAAGTGGACATGGATTGAAAGTTTGGATTGAAAATGGTTTGGAAGAAAAAAAAGGATGTACAGAGGTCATTTACACACAGGTAGGACAAATTTGGGGTATGACAGATGCCCCTATCTAATTGTCTTGAACCCGAGAAAATGAACTGCTGTATGACGTTCATTTTTAGGGTGGAAGTCAATTAGATATAAGAAGACCCCAAAATTTGTCTGACCAAAGGTAAAGTGTAAGAGCTAATAGAATGAGGTAGCAAGGTTCCAAATTGAACAAAATAACTTGAGATTCTCTGGGTGGTCGAAGCAGCACCTTATTCATTAAGGTTCTCCGATTATACCAAAGTTGTATCTTTGCAAAGGCATGAGATTCTCTGGGTTGTCGAAGCAGTCCCTTATCCATTAAGGTTCCTCGATGATACCAAAGCAGTATCTCTGAAGGCATGAGATTCTCTGGGTTGTCGAAGCAGTCCCTTATCCATTAAGGTTCTTCGATGATACCAAAGCAGTATCTCTGAAGGAAATTTGTTAAGGGAACAGGTGAGCAAGATTCTTGTCGGAGGAAATGTGTTGGCTCTGCAGGAGAAAGCTCGCAAGAAATTTTCTAGGATAACCTCTGCTTGGGGAGCACTGGAAGCAACAACTGTTGGGGATTGTCATTATCAATTGCATGGTTGAAGAATAACTTGCTGGGGAGTAGAATTCCTTGAGTACGTGCGTGGTATACAACTTCTCTTTAGAAGAATACTGCCGACTTTGAAGGAGGACTAGCCAAGATGCTTGTGAGTCGAACCTGGATCCTGTTATGCTATGTTGCTGGGGATGGATATGCCATGCATTGCATGATGCACGGAAACACACTAAGATGCAACTGCTAGGGAATCTAATGCACGTGTGATATGCACAAGCTATGTTAATGATCGATATGAGTATGTAATGTTATGCTAGCATGTTATGCACATGACGATGCAAATGATCGGGCGCGCTGGGGATAGATTTCCTTGTCGACGGTATCACCAAGGATTGGATTTGTTAATTGCCAAGTGAAAATGGACTTTGGTTATTTTGGTGTTATGAGGATGCCAACTGTTGAATGCAGAATAGGGCAAGCAAGCAAAAATATTTATTTTCGGAAGAATTCCCTCCGGGATTTATGTCGTGTCCACAGAGATCGGTTCGAGGGAAAGAATGCCGTTCGACAATCTCTCGCGTTAATGAGTTTGGATTAAATTGGTTTCAAACAAGAAAACAGAAAAGTAAATATTAAAACATAAAAAGAAATCATTCTTCAGAGAGAAAAACTCGTCCGGCAATGCATATAAATCACTCCTCACAAACTTAAACTTACCGACCAGTTATACTCCACCTACAATACTCATCAATATCACCCAGCATCGCTCACAACACAGGTTAGTCTAACGCAAAGTTGAGAGAACAACCGTGTTACCATTGCCGATACTTTCGTACGCTAGCTCAAGGCACAGAGGCATTAGGATTCGACGCCTATTGAAGATTGTTAGCCCTAAATCTATCTCTAGAATCCAGAAACTAACAGACAATCATCCCTAATCGAAGTTCGCGAAGGTTATGTCTAACGCAACTCAAATCCCGCGCATCAAGCAAAAATCAGAGACAATCACCAATAAAGATTTGTAAAGCAAGTTTTATACAACGCCATGGGCGACAAATATACATGAGATCATAGTCAATACATATGCACAACCCAACAAAGAAGAAAGACATGAAGAAAATCAGAAATGAACCAAACATCTCGCGGTTTGTCGGCGCCGATCGATGAGAAATCCACCTCGGATCATCCACATGCAAGCTTCCATGATGTTTTCTAAGCTAATCTACTGAAAAAATGAAGTTTGATGAAGTTGGGAGAAAGTTCCCCCAAAAACATAACCTAAAAAATGATGAAAAATGGCTAAAATAGGCAAATTTGTGTTTCCAGGTTCGCCTAGCGAGCCCCCGTTCGCTAGGCGAACGTAAACCGCCTTAAAGTTGAGTTTTTTCAGGATTCTGGAACTTTTTGTTCGCCTCGGTTCGCCTAGCGAACTCGCTAGCGAGTGCTCGCCTCCTGGTTCGCCTAGCGAACATGACAGCAAACCAGAATTTGTTTTGACCATAACTTTTTAACCGTAACTCCGATTGACTCACGGTTTGAAGCGCTGGAAAGCTTATTCAATGCTATATACAACAATGGCAAAATCCCATTGCTGGAACACCTGCAAAAATAAATGAAAATCAATTAAACTCAATGATATTTACACGATAACGCACTCTACACACAAAAACGTAAAGTAAACGTAATTACGAACAAAGCGGGGTTTATTCAACCAATTTTAACACAAAGTAATGATAAGTACAACAAAACTTATATACAAAAATAGGTACAATTTGCACTTATCAAACTCTCCCCAACTTACATAATTGTTTGTCCACAAACAAGAATCAAACAAACTTGAAAATGCACAAGCAATATCCAAAGAATGACGAATCAACAGTAAACGAATGAATGGTTCAAATGAAAATGGTACACACAAAAAGTAAATACTTACCACTAAACTACGACAACAACATAGTCACGAAACACATGCAAAATACAAAAATCATGCCAAAAATTCTAAAACAACACAAGTTCCAAAGTGAATCACACCTAGTAAAAACAATCATCGGTAGATGAAAAACACACAATAAGGTACTTTACACTCACACAACACTCATGCAAACAAAAGACTAAATTATGCATACATCCATAAATTCACATTGAAAATACAAAGGCAAGAATCACAAGGGCTTTTCAAGGTTGTAGCGTGGTCGGGTAAACAAACAAGGGGCAATTTCTAAAGGTAATTGAAACAAAAACTTGCCTAAACCTAAGGGAGTGAAAACTCACAAAGATTCACACACAAAATTTCAACCAACTTCTTCCAAAATCCCAAGTGCTACACAACACACAATACTTATTTAGCACAATTATTGCAACTCTTTTTGTTTCCTTTTTCAAGGATTTTTCTTTTTTCTTTCTTTTTCACCTTTTTCTTTTCTTTTCTTTGTCATATTTTTCTCTTTTTTCTTTTCTTTTTCAATCCTCATAGAATCCAACCAATGAGTAAACAACCATTCTCTCCCCAACTTGAATTTAACCACATCATCATGTGAATACTCCCTACTTTCTAAGGCAAGGAAAAAATCCATACAACAACACATAGTTGAGGTCCAAGAAAAAACAAAATCCATTAAAAAATCAGTGAACTAAATACTCATAGACAAGCATTAAGTTCAAATAAAAACATGGATCAAAAAGCTCAAAGGGGTTACGAATTCTCACACACTCACAAGGTGAATTGACTATTTGGCTAAGGTAGTTGTGCTCAAAATGAAACAATTGCCTTGATCCTTTTCATGCATTCATATAATCAACACAAATAAAAGATTCAACATAATAAAATCCAGTTATAACAAGAATGTTGGTTCTCCGCGCATATATGAACAATGGAAAGCCACCTCACAAAAAGGTTGGGAACTAAAGTGATTCACAATAGAACAAGTATACAAAAGAATGGATGGCATGGAAGTTTGTAAAATGCCTAAGTATCATGAATATGCTAAAGTATAGAAAGCGATAAATACATACCTCAGACGTGTACAAAACTTAACAAAATCATTACCATACATCTGCAAGTTGAAACGAACCAACTTGGAAAATCACAACAGCATCCTCAAGTAAGTCAATCAAAATCTGTGAGCAAACAACAACCAAAAACATTCGAAAAGAAAAACTATATTCGTAAGCTCGACGCCTTTACGGTGTTTAATAAGAAACTTCCTTCATTCATGCCATGGTGATGTCTCACCGCGCAACCAAAAGCAAGCGTCCTAATTAAACACTTGAACAAACATTACGGGAACAATATGTATACAACACTTGAACAAACATAATGGAAACAGACAATATATACAATATATACAAAACTCAAAAACAAAGAAACTATCGCAATGCGACTCAATATCAAAATCAATCCCCGACAACGGCGCCATTTTGTTGAATGTAGAATAGGGCAAGCAAGCAAAAATATTTATTTTCGGAAGAATTCCCTCCGGGATTTATGTCGTGTCCACAGAGATCGGTTCGAGGGAAAGAATGCCGTTCGACAATCTCTCGTGTTAATGAGTTTGGATTAAATTGGTTTCAAACAAGAAAACAGAAAAGTAAATATTAAAACATAAAAAGAAATCATTCTTCAGAGAGAAAAACTCGTCCGACAATGCATATAAATCACTCCTCACAAACTTAAACTTACCGACCAGTTATACTCCACCTACAATACTCATCAATATCACCCAGCATCGCTCACAACACAGGTTAGTCTAACGCAAAGTTGAGAGAACAACCGTGTTACCATTGCCGATACTTTCGTACGCTAGCTCAAGGCACGGAGGCATTAGGATTCGACGCCTATTGAAGATTGTTAGCCCTAAATCTATCTCTAGAATCCAGAAACTAACAGACAATCATCCCTAATCGAAGTTCGCGAAGGTTATGTCTAACATAACTCAAATCCCGCGCATAAAGCAAAAATCAGAGACAATCACCAATAAAGATTTGTAAAGCAAGTTTTATACAACGCCATGGGCGACAAATATACATGAGATCATAGTCAATACATATGCACAACCCAACAAAGAAGAAAGACATGAAGAAAATCAGAAATGAACCAAGCATCTCGCGGTTTGTCGGCGCCGATCGATGAGAAATCCAACCCGGATCATCCACATGCAAGCTTCCATGATGTTTTCTAAGCTAATCTACTAAAAAATGAAGTTTGATGAAGTTGGGAGAAAGTTCCCCCAAAAACATAACCTAAAAAATGATGAAAAATGGCTAAAATAGGCAAATTTGTGTTTCCAGGTTCGCCTAGCGAGCCCCCGTTCACTAGGCGAACGTAAACCGCCTTAAAGTTAAGTTTTTTCTGGATTCTGGAACTTTTTGTTCGCCTCGGTTCGCCTAGCGAACTCGCTAGCGAGTGCTCGCCTCCTGGTTCGCCTAGCGAACATGACAGCAAACCAGAATTTGTTTTGACCATAACTTTTTAACCGTAACTCCGATTGACGCACGGTTTGAAGCGCTGGAAAGCTTATTCAATGCTATATACAACAATGGCAAAATCCCATTGCTGGAACACCTGCAAAAATAAATGAAAATCAATTAAACTCAATGATATTTACACGATAACGCACTCTACACACGAAAACGTAAAGTAAACGTAATTACGAACAAAGCGGGGTTTATTCAACCAATTTTAACACAAAGTAATGATAAGTACAACAAAACTTATATACAAAAATAGGTACAATTTGCACTTATCAAACTCTCCTCAACTTACATAATTGTTTGTCCACAAACAAGAATCAAACAAACTTGAAAATGCACAAGCAATATCCAAAGAATGACGAATCAACAGTAAACGAATGAATGGTTCAAATGAAAATGGTACACACAAAAAGTAAATACTTACCACTAAACTACGACAACAACATAGTCACGAAACACATGCAAAATACAAAAATCATGCCAAAAATTCTAAAACAACACAAGTTCCAAAGTGAATCACACCTAGTAAAAACAATCATCGGTAGATGAAAAACACACAATAAGGTACTTTACACTCACACAACACTCATGCAAACAAAAGACTAAATTATGCATACAACCATAAATTCACATTGAAAATACAAAGGCAAGAATCACAAGGGCTTTTCAAGGTTGTAGCGTGGTCGGGTAAACAAACAAGGGGCAATTTCTAAAGGTAATTGAAACAAAAACTTGCCTAAACCTAAGGGAGTGAAAACTCACAAAGATTCACACACAAAATTTCAACCAACTTCTTCCAAAATCCCAAGTGCTACACAACACACAATACTTATTTAGCACAATTATTGCAACTCTTTTTGTTTCCTTTTTCAAGGATTTTTCTTTTTTCTTTCTTTTTCACCTTTTTCTTTTCTTTTCTTTGTCATATTTTTCTCTTTTTTCTTTTCTTTTTCAATCCTCATAGAATCCAACCAATGAGTAAACAACCATTCTCTCCCCAACTTGAATTTAACCACATCATCATGTGAATACTCCCTACTTTCTAAGGCAAGGAAAAAATCCATACAACAACACATAGTTGAGGTCCCAGAAAAAAAAAAATCCATTAAAAAATCAGTGAACTAAATACTCATAGACAAGCATTAAGTTCAAATAAAAACATGGATCAAAAAGCTCAAAGGGGTTACGAATTCTCACACACTCACAAGGTGAATTGACTATTTGGCTAAGGTAGTTGTGCTCAAAATGAAACAATTGCCTTGATCCTTTTCATGCATTCATATAATCAACACAAATAAAAGATTCAACATAATAAAATCCAGTTATAACAAGAATGTTGGTTCTCCGCGCATATATGAACAATGGAAAGCCACCTCACAAAAAGGTTGGGAACTAAAGTGATTCACAATAGAACAAGTATACAAAAGAATGGATGGCATGGAAGTTTGTAAAATGCCTAAGTATCATGAATATGCTAAAGTATAGAAAGCGATAAATACATACCTCAGACGTGTACAAAACTTAACAAAATCATTACCATACATCTGCAAGTTGAAACGAACCAACTTGGAAAATCACAACAGCATCCTCAAGTAAGTCAATCAAAATCTGTGAGCAAACAACAACCAAAAACATTCGAAAAGAAAAACTATATTCGTAAGCTCGACGCCTTTACGGTGTTTAATAAGAAACTTCCTTCATTCATGCCATGGTGATGTCTCACCGCGCAACCAAAAGCAAGCGTCCTAATTAAACACTTGAACAAACATTACGGGAACAATATGTATACAACACTTGAACAAACATAATGGAAACAGACAATATATACAATATATACAAAACTCAAAAACAAAGAAACTATCGCAATGCGACTCAATATCAAAATCAATCCCCGACAACGGCGCCATTTTGTTGAATGCAGAATAGGGCAAGCAAGCAAAAATATTTATTTTCGGAAGAATTCCCTCCGGGATTTATGTCGTGTCCACAGAGATCGGTTCGAGGGAAAGAATGCCGTTCGACAATCTCTCGCGTTAATGAGTTTGGATTAAATTGGTTTCAAACAAGAAAACAGAAAAGTAAATATTAAAACATAAAAAGAAATCATTCTTCAGAGAGAAAAACTCGTCCGACAATGCATATAAATCACTCCTCACAAACTTAAACTTACCGACCAGTTATACTCCACCTACAATACTCATCAATATCACCCAGCATCGCTCACAACACAGGTTAGTCTAACGCAAAGTTGAGAGAACAACCGTGTTACCATTGCCGATACTTTCGTACGCTAGCTCAAGGCACGGAGGCATTAGGATTCGACGCCTATTGAAGATTGTTAGCCCTAAATCTATCTCTAGAATCCAGAAACTAACAGACAATCATCCCTAATCGAAGTTCGCGAAGGTTATGTCTAACATAACTCAAATCCCGCGCATAAAGCAAAAATCAGAGACAATCACCAATAAAGATTTGTAAAGCAAGTTTTATACAACGCCATGGGCAACAAATATACATGAGATCATAGTCAATACATATGCACAACCCAACAAAGAAGAAAGACATGAAGAAAATCAGAAATGAACCAAGCATCTCGCGGTTTGTCGGCGCCGATCGATGAGAAATCCAACCCGGATCATCCACATGCAAGCTTCCATGATGTTTTCTAAGCTAATCTACTAAAAAATGAAGTTTGATGAAGTTGGGAGAAAGTTCCCCCAAAAACATAACCTAAAAAATGATGAAAAATGGCTAAAATAGGCAAATTTGTGTTTCCAGGTTCGCCTAGCGAGCCCCCGTTCACTAGGCGAACGTAAACCGCCTTAAAGTTAAGTTTTTTCTGGATTCTGGAACTTTTTGTTCGCCTCGGTTCGCCTAGCGAACTCGCTAGCGAGTGCTCGCCTCCTGGTTCGCCTAGCGAACATGACAGCAAACCAGAATTTGTTTTGACCATAACTTTTTAACCGTAACTCCGATTGACGCACGGTTTGAAGCGCTGGAAAGCTTATTCAATGCTATATACAACAATGGCAAAATCCCATTGCTGGAACACCTGCAAAAATAAATGAAAATCAATTAAACTCAATGATATTTACACGATAACGCACTCTACACACGAAAACGTAAAGTAAACGTAATTACGAACAAAGCGGGGTTTATTCAACCAATTTTAACACAAAGTAATGATAAGTACAACAAAACTTATATACAAAAATAGGTACAATTTGCACTTATCAAACTCTCCCCAACTTACATAATTGTTTGTCCACAAACAAGAATCAAACAAACTTGAAAATGCACAAGCAATATCCAAAGAATGACGAATCAACAGTAAACGAATGAATGGTTCAAATGAAAACGGTACACACAAAAAGTAAATACTTACCACTAAACTACGACAACAACATAGTCACGAAACACATGCAAAATACAAAAATCATGCCAAAAATTCTAAAACAACACAAGTTCCAAAGTGAATCACACCTAGTAAAAACAATCATCGGTAGATGAAAAACACACAATAAGGTACTTTACACTCACACAACACTCATGCAAACAAAAGACTAAATTATGCATACATCCATAAATTCACATTGAAAATACAAAGGCAAGAATCACAAGGGCTTTTCAAGGTTGTAGCGTGGTCGGGTAAACAAACAAGGGGCAATTTCTAAAGGTAATTGAAACAAAAACTTGCCTAAACCTAAGGGAGTGAAAACTCACAAAGATTCACAACAAAATTTCAACCAACTTCTTCCAAAATCCCAAGTGCTACACAACACACAATACTTATTTAGCACAATTATTGCAACTCTTTTTGTTTCCTTTTTCAAGGATTTTTCTTTTTTCTTTCTTTTTCACCTTTTTCTTTTCTTTTCTTTGTCATATTTTTCTCTTTTTTCTTTTCTTTTTCAATCCTCATAGAATCCAACCAATGAGTAAACAACCATTCTCTCCCCAACTTGAATTTAACCACATCATCATGTGAATACTCCCTACTTTCTAAGGCAAGGAAAAAATCCATACAACAACACATAGTTGAGGTCCAAGAAAAAACAAAATCCATTAAAAAATCAGTGAACTAAATACTCATAGACAAGCATTAAGTTCAAATAAAAACATGGATCAAAAAGCTCAAAGGGGTTACGAATTCTCACACACTCACAAGGTGAATTGACTATTTGGCTAAGGTAGTTGTGCTCAAAATGAAACAATTGCCTTGATCCTTTTCATGCATTCATATAATCAACACAAATAAAAGATTCAACATAATAAAATCCAGTTATAACAAGAATGTTGGTTCTCCGCGCATATATGAACAATGGAAAGCCACCTCACAAAAAGGTTGGGAACTAAAGTGATTCACAATAGAACAAGTATACAAAAGAATGGATGGCATGGAAGTTTGTAAAATGCCTAAGTATCATGAATATGCTAAAGTATAGAAAGCGATAAATACATACCTCAGACGTGTACAAAACTTAACAAAATCATTACCATACATCCGCAAGTTGAAACGAACCAACTTGGAAAATCACAACAGCATCCTCAAGTAAGTCAATCAAAATCTGTGAGCAAACAACAACCAAAAACATTCGAAAAGAAAAACTATATTCGTAAGCTCGACGCCTTTACGGTGTTTAATAAGAAACTTCCTTCATTCATGCCATGGTGATGTCTCACCGCGCAACCAAAAGCAAGCGTCCTAATTAAACACTTGAACAAACATTACGGGAACAATATGTATACAACACTTGAACAAACATAATGGAAACAGACAATATATACAATATATACAAAACTCAAAAACAAAGAAACTATCGCAATGCGACTCAATATCAAAATCAATCCCCGACAACGGCGCCATTTTGTTGAATGCAGAATAGGGCAAGCAACCAAAAATATTTATTTTCGGAAGAATTCCCTCCGGGATTTATGTCGTGTCCACAGAGATCGGTTCGAGGGAAAGAATGCCGTTCGACAATCTCTCGCGTTAATGAGTTTGGATTAAATTGGTTTCAAACAAGAAAACAGAAAAGTAAATATTAAAACATAAAAAGAAATCATTCTTCAGAGAGAAAAACTCGTCCGACAATGCATATAAATCACTCCTCACAAACTTAAACTTACCGACCAGTTATACTCCACCTACAATACTCATCAATATCACCCAGCATCGCTCACAACACAGGTTAGTCTAACGCAAAGTTGAGAGAACAACCGTGTTACCATTGCCGATACTTTCGTACGCTAGCTCAAGGCACGGAGGCATTAGGATTCGACGCCTATTGAAGATTGTTAGCCCTAAATCTATCTCTAGAATCCAGAAACTAACAGACAATCATCCCTAATCGAAGTTCGCGAAGGTTATGTCTAACATAACTCAAATCCCGCGCATAAAGCAAAAATCAGAGACAATCACCAATAAAGATTTGTAAAGCAAGTTTTATACAACGCCATGGGCGACAAATATACATGAGATCATAGTCAATACATATGCACAACCCAACAAAGAAGAAAGACATGAAGAAAATCAGAAATGAACCAAACATCTCGCGGTTTGTCGGCGCCGATCGATGAGAAATCCAACCCGGATCATCCACATGCAAGCTTCCATGATGTTTTCTAAGCTAATCTACTAAAAAATGAAGTTTGATGAAGTTGGGAGAAAGTTCCCCCAAAAACATAACCTAAAAAATGATGAAAAATGGCTAAAATAGGCAAATTTGTGTTTCCAGGTTCGCCTAGCGAGCCCCCGTTCGCTAGGCGAACGTAAACCGCCTTAAAGTTGAGTTTTTTCACGATTCTGGAACTTTTTGTTCGCCCCGGTTCGCCTAGCGAACTCGCTAGCGAGTGCTCGCCTCCTGGTTAGCCTAGCGAACATGACAGGAAACCAGAATTTGTTTTGACCATAACTTTTTAACCGTAACTCCGATTGACGCACGGTTTGAAGCGCTGGAAAGCTTATTCAATGCTCTATACAAAAATGGAAAAATCCCATTGCTGGAACACCTGCAAAAATAAATGAAAATCAATTAAACTCAATGATATTTACACTATAACGCACTCTACACACGAAAACGTAAAGTAAACGTAATTACGAACAAAGCGGGGTTTATTCAACCAATTTTAACACAAAGTAATGATAAGTGCAACAAAACTTATATACAAAAATAGGTACAATTTGCACTTATCAAACTCTCCCCAACTTACATAATTGTTTGTCCACAAACAAGAATCAAACAAACTTGAAAATGCACAAGCAATATCCAAAGAATGACGAATCAACAGTAAACGAATGAATGGTTCAAATGAAAACGGTACACACAAAAAGTAAATACTTACCACTAAACTACGACAACAACATAGTCACGAAACACATGCAAAATACAAAAATCATGCCAAAAATTCAAAAACAACACAAGTTCCAAAGTGAATCACACCTAGTAAAAACAATCATCGGTAGATGAAAAACACACAATAAGGTACTTTACACTCACACAACACTCATGCAAACAAAAGACTAAATTATGCATACATCCACAAATTCACATTGAAAATACAAAGGCAAGAATCACAAGGGCTTTTCAAGGTTGTAGCGTGGTCGGGTAAACAAACAAGGGGCAATTTCTAAAGGTAATTGAAACAAAAATTTGCCTAAACCTAAGGGAGTGAAAACTCACAAAGATTCACACACAAAATTTCAACCAACTTCTTCCAAAATCCCAAGTGCTACACAACACACAATACTTATTTAGCACAATTATTGCAACTCTTTTTGTTTCCTTTTTCAAGGATTTTTCTTTTTTCTTTCATTTTCAGTCTTTTCTTTTCTTTTCTTTGTCATATTTTTCTCTGTTTTCTTTTCTTTTTCAATCCTCATAGAATCCAACCAATGAGTAAACAACCATTCTCTCCCCAACTTGAATTCAACCACATCATCATGTGAATACTCCCTACTTTCTAAAGCAAGTAAAAAATCCATACAACAACACATAGTTGAGGTCCAAGGAAAAACAAAATCCATTAAAAAATAAGTGAACTAAATACTCATAGACAAGCATTAAGTTCAAATAAAAACATGGATCAAAAAGCTCAAAGGGGTTACGAATTCTCACACACTCACAAGGTGAATTGACTATTTGGCTAAGGTAGTTGTGCTAAAAATGAAACAATTGCCTTGATCCTTTTCATGCATTCATATAATCAACACAAATAAAAGATTCAACATAATAAAATCCAGTTATAACAAGAATGTTGGTTCTCCGCGCATATATGAACAATGGAAAGCCACCTCACAAAAAGGTTGGGAACTAAAGTGATTCACAATAGGACAAGTATACAAAAGAATGGATGGCATGGAAGTTTGTAAAATGCCTAAGTATCATGAGTATGCTAAAGTATAGAAAGCGATAAATACATACCTCAGACGTGTACAAAACTTAACAAAATCATTACCATACATCCGCAAGTTGAAACAAACCAACTTGGAAAATCACAACAGCATCCTCAAGTAAGTCAATCAAAATCTGTGAGCAAACAACAACCAAAAACATTCGAAAAGAAAAACTATAAAACATGCTTGTTTTACGTCGTAAGCTCGACGCCTTTACGGTGCTTAATAAGAAACTTCCTTCATTCATGCCATGGTGATGTCTCACCGCGCAACCAAAAGCAAGCGTCCTAACCAAACACTTGAACAAACATTACGGGAACAATATGTATACAACACTTGAACAAACATAATGGAAACAGATAATATATACGATATATACAAAACTCAAAAACAAAGAAACTATCGCAATGCGAGTCAATATCAAAACCAATCCCCGGCAACGGCGCCATTTTGTTGAATGCAGAATAGGGAAAGCAAGCAAAAATATTTATTTTCGGAAGAATTCCCTCTGGGATTTATGTCGTGTCCACAGAGATCGGTTCGAGGGAAAGAATGCCGTTCGAAAATCTCTCGCGTTAATGAGTTTGGATTAAATTGGTTTCAAACAAGAAAACAGAAAAGTAAATATTAAAACATAAAAAGAAATCATTCTTCAGAGGGAAAAACTCGTCCGACAATGCATATAAATCACTCCTCACAAACTTAAACTTACCGACCAGTTATACTCCACCTACAATACTCATCAATATCACCCAGCATCGCTCACAACACAGGTTAGTCTAACGCAAAGTTGAGAGAACAACCGTGTTACCATTGTCGATACTTTCGTATGCTAGCTCAAGGCACAGAGGCATTAGGATTCGACGCCTATTGAAGATTGTTAGCCCTAAATCTATCTCTAGAATCCAGAAACTAACAGACAATCATCCCTAATCGAAGTTCGCGAAGGTTATGTCTAACGCAACTCAAATCCCGCGCATAAAGCAAAAATCAGAGACAATCACCAATAAAGATTTGTAAAGCAAGTTTTATACAACGCCATGGGCGACAAATATACATGAGATCATAGTCAATATATATGCACAACCCAACAAAGAAGAAAGACATGAAGAAAATCAGAAATGAACCAAACATCTCGCGGTTTGTCGGCGCCGATCGATGAGAAATCCACCCCGGATCATCCACATGCAAGCTTCCATGATGTTTTCTAAGCTAATCTACTGAAAAAATGAAGTTTGATGAAGTTGGGAGAAAGTTCCCCCAAAAACATAACCTAAAAAATGATGAAAAATGGCTAAAATAGGCAAATTTGTGTTTCCAGGTTCGCCTAGCGAGCCCCCGTTCGCTAGGCGAACGTAAACCGCCTTAAAGTTGAGTTTTTTCAGGATTCTGGAACTTCTTGTTCGCCTCGGTTCGCCTAGCGAACCTGCTAGCGAGTGCTCGCCTCCTGGTTCGCCTAGCGAACATGACAGCAAACCAGAATTTGTTTTGACCATAACTTTTTAACCGTAACTCCGATTGACGCACGGTTTGAAGCGCTGGAAAGCTTATTCAATGCTCTATACAACAATGGCAAAATCCCATTGCTGGAACACCTGCAAAAATAAATGAAAATCAATTAAACTCAATGATATTTACACGATAACGCACTCTACACACGAAAACGTAAAGTAAACGTAATTACGAACAAAGCGGGGTTTATTCAACCAATTTTAACACAAAGTAATGATAAGTGCAACAAAACTTATATACACAAATAGGTACAATTTGCACTTATCAAACTCTCCCCAACTTACATAATTGTTTGTCCACAAACAAGAATCAAACAAACTTGAAAATGCACAAGCATTATCCAAAGAATGACGAATCAACAGTAAACGAATGAATGGTTCAAATGAAAACGGTACACACAAAAAGTAAATACTTACCACTAAACTACGACAACAACATAGTCACGAAACACATGCAAAATACAAAAATCATGCCAAAAATTCAAAAACAACACAAGTTCCAAAGTGAATCACACCTAGTAAAAACAATCATAGGTAGATGAAAAACACACAATAAGGTACTTTACACTCACACAACACTCATGCAAACAAAAGACTAAATTATGCATACATCCATAAATTCACATTGAAAATACAAAGGCAAGAATCACAAGGGCTTTTCAAGGTTGTAGCGTGGTCGGGTAAACAAACAAGGGGCAATTTCTAAAGGTAATTGAAACAAAAACTTGCCTAAACCTAAGGGAGTGAAAACTCACAAAGATTCACACACAAAATTTCAACCAACTTCTTCCAAAATCCCAAGTGCTACACAACACACAATACTTATTTAGCACAATTATTGCAACTCTTTTTGTTTCCTTTTTCAAGGATTTTTTTTCTTCTTTCTTTTTCACTTTTTTCTTTTCTTTTCTTTGTCATATTTTTCTCTTTTTTCTTTTCTTTTTCAATCCTCATAGAATCCAACCAATGATTAAACAACCATTCTCTCCCCAACTTGAATTCAACCACATCATCATGTGAATACTCCCTACTTTCTAAGGCAAGGAAAAAATCCATACAACAACACATAGTTGAGGTCCAAGAAAAAACAAAATCCATTCAAAAATAAGTGAACTAAATACTCATAGACAAGCATTAAGTTCAAATAAAAACATGGATCAAAAAGCTCAAAGGGGTTACGAATTCTCACACACTCACAAGGTGAATTGACTATTTGGCTAAGGTAGTTGTGCTCAAAATGAAACAATTTCCTTGATCCTTTTCATGCATTCATATAATCAACACAAATAAAAGATTCAACATAATAAAATCCAGTTATAACAAGAATGTTGGTTCTCCGCGCATATATGAATAATGGAAAGCCACCTCACAAAAAGGTTGGGAACTAAAGTGATTCACAATAAAACAAGTATACAAAAGGATGGATGGCATGGAAGTTTGTAAAAGGCCTAAGTATCATGAATATGCTAAAGTATAGAAAGCGAAAATACATACCTCAGACGTGTACAAAACTTAACAAAATCATTACCATACATCCGCAAGTTGAAACGAACCAACTTGGAAAATCACAACAACATCCTCAAGTAAGTCAATCAAAATCTGTGAGCAAACAACAACCAAAAACATTCGAAAAGAAAAACTATAAAACATGCTTGTTTTACGTCGTAAGCTCGACGCCTTTACGGTGCTTAATAAGAAACTTCCTTCATTCATGCCATGGTGATGTCTCACCGCGCAACCAAAAGCAAGCGTCCTAACCAAACACTTGAACAAACATTACGGGAACAATATGTATACAATACTTGAACAAACATAATGGAAACAGACAATATATACGATATATACAAAACTCAAAAACAAAGAAACTATCGCAATGCGACTCAATATCAAAACCAATCCCCGGCAACGGCGCCATTTTGTTGAATGCAGAATAGGGAAAGCAAGCAAAAATATTTATTTTTGGAAGAATTCCCTCTGGGATTTATGTCGTGTCCACAGAGATCGGTTCGAGGGAAAGAATGTCGTTCAAAAATCTCTCGCGTTAATGAGTTTGGATTAAATTGGTTTCAAACAAGAAAACAGAAAAGTAAATATTAAAACATAAAAAGAAATCATTCTTCAGAGAGAAAAACTCGTCCGGCAATGCATATAAATCACTCCTCACAAACTTAAACTTACCGACCAGTTATACTCCACCTACAATACTCATCAATATCACCCAGCATCGCTCACAACACAGGTTAGTCTAACGCAAAGTTGAGAGAACAACCGTGTTACCATTGCCGATACTTTCGTACGCTAGCTCAAGGCATGGAGGCATTAGGATTCGACGCCTATTGAAGATTGTTAGCCCTAAATCTATCTCTAGAATCCAGAAACTAACAGACAATCATCCCTAATCGAAGTTCGCGAAGGTTATGTCTAACGCAACTCAAATCCCGCGCATAAAGCAAAAATCAGAGACAATCACCAATAAAGATTTGTAAAGCAAGTTTTATACAACGCCATGGGCGACAAATATACATGAGATCATAGTCAATACATATGCACAACCCAACAAAGAAGAAAGACATGAAGAAAATCAGAAATGAACCAAACATCTCGCGGTTTGTCGGCGCCGATCGATGAGAAATCCACCCCGGATCATCCACATGCAAGCTTCCATGATGTTTTCTAAGATAATCTACTAAAAAATGAAGTTTGATGAAGTTGGGAGAAAGTTCCCCCAAAAACATAACCTAAAAAATGATGAAAAATGGCTAAAATAGGAAAATTTGTGTTTCCAGGTTCGCCTAGCGAGCCCCCGTTCGCTAGGCGAACGTAAACCGCCTTAAAGTTGAGTTTTTTCACGATTCTGGAAATTTTTGTTCGCCCCGGTTCGCCTAGCGAACTCGCTAGCGAGTGCTCGCCTCCTGGTTCGCCTAGCGAACATGATAGCAAACCAGAATTTGTTTTGAGCATAAATTTTTAACCGTAACTCCGATTGACACACGGTTTGAAACGCTGGAAAGCTTATTCAATGCTCTATACAACAATGGCAAAATCCCATTGCTGGAACACCTGCAAAAATAAATGAAAATCAGTTAAACTCAATGATATTTACACGATAACGCACTCTACACACGAAAACGTAAAGTAAACGTAATTACGAACAAAGCGGGGTTTATTCAACCAATTTTAACACAAAGTAATGATAAGTGCAACAAAACTTATATACACAAATAGGTACAATTTGCACTTATCAAACTCTACCCAACTTACATAATTGTTTGTCCACAAACAAGAATCAAACAAACTTGAAAATGCACAAGCAATATCCAAAGAATGACGAATCAACAGTAAACGAATGAATGGTTCAAATGAAAACGGTACACACAAAAAGTAAATACTTACCACTAAACTACGATAACAACATAGTCACGAAACACATGCAAAATACAAAAATCATGCCAAAAATTCTAAAACAACACAAGTTTCAAAGTGAATCACACCTAGTAAAAACAATCATCGGTAGATGAAAAACACACAATAAGGTACTTTACACTCACACAACACTCATGCAAACAAAAGACTAAATTATGCATACATCCATAAATTCACATTGAAAATACAAAGGCAAGAATCACAAGGGCTTTTCAAGGTTGTAGCGTGGTCGGGTAAACAAACAAGGGGCAATTTCTAAAGGTAATTGAAACAAAAACTTGCCTAAACCTAAGGGAGTGAAAACTCACAAAGATTCACACACAAAATTTCAACTAACTTCTTCCAAAATCCCAAGTGCTACACAACACACAATACTTATTTAGCACAATTATTGCAACTCTTTTTGTTTCCTTTTTCAAGGATTTTTCTTTTTTCATTCTTTTTCACTTTTTTCTTTTCTTTTCTTTGTCATATTTTTCTCTTTTTTCTTTTCTTTTTCAATCCTCATAGATTCCAACCAATGAGTAAACAACCATTCTCTCCCCAACTTGAATTCAACCACATCATCATGTGAATACTCCCTACTTTCTAAGGCAAGGAAAAAATCCATACAACAACACATAGTTGAGGTCCAAGAAAAAACAAAATCCATTCAAAAATAAGTGAACTAAATACTCATAGACAAGCATTAAGTTCAAATAAAAACATGGATCAAAAAGCTCAAAGGGGTTACGAATTCTCACACACTCACAAGGTGAATTGACTATTTGGCTAAGGTAGTTGTGCTCAAAATGAAACAATTGCCTTGATCCTTTTCATGCATTCATATAATCAACACAAATAAAAGATTCAACATAATAAAATCCAGTTATAACAAGAATGTTGGTTCTCCGCGCATATATGAATAATGGAAAGCCACCTCACAAAAAGGTTGGGAACTAAAGTGATTCACAATAAAACAAGTATACAAAAGGATGGATGGCATGGAAGTTTGTAAAAGGCCTAAGTATCATGAATATGCTAAAGTATAGAAAGCGAAAATACATACCTCAGACGTGTACAAAACTTAACAAAATCATTACCATACATCCGCAAGTTGAAACGAACCAACTTGGAAAATCACAACAACATCCTCAAGTAAGTCAATCAAAATCTGTGAGCAAACAACAACCAAAAACATTCGAAAAGAAAAACTATAAAACATGCTTGTTTTACGTCGTAAGCTCGACGCCTTTACGGTGCTTAATAAGAAACTTCCTTCATTCATGCCATGGTGATGTCTCACCGCGCAACCAAAAGCAAGCGTCCTAACCAAACACTTGAACAAACATTACGGGAACAATATGTATACAATACTTGAACAAACATAATGGAAACAGACAATATATACGATATATACAAAACTAAAAAACAAAGAAACTATCGCAATGCGACTCAATATCAAAACCAATCCCCGGCAACGGCGCCATTTTGTTGAATGCAGAATAGGGAAAGCAAGCAAAAATATTTATTTTCGGAAGAATTCCCTCTGGGATTTATGTCGTGTCCACAGAGATCGGTTCGAGGGAAAGAATGTCGTTCAAAAATCTCTCGCGTTAATGAGTTTGGATTAAATTGGTTTCAAACAAGAAAACAGAAAAGTAAATATTAAAACATAAAAAGAAATCATTCTTCAGAGAGAAAAACTCGTCCGGCAATGCATATAAATCACTCCTCACAAACTTAAACTTACCGACCAGTTATACTCCACCTACAATACTCATCAATATCACCCAGCATCGCTCACAACACAGGTTAGTCTAACGCAAAGTTGAGAGAACAACCGTGTTACCATTGCCGATACTTTCGACGCTAGCTCAAGGCACGGAGGCATTAGGATTCGACGCCTATTGAAGATTGTTAGCCCTAAATCTATCTCTAGAATCCAGAAACTACCAGACAATCATCCCTAATCGAAGTTCGCGAAGGTTATGTCTAACGCAACTCAAATCCCGCGCATAAAGCAAAAATCAGAGACAATCACCAATAAAGATTTGTAAAGCAAGTTTTATACAATTCCATGGGCGACAAATATACATGAGATCATAGTCAATACATATGCACAACCCAACAAAGAAGAAAGACATGAAGAAAATCAGAAATGAACCAAACATCTCGCGGTTTGTCGGCGCCGATCGATGAGAAATCCACCCCGGATCATCCACATGCAAGCTTCCATGATGTTTTCTAAGATAATCTACTAAAAAATGAAGTTTGATGAAGTTGGGAGAAAGTTCCCCCAAAAACATAACCTAAAAAATGATGAAAAATGGCTAAAATAGGCAAATTTGTGTTTCCAGGTTCGCCTAGCGAGCCCCCGTTCGCTAGGCGAACGTAAACCGCCTTAAAGTTGAGTTTTTTCACGATTCTGGAAATTTTTGTTCGCCCCGGTTCGCCTAGCGAACTCGCTAGCGAGTGCTCGCCTCCTGGTTCGCCTAGCGAACATGACAGCAAACCAAAATTTGTTTTGAGCATAACTTTTTAACCGTAACTCCGATTGACGCACGGTTTGAAACGCTGGAAAGCTTATTCAATGCTCTATACAACAATGGCAAAATCCCATTACTGGAACACCTGCAAAAATAAATGAAAATCAATTAAACTCAATGATATTTACACGATAACGCACTCTACACACGAAAACGTAAAGTAAACGTAATTATGAACAAAGCGGGGTTTATTCAACCAATTTTAACACAAAGTAATGATAAGTGCAACAAAACTTATATACAAAAATAGGTACAATTTGCACTTATCAAACTCTCCCCAACTTACATAATTGTTTGTCCACAAACAAGAATCAAACAAACTTGAAAATGCACAAGCAATATCCAAAGAATGACGAATCAACAGTAAACGAATGAATGGTTCAAATGAAAATGGTACACACAAAAAGTAAATACTTACCACTAAACTACGACAACAACATAGTCACGAAACACATGCAAAATACAAAAATCATGCCAAAAATTCTAAAACAACACAAGTTCCAAAGTGAATCACACCTAGTAAAAACAATCACCGGTAGATGAAAAACACACAATAAGGTACTTTACACTCACACAACACTCATGCAAACAAAAGACTAAATTATGCATACATCCACAAATTCACATTGAAAATACAAAGGCAAGAATCACAAGGGCTTTTCAAGGTTGTAGCGTGGTCGGGTAAACAAACAAGGGGCAATTTCTAAAGGTATTTGAAATAAAAACTTGCCTAAACCTAAGGGAGTGAAAACTCACAAAGATTCACACACAAAATTTCAACCAACTTCTTCCAAAATCCCAAGTGCTACACAACACACAATACTTATTTAGCACAATTATTGCAACTCTTTTTGTTTCCTTTTTTAAGGATTTTTCTTTTTTCTTTCTTTTTCACTTTTTTCTTTTCTTTTCTTTGTCATATTTTTCTCTTTTTTCTTTTCTTTTTCAATCCTCATAGAATCCAACCAATGAGTAAACAACCATTCTCTCCCCAACTTGAATTCAACCACATCATCATGTGAATACTCCCTACTTTCTAAGGCAAGGAAAAAATCCATACAACAACACATAGTTGAGGTCCAAGAAAAAACAAAATCCATTAAAAAATAAGTGAACTAAATACTCATAGACAAACATTAAGTTCAAATAAAAACATGGATCAAAAAGCTCAAAGGTGTTACGAATTCTCACACACTCACAAGGTGAATTGACTATTTGGCTAAGGTAGTTGTGCTCAAAATGAAACAATTGCCTTGATCCTTTTCATGCATTCATATAATCAACAAAAATAAAAGATTCAACATAATAAAATCCAGTTATAACAAGAATGTTGGTTCTCCGTGCATATATGAACAATGGAAAGCCACCTCACAAAAAGGTTGGGAACTAAAGTGATTCACAATAGAACAAGTATACAAAAGAATGGATGGCATGGAAGTTTGTAAAATGCCTAAGTATCATGAATATGCTAAAGTATAGAAAGCGATAAATATATACCTCAGACGTGTACAAAACTCAACACAATCATTACCATACATCCGCAAGTTGAAACGAACCAACTTGGAAAATCACAACAGCATCCTCAAGTAAGTCAATCAAAATCTGTGAGCAAACAACAACCAAAAACATTCGAAAAGAAAAACTATAAAACATGCTTGTTTTACGTCGTAAGCTCGACACCTTTACGGTGCTTAATAAGAAACTTCCTTCATTCATGCCATGGTGATGTCTCACCGCGCAACCAAAAGCAAGCGTCCTAACCAAACACTTGAACAAACATTACGGGAACAATATGTATACAACACTTGAACAAACATAATGGAAACAGACAATATATACGATATATACAAAACTCAAAAACAAAGAAACTATCGCAATGCGACTCAATATCAAAACCAATCCCCGGCAACGACGCCATTCTGTTGAATGCAGAATAGGGCAAGCAAGCAAAAATATTTATTTTCGGAAGAATTCCCTCCGGGATTTATGTCGTGTCCACAGAGATCGGTTCGAGGGAAAGAATGGCGTTCGACAATCTCTCGCGTTAATGAGTTTGGATTAAATTGGTTTCAAACAAGAAAACAAAAAAGTTAATATTAAAACATAAAAATAAATCATTCATCAGAGAGAAAAACTCGTCCGGCAATGCATATAAATCACTCCTCACAAACTTAAACTTACCGACCAGTTATACTCCACCTACAATACTCATCAATATCACCCAGCATCGCTCACAACACAGGTTAGTCTAACGCAAAGTTGAGAGAACAACCGTGTTACCATTGCCGATACTTTCGTACACTAGCTCAAGGCACGGAGACATTAGGATTCGACGCCTATTGAAGATTGTTAGCCCTAAATCTATCTCTAGAATCCAGAAACTAACAGACAATCATCGCTAATCGAAGTTCGCGAAGGTTATGTCTAACGCAACTCAAATCCCGCGCATAAAGCAAAAATCAGAGACAATCGCCAGTAAAGATTTGTAAAGCAAGTTTTATACAACGCCATGGGCGACAAATATACATGAGATCATAGTCAATACATATGCACAACCCAACAAAGAAGAAAGACATGAAGAAAATCAGAAATGAACCAAACATCTCGCGGTTTGTCGGTGCCGATCGATGAGAAATCCACCCTGGATCATCCACATGCAAGCTTCCATGATGTTTTCTAAGCTAATCTACTGAAAAAATGAAGTTTGATGAAGTTGGGAGAAAGTTCCCCCAAAAACATAACCTAAAAAATGATGAAAAATGGCTAAAATAGGCAAATTTGTGTTTCCAGGTTCGCCTAGCGAGCCCCCGTTCGCTAGGCGAACGTAAACTGCCTTAAAGTTGAGTTTTTTCACGATTCTGGAACTTTTTGTTCGCCCCGGTTCGCCTAGCGAACTCGCTAGCGAGTGCTCGCCTCCTGGTTCGCCTAGCGAACATGACAGCAAACCAGAATTTGTTTTGACCATAACTTTTTAACCGTAACTCCGATTGACGCACGGTTTGAAGCGCTGGAAAGCTTATTCAATGCTCTATACAACAATGGCAAAATCCCATTGCTGGAACACCTACAAAAATAAATGAAAATCAATTAAACTCAATGATATTTACACGATAACGCACTCTACACACGAAAACGTAAAGTAAACATAATTACGAACAAAGCGGGATTTATTCAACCAATTTAAACACAAAGTAATGATAAGTGCAACAAAACTTATATACAAAAATAGGTACAATTTGCATTTATCACCAACGACGGTGGACTTTTAATGGTTGCCAATGAAGACGGGACTTTGGGTCAAACTTCCAGACTAAAACTGGATTGGAGGATAGATTACCAGACGAGAACTGGTGAGAAAAGGGTATTCGCCAGACGAGAACTGGGCCTTAAAATATTTGCCAGACGAGAACTGGACCTTAAAATGATTTGCCAGACGAGAACTGGGCTTTAAAAGATTTGCCAGACGAGAACTGGACTTTGAAATGATTTGCCAGACGGGAACTGGACCTTTTAATGATTTGCCAGACGAGAACTAGACCTTAAAATAATTTTCCAGACGAGAACTGGACTTTGAAATGATTTGTCGGACGGGAACTGGACTTTTGGATTGCCAAGCTAAGTTGGACTTTTAGGTTGCCAAGCTAAGTTGGACTTTTAGGTTGCCAAGCTAAGTTGGACTTTGGATTGCCAAGCTAAGTTGGACTTTTGTGTAAAATCTTACGGTATCCGACTTTGAGACGTCAAATCTTGTTGGAAGGTTAGGCTTGAGGTATGATACGCATGTCTATGCAATGAGCGAAGCGACATGACTAATGCATATGAGTGATATGCAGCAAGGTTTCTTGTCAGAAGGAAGGCAAAAGGTTATTTGTGGAGTGATAGCATGATTCCCCGACACTCGTCTTGAACTCAAAGGTCACTTGAAGGAGTTCACTCATGGGGAAGACCTGACTCCGTGTAGCTCATCTTGCCCCTGTCTGGGCCTATGAAGAATTTTTCCTTGATAGGAAATTGGAAGCAATTGTACCATGAGATGATTTCGAAATGGTTTGCCCCAGAATTCCAAGTCGTGAAAGGATTTGTCCTTGAAAGGAAGTTGGAAGCAGATGTACCATGAGATGATCTCGAGATGGCTTGCCCCAGAATTCCAAGTCGTGAAAGCATTCATCCTTGAAAGGAAGTTGGAAGTAGATGTACCATGAGATGAACTCGAGATGGTTTGCCCCAGAATTCCAAGTCGTGAAAGGATTAGTCCTTGAAAGGAAGTTGGAAGTAGATGTACCATGAGATGAACTCGAGATGGTTTGCCCCAGAATTCCAAGTCGTGAAAGAATTTCTCCTTGACAGGAAATTGGAAACAGATGTACCATGAGATGAACTCGAGATGGTTTGCCCCAGAATTCCAAGTCGTGAAAGGATTCATCCTTGAAAGGAAGTTGGAAGCAGATGTACCATAAGATGAACTCGAGATGGTTTGTCCCAGAATGCCAAGCCATGAAAGAATTCTTCCTTGATTGACTGGCTCTTGGAGTATTTGGATTCGAAGTACCCTTGAGGTAGCTTGTCCCAGAATGAGAGTTGGAGCGACTTAGCTTGTGTTGATTGAACATTGGAGGGGTTTTCCCTTAATCAAAAGAACCTCTGGGTGTCCTGCCCCTGGTTGGTAGAGTCTTGAGATGATTCACCATGTTCAACCTGTTCTTGAATGATTTGCCCCATAATCAACTAATGCTTCGGGGACTTGCTTTAAACTGACTGATTCCATAATCGTTGGATGTCAATGCCCCTGTTCTATAGGGTTATGAGGTGTTGTCAATTCCTGCCAACATTGTTGAATGACCCGGCTCCCTTTGATTGCTCCTTGTTGGAATTTCCTTGATGTCAAACACTGACTTGCAGTCAAAATTATTCGTTCACAAATGGTAATTTTAATGCGATGCTCATGCAAGTTTTGAAAATCAGTCATTATTAGAATGATGTGATAGTGTGTGACGGATGGACCATTAGTCCAAACGTGGTGCTGATTTAGCTGGTGTGAAAGATATAGCAAGAATATGACACCAAAACAAGTGATTAGCAAATTGGTAGGAGTCAGTTTACGCAACCTTGCTGTAGTATGCTTACAGAATAAACCCCGCCTCAATTAGGTCTTTTAAGGGTTATAACGTGGTCTGGTTCACGGTTATAGAAACAAAGGATATAAGGCCCAAGATATATTTTGTACCCACCCTTTCTTCGTGATGATCTTCAGTCCTACGTTCAGTTAAATTGACACACATTTATCCTCAAAGAGAGTTCGACAGTGTAAGAGTGAAGATGAGGATTCAAGATTTGCTTGAAATGGCAGTCACCTTATTTTGTTTTGATGGGTGTCAGTGACCCTTTGATTTGACATGGTGACCACTGGACCTTATTCTATTTTTGTTGAGGATTCGAAAGCCTTTTTTGGTATTGTTTTTTATCTCTATCTTTTGCATGGACTGATTTCGCTTTCGAGTCCATCGGGATTGCTTTGATTTTTTTTTTGCCTAAGTCTCCTTTGAGGCGTTCGACTTAGCAGGCTTTTGATTTTTGTTTTTTTTATTTTTTTTTGGTTCAGAGGATTGTGACTGCCAAGTCATGGGTAATTGATGAACAACCATCGTGTTTTTGGATTTTGCTTTTGTGAACTGAGTGCGTAATTAGGTTAACTGAACACTACCCTGCCCCAGGTTGAGTGTAAGAGTTTGAATATCCGAAGGAAACTGCTACTTCTAGGCTCAAAGTGGTTAACTAGGGACTAACTCCTTATCTCTCCAGTGTTTAGGGATTTGAAACAATGCATGTACATCCTTGGCAGGATTTCATCCGAAAGCATATCATCAGCAATTATGGGTATCTTGTTTTCATCACCCTCCCTCCAATATTTGCTAAACAACAACTTGGTAAAGAAAAAGGGACGAGATGTATATAAATGGATATATTTCTTGCTTTTTTATATAAGTGAGAAAAATGAGTGAATGCGACATGATTAATTCAGAAAATGCGTGATAACATCATTAATATTACCATTCAAAACAACAATATTCAAAAACAAGTAGCACTTAACATAAAGAAATTACAAATGCAGATGATAAATGCCCAATGGTTGCCAGTATCTGAGGAAGTCTTCCTGTCTAAACCATTAGCTTTAGGGGATGCCTCTTGAAGTCTTGGAACTCATTTGGGCGAGAAACTGACGTGCACAACCAAGTTTCCTTCTGGAAATGATATGTGCTTTTTGTCAATCAACTGTTGCACCTTGGCTTGAAAAGCTTTGCAATCCTCAGTTGAATGCCCCATGGATCTAACATGATATTCACAATGCGCATTGGGATCGTATCCAGGCGGGTATGGTTTTGGAAATGGCTTGATAGCTTTGGGCTCTACCTGTGAGTTTCGGACCAGATGCAGCAAAAGTTGACTGTACGACATAGGAACTAGGTGGAGAGGAGCAATCCTTCTTTCCAAGTTGTTTCGAGGCCTATGCTGATTCTGATGATGATTCTAATATCCTCGACCACGGGCTCGCTGATTTGCACGAGGAGAAATTATGGGTTTCTGGTATGACACACTAGGATTTACAGGTTGCCCATAAGGATGATATGACGCTGACAATGATAACTGCCAAGAAGCTGAAGGGCCATAAAGTCTTGCTGGTGTACCCTGAGAATACTCAACATTTGCTATGACTGCATCAATTTCATTATCCTCTTCCTCTTGGGGATTGCTGAAGGATTCAGTCTCACCAGCTTGATTACTCGATATGTCTCGGACTTGTTTAGCTTTGAGGTAACTCTCGATGCGTTCTCCTACTATTATAAGGTCAGAGAAGCTTGAGAATGAACTGCCAGCCATTCTTTCAAGATAGGTGGCATGCAAACTATCTAAGAACATGTCAATGAATTCTTTGTCAAAGAGTGGTGGTTATACCCTAGCTGCCAACTCTCTCCACCGCTGTGCATAATCCTTAATGGATTCACCGCTCTTCTGAGATAGGCTTTGCAACTGTGTGCGACTGAGAGCCATGTCCAAATTGTACTCATATTGCTTTAGGAAAGCATTGGATAAGTCTTTCCATGATTGGATACAACTTCTTTCTAAATCCATGTACCAATTCAAAGATGCACCACTTAAACTGTCTTGAAAACAGTAAATCATCAACTTGTCGTTGCGGACATGAGAAGTCATCTTTCGGCAGAACATCACCAAATGACGCTTCGGGCAACTGAGACCAGCGTACTTCTCGAAGTTGGGTACTTTGAATTTTGGAGGAATTACCAAGTCTGGCACTAGGCACATATCAACAACATCGAGCCCAGAAGTATCGCGCGCTTTCATAGCTTGAACTTTCTCTTCGAGGGCCCAAAACCTTTTCTCCATGGAATCGGTCAGTGACATCATCTGAGACTGAACATGGATGTTCACTCGTGGAGGATGATCACCAGGTAGACAATCATACAATGGGTTAGTGAACACAACAAAACCTGATGAGGGGTCAAAATCCTTTATCCCATCATGTTGAAAGCTATCCTCTGACATAGCCATCACAACTTTCAAATTGTCTATGCTCCTCTTATCTCTGCTTGAACTTGCTTTAAATGTTTTGCGGTTACCATAGGTTCAATATGAGCGTTGGGAAATCAGCTGGTAGGAAATGGACAGAGGATCGGATGAGTTGTTGGAAAATGATATGCTAATGTCATGAGTATGCAATGCAGGGTTCCAGGATCAAAATAACATCTGATTCTGAGGAAGGAGTTAGACACAAGATATCTCTGATTACAGGCCCCCCCACAGGTAGGTTCTAAACGGGTAGGTGCCTAGAGTTATGAATATCTTTCAAAGACATTATAGCCATGACGAAGGAACATCAGACGATAATATCCTTGAAAGGATCTCATCTAGGTGAGGTCTTCGTTTCTTCCCCACGAGAAAGACTCCTCGGAGGCGCCCACTACACAACCATCGACACACGGGTTCTAAGTAGGGTTCTCAGAATCCTAGATCGAGGTCAAAAATATTACTGTCAGGAAGTAATACGTTCGAGGGATCTCATCTGATTGTGGCGTTCGCATTAACCCACAAAGAGTTAACACTACCAACCACCATGGATAAATGGGTTAATGGTCCTTGGGATCAACGATTCAGGCTCGAAAACATTATCATCGTGACGAAGTAACATCAAAACGATAACATTTCCAAGGGAATCTACTCCAAGCGGGGTCTTTGCTTTGGTTCACGCGGAAGAGACCACGCAAGCCTCCACTACACAACCACCATCCTAATCCTAGGGTTATACTCGACTCGGGTGTAGAGTCGTCTCACAAAGCACCAATGATCAGAGAACCCCGACAGTGTGTCATAAGAGATAATAATAGGATATAATAAAAATAAGCAAGCAAGTAGATAACAGATAATCAGACAAGCAAGCAAGCAAGCAAGAGAAGATAAACAAACAAGCAGATCTAACACTCATGAATCGAGTCAAGTTAGGCATGACTCTCTCTAGCATACGGCAATGATAATCCCCAGCAGAGTCGCCATCTGTCGTACCTCGAAAAATATGATCCTCGCGATGGACGCGGAAAAAACTGTTCGAAACAGAGTCGCCACCGAACTTTATTTATCCCAAAAGAGGGAAAGGAAAATATCGATAAAACCTTTAAAGGGATAATAAAATGGTCATCGCAACCAAATTCGGGTTCGGGAGTCGGTTACGCAAGAGGGAAGATATTAGCACCCTCTACGTCCATTGTACTCAACGGGAACCTCTTGATTCGATTCGTGAGAAAGTTAGCTAGGCTTGTTTGTTATCTTCTAAGGTAATATGATTTCTAAGGGGGAAATGGGGTGGTTTTTTATTAGTGTGCTCGGCAAGGATTATAACCCTTGTGCCTACGTATTCCCTCGTGCAATGGGAAAGTTAGAGCATTCGTAGTTCGTGGGACTACGGTTGTTTGGTTTGTATTTTTTTTATAGGCGCCAATTGTTCGCACACGAGTAAGAGAACTCGCACCTAAACAATCGACATGTTAAAGTTTAATTTTTTTAGAAGTGTCAATTTTTCGCACACGAGTAAGAGAACTCGCACCTAAACAATCGACAGGTTAAAGTTTAAGTTTTTTAGAGGTGTCAATTGTTCACACACGAGTAAGAGAACTCGCACCCAAACAATCGAAGAGAAAGACCAAAGACTCGATCCACCTCACTTTTCACCTTCTAAGGAATAATGTTTAAGTATGATTAAATGTCTTAAATAAAATTAAAAGACACTTTTATACAAAATAAATGACATTTATACACAAAATTGAGAGAAATATTTTTAACCAAAATTAAAAGATACTTTATACAAAATAAATGACATTTATACACAAAATTGAAAAATTAATAAACAAAATAGCCTACATATTTTAAATTCTAAATCAAAAGATTAGTCGAAAAATCAATTAAATTTTTTTTTTTTGATAATGCTTTATTTCATCAAATAAATTAAATAAGAATATATTCCTAAAATATAAATACTAATTAACCAAATATTAGCCATTAGAAAAAACTAATTAATATACATGGATCTATCCTATTTGAGTATTCAGGACAAATACCTCAAATCAATAATTAATCCTAAATTTAAATAACACATAATGAAAAGAAAAAAAAAGGTACCGTGAGAACTAGATCTAGAGGAACAAAAACATCATAACCATTTAATAAGAAAAATAATCATAAAAAAAAAGAAGAAGAAAATATAATACCCATTAAAAGAAAACCTTCAGCACGCAGTGAAATAGAAAAGTGACTCAAAAGAACCCAAAACAAGCTAACCAATTATCCCCTCTCATTCGATTCTTTCTTCTCGCGACTTTCTTCTTCCTCGCATCGTTCCGTTCACCCGCGATATCCACATCTCGGCTGCAACTCTTTGTCTTCATCTAATTTCCCCTCACGACCTGGTTTTCTTTCTCTCCCAAACCTCTGTTCGTTTCTTTAAATCACGGTTCGGGTTTGATTTTGTTTTGTTCAAATTTGATGTTGATTTCGCCTCACTCTCTCTTCATCTCAATTTCTGATTCTGTGTCATTTTGTGTTTATGGTTGAGATTTATGAAGCTTGGGTGAGGATGAAGGTGAAAGTGAGGATTGAAGTGAGGTTGTGAGTTGTTATGGTTGAATGTGATGGTGCAAAAATGGTGTTTGTAGGGGTTTGAGGTTAAGCTTTGATGAAGGTGGGGTTTTGTGGCTGTTAAAGGAAGTAAAGGGTGGCTGTCTTGTTGGGTTTGCTAAGGAGGAGTATATGAAAGAAGCATCGCATCTTCATGAAGGTTTTTGTGTGTTAAATTCTTCCTCCTTCGATCTGTTTGTGTCCTCTCCTTTTTAACTCAATTTCAAAGCTTGTTTTTTAAATTCTGAATCTGTCTGTTTGAAGGGTTGTTTTCATGTCGGTAATGGCATTGTATTGTTGCTGTTGCTTGTGGCAGATATGTCCATCTCAAGTGCTGCAGAATTTTATTGTTTTGCTGCAGGTTGTAGCAGTGTGGTTTGGAGGTTTAATGGAGAGAGTCGGAGGTGATAATGTTTGGACGGAAATGGTTAAGTGGAAGAAGGATGCGTTGCAAGTTGTTGTTGAATCGTTGATGGTGAATGGAGTTGTTTGAGAAGGAAATTGAGGTTATTTCATGGTTAAAGAAATATGGTGTTATGTGTGTGTATGAGGAAGGAAGGTTATAGTGTGAGTTTATGTGTTCCGAGTTGAAGTCAATGGAGGTAATGTTTATTGACGATGAAAGAGCAGTAGTGAGTTTTTGTTTGTATGATAAGGTGAGTCTTTTGTTCTCCCCCCTTATGTTTTCCCTCTCGTCCTTTTTATTCTTTTTTTTTTTAAAACCGTTCAAAATTTGTCTGTTGCTTCTTGAAATATCACTTTCAATGCAGACTCTTTGTAGGTGTTGTCGGTTGTTGCGTTGATGCAGAGTGCAGGAGGTAGCAGGTCTTTTGGCATGTAGTAGCATGGCTGGTACGACTTTTTTTTGCAGAGGCTGGTGTGGTCGGCGGTTTTGGTTTTGTCTCGGAGAAATTTGTTGTTTTGTTGGAGTGTAAAGTCAATATCAAGTTCAGAATTTTGTTTTGGTATGGAAGAGGATGGCACGGTTTCCATGCTATAAGAAATGCAGAATTTTTCTTTGTTTTTCTTGGTATTTGGTTGTAAAAAAAAGAAGGAATGATGGGCTTCAAAAAAGAATTGGATTTTAATGGGATTTTTATATATTTTTTGTGTGTAATTTTTTGATGGACTTATATGGATTATGAAGTGTAATGGAATGTGGTAATAAGAATGGTTTAAAACGTGATACAAAAAAGGATAGAAACGATGTACACGGCAAAGTAGTTATTTGTTGAATAAAAAAAAAGTGGATTTAGAAAAAAATGGATTTTGAATTATGGACTTAAGAATATGTTTTTTTTTGTGGATTAAAAATGGATATTTATATTGGATAATGAGATGAAATCACAATGGATATGGAAGTGATTCAAAAATGGATATTTGGATTCAAAAGTGGTTTATTCATTGAATATGGATTGGATTAAGAAAAATGATCTAAGAAAAGGTTATGGAAAATATGGATTTGAAAAGTGGGAATGAATATGGATGAAAAAATGGCTTAGAATTAAAAATGGAAATGGATAATAATGGAGAATGGGTAATTATGGACATTAAAAATGAAGTGGATTTTTAAGGATATGGATAAATAATTTTGAAGTGGACATGGATTGAAAGTTTGGGTTGAAAATGGTTTGGAAGAAAAAAAAGGATGTACAGAGGTCATTTACACACAGGTAGGACAAATTTGGGGTATGACAACACCCTATTCAAAACGTAACAAGCCGTACTTATGGCGTCGGTCCAAAAGTATTTTGGAAGTCCACTCTCATTGATCATAGTCCGTCCTAATTCTTCCAAAATTATGATCAATCCTATGGCTTTCACAAAATGCTTCAAAAATATGATTTTCGAACTCACCCCCATGATCACTTCTAATTGATATAATGTTCGTGTTTAATTTGTTTTGGGATAACTTGGCAAATCTTTCAAAGGCCGAAAAAGTATCGCTCTTGTTTGCTAAGAAAATAGTCCAGCAAAACCGAGAAAAGTCATCAACTATCACAAAACCATAATAGTTACCACCTAGGCTTTTAATCCTAGATGGTCCAAAAAGGTCCATATGGAGGAGCTCAAGGGGTCTCGTAGTTGAAACAATGTTTTAGATTTGAACGAGATCCTTGTTTGCTTCCCCATTTGACACGCATCACATAAGTGAACCTTTGTGAATTTGATTTTGGGCAAGCCGATCACTAGGTCTTTAGAGACTATTTTATTAAGCAAATCAAAATTGATATACGCCAATCGTCTATGCCATAACCATGAATCTTCACTCATGGTGACTAGACACTTGTCGCTACTCAACGATACCTCATTTAAGTCTAGCATATAGACGTTATTCACCCTCAAGCCCTTAAACACATCCTTTTTATCACTATTCTCAATTATGCAATAATCCTTAGATAAAGATACTTTATAGTCCTTGTCACATAATTGACTAATGCTTAAAAGGTTATGTTTAAGGCCCTCAACAAGAAGCACATCGGAGATAGTAGTAGATGAGGGGTTACCTACACTACCTTTGCCAAGTATTTATCCCTTTTTATTGTCTCCGTAGGTAACAAACCCCTTTTTCTTCGCCACAAAGTCGATGAAAAGAGATATGTCTCCTGTCATATGTCTTGAGCAGCCACTATCCAGAACCCATCTTTTTTCCGTGGTCTCAAGACGTTGTACCTACATAGTCAATCAAGAGAAAGAGATACCCAATTCTTATTGGGTCCTTGGTTGTGAGTGAAAACAGGATTGCATTTGGGCAACCATTGATAAATGCCTTTAGGAACCAAAAACCTCCTAAAGCGACACTTAGCAATGGTATGACCCCTTTTGCAACAATATAAGCAAGTGAGGTTAACATGAGAATCACTTTTGCTAGGTTGATTTCTAATCACATAAGTATATTTTTGATATGGATTAATCATGCTTTTCTTAAAGTGTGATTTATCAATAGCAAAAGTCATTTTTGGTTGTAGAGCCTTGTTAAGTTTGGCCTTAAGAGTTCTAACCTCTTTTTGCCAAATGTGACACGTATCACAACCAAAATTTAACCACATACTTTTGTCTTCCACAACATCTACATTTGTTACTTCCACCATGGACTTTTTAAGAGCCTCTAATTCTTTTTCGGAATCAGAGATCTTTTGCTCCAAATGAGAGAATATTTGTTTATTTAAAGCTAACCGTTTAAAGGCTTCCTTGGCCTCATGGTGTAGAATATTAAACGCACGTTGTAGTTCAGAATAAGACATTGAATTAGAGTTATCGTACTTAGAGTGTCTTACCTTTTTGTTCTTTTTCCTTTGGTGAGCAGAAAGGAAAAGATTGACGGATTCTCCTTCGTCACTAGAACTTTCAGCACTAGATGATTCACTATCACTTTCCCAAGCGATATAGGCTCTCCTAGGTTTTGATTGTTTCTTCCCGTGACGAATTTTATCCTTACCTTTGTCCTTCTTCAACAATGGATAGTCCAGCTTGTAGTGGCCGACTTTCCCACAGTTATAGCAAGAACCCTTAGTTTTTCCACTCTTTTTGTCTTCATTCTTGGAAGACTTTGATTGTTTACGAAAGTTGACGAGGTTTTTCTCCGAATGTTGGATACCATTTTTCTTGATATAGCGATTGTATCGCTTCACAAATTATCCCATGTCTTCATTCGGATCCTCTTCCTCGTCATCACTGGATTCACTCTCGCTCGGCTCGTATGCGGAGGACTTTGAACTAGAAGTCTTTAGAGCTATCGACTTCTTTTCCGCTTCCTTGGTCTTGCTCTTTTCCTTCTTCTCTCTTTCCTCAAATTGGTCTAAGCTTATGAGCATTTGCTCATGTTCTTCGAGCTTCCCAAACAATGTTGTGATGTCTAACGTCATTAGGTCGTTGGCTTCTTTGATGGCGGTCACCTTCGGTTGCCAATCCCTAGTCAAACACCTCAAGATTTTGTTAGTAGCAACCTCATTGGATATTGGCCTACCAAGTGAATGAATTCTATTGATTAAATGAGTGAACCTCTTTTGCATGTCGGCAATGGTTTCCCCTTGCTTCATGTGAAAGAGGTCAAACTCTTGAGTCAATGTATTTGATCGTGAAGACTGGATCAGATCATGTAGAAGTGGGCCACCAAGTACTTTTGCGATGTTGGGCGTATGAAGAGGAGGAGGAGGGGGTGTACCTGCAAGGCACTCTGACGCTCAAGTAAGAAAGGGTCAGAGAAAAGGGGAAAGTACAAAGTATGAGTTTCAAGGGTGATTATTTTGATACTTGACCCTCTCAAGTGAAAGGGTTTATATAATGCCCCCAGCGCGTGGCCAACGGTCTTATTTTCGGGGCCAAATAATCGTTTCCCCGAAGAATAGGTAACTGCCCAAACTAGCCGTTATGTCGGGCAGGGTGCCCAAAACTAGCCGTTATGTCGGGCATAAGTATAGTATTGGGCACATGCCCTTAGCTGTTCGGGGAGTGAAGAAGCCGTGCGGAACGGGCAACTGTTCTAGGGAGGAGTGGTTCATCCTTTGCCCGGTTGGAGGGGCAGAAAGGTAACTTTTGCCCTTTGTGGATTGGACTTAGGAAATTGGGCCGTTCTGGGAGCAGAAGTGGATTGGGCCGTGCCTGGCCATCGGTCTAGTCTAGAACAGTATTGATTCTAGCTAGCTTGACGTCGTTAGTACCCTCATGGGCAACTTGTAACGCGTCTCACACAGCTTTAGCACTCGTACAATGTGAAACTCGATAATATTCGTCAACTCCCAATGAGGAGATCAGAATATTTCTCGCCTTTCATTCGTAGTTGTACTTTTTCTCGTCTTATTCATTCCATTGTGCTTCAGGTGTGGGTACTACTACGTTATTCGCATCGGTCATGGTTATTTCCATCAGACCGTTTTGAATAATGCTCCATACCTTCCTATCAATATAATTAATGTGAACAAGCATACAATCCTTCTAGTAACTATAATTCTCACCATTAAAAACAGGTGCTCTATTATAAGCCCCTTTCGGTTCGTTTGCCATTTTCTAAAAAGTTATACTTGAAGCACTAGAGTTAACCGGTGCTCCTGATACCACTTGTTAGACGAAGGCAATTGATCTAGAAGAGGGGGGGGGGGGCGGTTGAATATATCACTTCTTTTTAAATGCGAGTCGGCGCTAAAATTTATTTTTAAAATATTTTGCGGAAGCGGCTGAGGATAATTCGTCAACACGAACTGAGTTACTGAGAGGATCGGATATACGCAAGCCAAATGGAACGAAAGGCTCGAAGAGAAAAATTAGAATTGCAACTAAATAATTAATCAATTTTCCAAACGCACTTAACAAGGTGCAATATCCAATGAGTATTCAAAAATTAAACCAAACTTGACAATATATCAAACACCTTGTATGCGTTCAATGTATCGAGCATTTGGAGTGCGTAAAACTCCAAGTTTAGCCTTCTATTATAGTTGATGCAGAATTTTCACTAAGCACAATCCCAAAATGATTGTACAATGATTTTCAAAATAATTTTCTGCACAAAGCTATACCAGAATTTTTTATCTATCGATTAAACGATTACAAGCATAAGCAATTCAAAATATAAATGAGATAAGGAAAAGGAAATGCCACCAGGTTTGTTTAGGCAGTTCCCCTCTCATCCTCGCTTAGGGTACGTCTGCCCCCAATTCTAAAACTAGAATTGAGATATCTATAGCTTGTTTGCAAATGTTTTTACAAGAGAAAACTTAGATATCTCACACTCAAGAACACTTCGTTGATGCAGATACTTTGTCTTCTCTTCCCTTGATTCGAGTCGAATCAAGTGCCTCAAACTTGTTGGAAGAACCTCCGTTTACCGTTACAAGATTGCAAGAACACACAGGTCTTCAATCACCTTCACTCGGCTGATTCTGATCCACACAATGTTTGATCCTTAAACCTCGTTGCATAATCCTCCGGTTAACGCTACTAGATCGACAAAACCTTCCATTCTTCGATCACCTTCGCTCGGCTGAATTCAATGCACATAAGATCTGATCCAAGAAAACCCCAAATCCAATTGATCTTGGAGGGCAAAACCCTAGAGGTTTTATTCAAGAATAAACCCACTGAACCACTCACCTCAAACAAAGATACAACTCTATGCTTTGGACGTTATCACTTCACGATGCAGAAAATCAACAAAAATGATTATGTGTATTTGTTGAAAAAGGTGCAAGATGAAGATGAAAGTGATGAGAGAAAAAGGTTCAATGTATTTCTTTCACTTGTTCTTATTCATATAAAAATATGAGGAACCAACTATATATATGATGCCAAGGACCGACAGAAAAAATAACAGCATTTTGAACAAAGAAGAAAACCAGAAAAATTAGTCACTTACAGCGAGCGTTCGACCGCTCCTTGAAGAGGGTCAGCCTGCGCTGACCCGTGGAAGAACCTGCGGAAATTGGACGACCATGCGCCGACCGCTGCAGGGACCCTGCGTCGACGCATGGCTGCAAAAAATGCAGAATGAGAAACCTAGAAGTGTGCGTCGACTGCAGGGTAGGCGTGCGCTTACCCGAGTGAGACACACACATTTTCCACCTATAGTGAATCGACCGGACCCATGTTTAGGTCGACTCAAACCTAAAAAATTCTCAAAAATTACTTTTTTCGACACCGTTTTAACTATATAGGACCAGTTTATGCATTCCTAATACTAGTATCATGATCACCCATATTTAACGGATATGCAGGACTCCACCATGTATTTAGACTCATGATTATGCAATGCAAAAATTGGAATGCCGACACCAATGAGATGACACCATCCAAATTACAAACTGCTAGCCCTCACATACATTTTGACATCATTAAAATAAAGTTCAAATGAGAGGCACCTTGCCCTCACACCATCTAGCCGTTTCCACGAGTACACACCGCTGACCGCCTCGTGCGAGAAGATTTTCTTCGACTGCGCGAACTCGAAGTTTCGGCAGGCAGGGGTTTGTTTCCCAAAGCAGATACCAGCCAAGCCAAACACGGATAAAGCAAAGTACTGTCAGTTCCACAAGAGCCATGGGCACGTGAAAGATGAGTGCATCCACCTCAAGGATGCAATTGAAATCTTGATCAGGGACGGGCACCTAAAGCAGTTTGTGAAGAAGAAAGACGATCCTCGACTGGATGCTCAGGAATCGAAGAAGGTTGAAGAAGAAGTGCCATCCTCGGACGACATCATTCTTTAGGTCACCATGAGCATATCACGACCAGAATATTTATATGTCCCCGATGGGCTTGATGCCCCTCTTTACTTCGCTACACATATCCCCTGGGAAATCTTCCCCTTTGCCATGGTCATATCGGGAGGAGGATTCACCAAGGTGACCGTGTGGTCAGTAAAGAGAAAGTTCGAGCACCTCATCAATACGAGCTCGAACCGGAGTTCTACCCTTGACAAAATCCGAGGAGATTCAGTTCTCATCACCTTCTATTGCCAGGAACTCCTCGGCGGAGCCCTCAATTCCATTATTCCTCTGCTCATAAGGGCGTAGATGGCCAACTTTAATGTTCGGCGAATTCTGGTTGACCAGGGAAGCTCGGTTGACATTATGTACTCCCAACTGTTCTCCAAACTTTAGCTGGATGAGACGCACCTGACACCCTATGTAGGCTCAAATCTACAAGGCTTCAACGGTTCAGTCACGAAGCCATGGGGATACGTGGAGCTGATTATCACCTTCAGGGCAACGAAAATGGCCAGATCCATCAAGGTTCAGTTTCTGGTTGATTCCTCATCCCTTTACCAGTTCATCTTCGGACAACCAACCCTGGCCGAATTGATAGTTGTGCCCTCCACAATGCACTTGAAGATGAAGTATTACACTTCTAAAGGGCTCGTCGCCACCCTACACGGAGACATAGAGGCAGCAAAAAGGTATTTCGAGGGGCTGAACACCATCTTCGCTTGACCAAAGATGTCCAGCAAGCCTGCCCTGCCCTACAGCTTCGACGAGACGAAACCGTTGCCCCGCGTCGACTCCATCAACCTCGACAGCCGTTTCTCCAAGGACGACTTAAGGGACCGAAAAAAGAAAGGGAGGGAAACTCAGTCAAACTCGAGCAGCCCCTCAACATCAACAAGTAGCGGTGAGCCTGTCTATCCTATGCGGCCAATCCCTGATGGAGAATTCGAGCTAGTCCTCTTCGGAGACATCATCCTCAAGGGAGTGAAGATTGGGACCGGCCTCCCCGACCTTGCGAGGAAGCAGCTGAAAGCTTGTCTTAGAGAGAACGTGGACCTGTTAGCATGAAGCGCCTCGGAGATGCTCGGGCTGGATCCAGAGGTGGCCTGCCACCAGCTCACCACCGACCCCGTCGTTAAGGCAGTAGCTCAACATATGTGCAAGCAGTCCCCGAAAAAACGGAGGCTGCTGAGCAAGCTGTAAGAGACCTCCTAGAGGCAAATTTCATTTCGGAAGCCAAATACACTACTTGGCTGTTCAACGTTGTACTTGTAACGACCCGAAAAATCTAAATTATTTATTTAATCATTTATTTAATTAATTTAGAAGGAATTAAGGGGGGTTTGTAATGATTTTGGAGAATTATGGATTAAAAGATGCATTTTTGAGTAATTTTAATAAAAAGAATAATCATGTATTATTTATGTTATTATTGTTATTATTAAAATTTAAAATAAAATGAGGAAGGGCAAGGTGGTCTTATTGGAGAATAAGTGAGGATAGGATGGGAAGTTCATAAACTGGGATATATGACTAAAAGAGAAGAGGGAACGATCATTCTAACTGATCGTGTTTTGGGTGAAGGAAACTGAAGCAGAGAAGAGGAAGAGGAAACCTAAGGGGTTGAGGAATTCTCGAAGAATCTTGAAGAAGGAAGGAAAAGCTTCGGATTATTGTAAGGTATGGGGAGAGTTCATAATTTCTTATAGTTTTATAGGAATTGGAGATGAATAGATTTGGGATTGTATGAGTTGTGTTGATTTAGATGATTTTGATGTAGAATGAGTAATTTGATGAAAATATGATGAGTTTGAATGATGCATATTACTATATGTGTGTTTTGTGAGTGTTTTTGATCAATTTTCGTGTAGAACATTGGTTTTGGGGGTTATGAGAATCAAAATTTCAGAAAAATCGGATTTTTGGAAAAAGTGGGTTTTGTCGCGCTCTGACACGGGCCGTGTCACACAACACGGGCACCGTGTCAGCCTACTGGTTGATAAAAATAAAATTTGTGTGTTGCAGGGGTCCTGACACGGGCCGTGTCACAGGACACGGTGGCCGTGTCAGCTTGCTGGTCGTGAATGAGAAAAATTGTTTTTTTGGAAATTGGTCCCAGGGGTTCTGACACGGGCCGTGTCACAGGACACGGTGGCCGTGTCAGGCTGCTGACTTGCTATTTTTTTTGATGATTTGGAATCGTGTCCCAGTTCTTCTGACACGGGCAGTGTCACAGGACACGGTGGCCGTGTCAGACTACTGGTTGTCTCATATTTTGCTGTCTCCTTGCAGTCTCTCGCTGTTTTCTCGTGTTGTTTCTTTAGGGTCGAAGTATTGATGATATGTAATTAATGAACTATGATTTTTATGATGAATGTTGTTGAGATGAAGTGAATGATGCACATGTCGATAATTGAATGAAATGAGGAGGTTAGCATCATTGCATTTCATGGCATATTTTTATGATGGGGCTCCGGCCTATTGGTAGCTTCAATCCCATCGTGCGGATTGGAGTGATATGTTGTTATGGTGTGCTCCCATTGTGGAGGGTTGATGGCCAGTGTCCATCGTATGGAGGAAAGTCGGTACCGCATTGCATATGTGCATTTTCATTGAAGTTGACATTGCATTTATCATGAGTAATTATGATGAATCGTATTATGAATTCTAAGTTGATAATGATGTGAATGAATGTGAGTGATGATTTGTTGTTGTTGCTGCTTAATTTATTTGATTTCCATGTCTTGTATTACTATATTGAATTATGTTTTCTCACCCTGCCTGCTTGGAAATGTTGCCTCTTATGTGGGTAACTTGCAGATAACCAAGAGTAGCTTCGAGGTGACGAAGGAGGTAGCTTGGAGTGTCTCGTTTATGTCGTTAATTTTAGAGGTGTCCTGCTCTGTGTCATGTAACATCGGGTTGGGATGAATTGCGAACATTCGTGTTCTTTTGATTTATTTTGGAATTGTATACTGATGATGTTGTTCTAGATTGGATAAATTTCTCATGAAGTTTTAATTTAGTTTACAATGACAAGTTGATTCCGTTGCAAGATTATGATTTCTTTTGACGATGTTACGAGTAACCCGTGTTACAGGACAGGACTATGAGAATTGTATGATGTGTTGATTATGTACACCCTTGGTTGTGAATTATACTCTGATAACATGATTTATTTCTCTAAAATTGTATGTGGGGTAGAAGGGTGTTACAGTACTTGTGAAAAAATCTAATGGAAAATGGAGAATGTGTGTTGACTATACTGATCTTAATAGGGTCCGCTCTAAAGACGCCTATCCCCTCCCCAACATAGACAAATTAGTTGATAATTCTGCCGGTTTTAAATTATTGTCTTTCATAGATACATATTTGGGCTACAACCAAATACCCATGGCCAAAAGCGATAAAAGGTACACAGCTTTCATGACCGAATCAGACAACTATTACTATAACGTAATGCCATTCGGCTTGGAAAACGATGGTGCTACCTACCAGAGAATGATGAACAAAGTCTTCCAAGGAGAGATCAGGGATATGCTCAAGGTTTACATGGACGACATGATCGTGAAATCCCAGAATCCGACCATACGCTCCATCTAAAGAAGGTCTTCGACCAGGCCAGGAAATACAAGATGCGCTTCAATCCGGAGAAGTGCATGTTTGGGGTACGGGCAGACAAGTTCCTCAGTTTCTACCTAATAGGATGAGGAATCGAAGCCAACCCTAAAAAATGCAGAACCTTCTCCGAATTCCCCACACTGAGTTCAAAAAAATCAATCCAATCTTTGAATGGGACGCTTACCTCACTGTCCCGTTTCGTGGCAAAATCTGCTCACCACGCGCTCCCCCTTTTCAAACTCCTCCGCAACCGAAGTCGTAACCGAAGTTGTCAGCGCAACCCTCATTCGTGAAACCCCATAGAGGCAGAATCCTATATATTTCACGAGCAAGGTGCTGCAGGGACCAGAACTTAGATATCAACAGATCGAAAAAGTAGTCTTGGCCATCATCAACACAGCGAGGTGGCTGATGCATTATTTTATAGCCCACACCATCATGGTGCGCATGGACCAGCCCGTGAGGCAACTATTGGGCCGCCCAGACATGGCCGGCAGAATGCTCAAATGGTCGCTGGAGTTGTCTGAGTTCGACATCAAGTACGAGAGCAGAAAAGCCCTCAAAGCCCAGGTGCTGGCCGACTTCGTGACGGAGATGACCTTGCCTATCCTCGTCGAGGTCTCGCTCGCCCTGTCTTTCCCCACCTCCAACAATCAGGCAGAGTATGAAGCTTTCCTTGTGGGTCAATGCCTCGCCGAAGACCTAGGAACCGAGGAAGTTATAATCTGCACAGATTCCCAGCTCATGGCCCTCCAAGTACGGGGAGAGTATCAAGCCAAAAATGATAACCTCTCTGAATACTTGACCTTAGTTAAAGAAAAAATGACGAAGTTCACGTCCGTGGAAGTAAAGCATGTTCCCCGCGAACACAATGTCCGGGCTGATGTCCTGTCGAAGTTAGCGAGCACAAAAAAGAAAGGATGAAACAAATTCGTCATCCAGGAGATACTTCCTCGACCAAACATCGAGAGAACTCCCCAAACCCTCAACGTAAACGTCATTGGTGACAGCGACAGCTGGATAACCCCGGTCTACAACTACCTTGCCAAGGATGAACTACCATCGACCCAAAGGAAGCCAGCATGGTCAAACACAGAGCTTGTTCCTATGTCCTGGTTGAAAATAAGCTTTACAGGCGAGGGTTCTCCATTCCTCTCCTAAAATGCATCAAGGAAAACATGGTCGCCCACATCCTGTGCGAAATCCACAAAGGAATCAATGTCCATCACCTCGGAGGAAGATCCCTCGCCAGGAAAGCTCTACGAGCATGATATTATTGGTCGACCATGCAACATAACACGAAGGAACATGTGAAAAAATATGAAAAATGCCAACGTCACGTGGACATGCACCTGGCACCGCCTAACGAGCTCAAAACAATGTCTTCCCCGTGGCCCTTCGCATGGTGGGGCCTGAACATCCTAGGACTATTCATCGTAGGATCAAATCAGAATAAATACTTGATAGTGGCGCGTGGATTATTTTACAAAGTGGATAGAAGCAGAGCCTCTAGCCAAAATAATTTCCCAAAACATACTTCGTTTCTACAAGCGAAACATTCTTGCCCGCTTCGGAATTCCCCAAGCAATCGTCACCGACAACGGGACACAGTTCACGAACAAAAATTTCCAAGAATTCATCGCCAAACTGGGCACCAAACAACATTTCGCATCCTTCGAGCACCCGCAGACGAATGGTCTCAAACGAAGACTGGACGAAATAAAAAAACAGTGGGTCGAGGAGCTGTACAACGTGCTCTGGGCCTACCGAACCATTCCCCACTCGACAACCGAGGAAACCCCTTTCCGATTAGCATACGGGACCGAGGCGGTGATCCCTATTGAAATACACACGCCCTTCAGGCGGACTGAAGCTCCCCTGGACGAGGAGGCGAATAGCGAGGCGCTAAGGGAGGAGCTCGACCTCGTCGAAGAGGTCCGATCAGGAGCCGCCCTCCACGAAGCCTCGTTAAAACAAAATATCACAATCAGGCATAATGCTAAAGTCATATGACGAGGCTTCCAAGTAGGTAGTCTCGTCCTGAGGAGAAATCACAAAGATTCTCGTGAAGGCAAACTCGCCGCAAACTGGGAGGGACCCTATCGTGTTCGAGCAAAAATGGAAAATGGGGCCTACTACCTAGAACACCTTGACAGGGAAGAACTCGCTCAACCATGGAACACCAAAAAGCTAAAACAATATTACATCAAAGGCCACAATAGTCAGCGTGCTCTGTCAAAATGACGAGCACAATGTACCGACCAGAAGTGCGCGCCCCGGTACAAGCGCTGCATACTAAAATCAATCAAGGTAGGCTTTTACTCTGGAACGAGCAAAACCCCCTGTACGACAGCGGTCCCTCGATCGAGCCCGCTGTCACCACCGTACCATGAAAGGCAGAACGCCCAGCTCGCGATGGGAAGCACACGCCGCAGAACTCAGGCCACAAGCGCGACTTCAGCTCCGCTCTCTTGCCCGAAAACTACTCAGGCCTTTTGACCAGTTCCCCTCACTGTCGAACAACTATTTGTCAAGAAAACTCTGAAACACAGTGAAAAATCATTCATGAAAACAACCCTTACAAATGGGCACTCGCGACGAGCAGCGCGTGACACTTAGTGAAATCAAGCAGAGTAAAAAACATACACGCACAAATATCCAAAATAAATCATACACAAGCGACCACCAAGGCCGAGATCACATATCAGAAAATAAAACGGCCACAAGAACCGTGATTGTAAGGATATTACATAAACAGGGGCCACTCCCCCATCCAGAGACAAAGATACGACCACGAAGGCCGAAATTGTTTTAAAAATTACATAAAGGGGCCAAGCCTCATTTGAAGAAATTACAACATACGACACGCAGGCCGAAAAGACAAAACAAAATCAATCGGCATTTGGCTGCGACTCCTCATGGACAGGCTGCTCGTCCTCCTTGCCCAACCTGAGGAAATCAGGAATGACGATCTGGGCGTCCACCACGCCGTGGAGGAACCCTGTCCCCGCGGTAACCAGCTCAACCCTGGGGTTCACAACTTTCAGCTGCTCCACCGCGTTCTTAAAGGCCTCCTCAGCAGCCCCTAAGCAGTCTCCTCGGCCTGGTTAATCCGGGCGACAAGCTCGGCACGAGTCTTCAGACTCTTCACCTCATCGCTCTCGTCCTTGGCAGGAGTCGCAGTAACCCGTAAAACAGCAACCACATCCTCCGAGGCTTTCTTCTCCGCAACCAAGGTATCCCACTCCTCGGTAACCTTGGCCAGCTCCTCCTTGGATTTCTTTGCCGCCTCCTCCGTAGGCTTCAGGCTCTCCTTCAAAATCGTGTTGGCAGCCTGAGTCTTCTTTAGCTCTACTTCCTGAAGGGCCTCTTCCTCTGTATAGATCACTGCCATGCCTAAGACTCTCATTAGGAAAATGACGTCCTGGGCCAGTAGGGTCCTCTTGCTTGGACGATCGAGCTCCTCGAGCGCCAAAGAATCTGCCCAATGTAGTGCAAGGGAGGAGCCATCGGAGAAATCCTTCTTGTGGAAGCATGGGGGCAGCTCATACTCGCTGTTCTCCTATTCGCTGGTCAGGTCGAGGACATATTCCGCCCGGAAGCGCTTGTGCCTCGAAGTCACCAGTAACAGGGAAGTCTGGATGGCAACTGTGGCAGATAAAGATGTCCCCGATCTCATGGGAGGCGGGACTACCTGCTCGCCAAGGCGGCTTTTGCCAAGTTTTCTCCCTAGCTTGGCCTTGGCCGCCACATTTTTTACCAAACGTTCTTGAGCCGTGGACATCTTGCCTACAAAATAACGGACACATGTTAGTAAGCGAAATAAAAAACAAAACGGGGCAAGCTAAAAAGAAAAATGGCTACCCAAAAGTTCTAGAGCATCCATGTGCGTGCCGCAGTCGAGGAGCTCCTTGGTGTTAATATATCGGGCCTCTATCATGGGTCCCCCCGTCGTCTTCAAGAATAATATCGTTGCCCCTGGTCACGTACTAGGCAGGGGAGAAACTATCAACGAAGGCCACCAGCTTGTTATAGCTGGCCAGGTCATCGTCCTCCAACATGGACGGCTTGGCTATATACTCATCGGTTTCCCTGGTGAAGTGATCCTTGCTCCAGGCAAAATGGAATTTGTGCCCGACGCCCTTTTACCCTGCCTTTCTCGTTGCAAATGGGCTCCCCGTTTTCATCTGTAAAGATCTCCCAGAGAAACGAAGAGTCTTTGGCCCTCTTCGAAACTGGCTCCGCTACACAGTACCCTTCCTTGAACGTCCTGATGGACTCTGAAAAGGCTTTGAACAGCTTCCTCCCCTGCTTCAGGGAAACCCATCCAAACTGCCATTGCATGACCTAGCATTGGAGGTGGAAGACAGTAAAGAAGAGGGGGAGAGTGGCTCCAATCTTTAAGTATTCGCAGGTAATATCGAATGCTCGGATAAAGGCGATCAAGTTCGTATGAAGCTGAGAGGGTGCCAAGTCCAGATGACCGAAAACTTCCACCTGAAGATCTGTAAAGGGCAGCCTCATCTCCATCTCCTTAAAAACATACTCGTACATGGGAAAACGCTCAACGTCGTAAGCCGAGCATATCCGATCATTCTCCCCTGGAAAGTGGACCTTCCAATCTTCCTAGTCCCCCACCGTCGCGAAGGCATCCTGAGTATAGAAGGCAAAGAGTGAGGCATGCTCTTGAGGCTCGGAGGCAATCCATTTCTCCCCGGGACTCTCGGGAGCGGTTTCCTCAGATCTGTCATCCCCTGAAGTGGTCTCATCGGACATCTCCTAGCTCGAGCATAACATCGTCCTCGGTGTTTCCAGACATCCCCTTTACCTAAAAAGCAGAGGACAAAAGTGAATTCGATGGCAAAATCAAATCCACCTTTCCACCGCTAGTTAAGGGAAAGGGACCGCGAAGGCCCGAGGACAACTTCCTCGACCTAAGCCCTTACTCAAACAACGTAACGAAGGTTCGAGGAGATTCTCCATGGCAATCCCTTAAACCTTCACAGGGAGATCCTCCCCGATACTTTACCCATAATTTCGTTGAAGATCCACCAAAAAACTCATAAGTACACCAGAAACTTCATAGGTTCCACCAGCGACAAACTCATTCGTCGTCGTAACAGCGTCAGAATCAACAGAAAACCTAAGTTTCTAACACTTCGACGACAGTGCCGGCGGCAGAAAATGGCTCAACCACCGCCAAACACCAACATCCGCCGGAATGTACCTACTCTACCCAGTTTCTCGTCCTAACCGATTGTAAATCTAAGCAAAATGAGACTAAAGCTTGCGTAAAACAAAGAAGGATCATAAACTTACGTGGACAAAGAGAAAAAACTGTGGTCAGATAAGTTTGGTCGGTGCACGTATGACTATGTTGCAGCAGAGAACGACGGCGACAACAGAAGAAGAGAGAGAAGAGAAAAGTGAAAATGAACGCTTCCTCCATCTATTTATAGACGAATCAAAAGCACGTGCCCAAGCACGCACGTGCCTCGGAAAACGTAGGGCATCATTATAATCCCAACATAGCCATCATTACGAATTAACTACGATGCATGGCTTGATGCATGCGTAACACTCAATCCATTCAAGTCCCATAGACCGCTGGACTCCCCGTTCACCAGATACGCAGGACAACATTTCGGGTTCCCCGGGCACATATATCCTCGAGCATCACGAAATGACCTCGTCTCAGTAACAAGAGTCGACCATGATTACTCCTCCCCGGGATCACAGACTGCCCTTAAGTCATCATTCTTATGCTCTGGAGCAACGACTTGGGGGGGCTCCTGTTCTGGACTGACCCAATGGCTAGGCATGACCCAATCCACTTTTGCACCCGAAACGAACCAATAGTTTAAGCCCTGCCAGTTGAGGGAAAAGGAAAGCAAATTTTCTTCTGCCCTTCATCCGAAGAGGGTTGGCATCACACCTTTGCCTGTCACGCACGGTTCAACTATCCAGGAACGACCACGACGCGCTTACCCGCAACCACGCCCCTGCTCGAAGCAACGGCTAGTTCCGAGCATGTCTGCCCGTTGCAACGGCTACTTTCTGGCAGTTACCTATTTTTGGGGAGCGAATATCTAGGCCCGAAAATAGGGACCAATGGCCAAGCGCTGAGGGCATTATAAATACCTTCTCCTTTGAGAGGGCCAGGTATTCCAAAATCACCCGAAGACATTCTTACTTTGTACTTGCATTCTCCTATCCTGATTCTTACTTTGGCATCGGAGTGTCTTGCAGATACACCCCCTCCTCCTTAGATTCCAGCATCGAAGACGAAGTCTCTGGCCCACTTCAGATTCTAATCAACCGGAAAGATCAATATATATATATATATATATATATATATATATATAATAAGAATGGGTAAATTATATGAGAATGTGAGAATGAATAAGAACCATCAGATTTAAAAATGAAAGATTGAAATTAAATCGTGATTTTCACTAAATCATGTGTCATTAAGAGGAAAGAGAAATCATTAGGTAAATTATATATATATATATATATATATATATATATATATATATATTGTTTATATTATTTAATATATAAATATGTATATGTTGTTTATATCTTTTAATATATAAAAACATATATGTTGTTTATATTATTTAGTGTATAAATATAAAAAATAATATTGTTAATATATTTTATTGTATATAACTTTGTAAGAGCAGTGTAAAAAACATATTATACATTTCCATAAAAGAATAGATTTTAAAAAATAGATTATATTTTATTATTATTTAGAAAGTATGTAATATAATTTAGTAATATATTTATAGAAAATATGAATTAAATTTTATAGAAAACAAATTATATTTTAATATATATTTGGAAAGTATGTAAATTTATAAGTAAAATATATATATATATATATATATATATATATATATATATATATATATATATATATATATATATATATATATATATATATATTTTGAATATATTAATATTTTAATAAAAAAATATTTCTAAAATTAATTTAAGAAACATATTAAATTTAGTAAAGAATATATAATTTAGTTATGAATTTATGTTAGTCAGAAACATAATATAGTTATATGTTTGTCAATAGATTAATTTCCCTTTTCTTAAATTTAAATTTGAACATGAACAACGTTGCAGATGTGCAGTATGAATATTATCAGTTCTATCGTAGTTGGATGTATGATAGAACATATCCAGGAAGACGTGGGCTTAAACCACATTTTAAAGAAGGAGTGGCTTCGTTTCTCACATATGCATTTGCTCAAGAATGTTGTCAAAGCGAAGGAGGGGTAAGATGCTCGTGTTTAAAGTGTGGTTGCAGAAATATAATTAGTGACCCAAATGTAGTGAAACGTCACTTGGAGAAAGATGGTTTTAGGCCAAATTATTGGGTGTCGAAAAGACTTGGAGTTTGAAATCTCGACAAAATGGAAAATTATTAAAACCCAAGGCTTGTTACATTATTACTCCCCAAGAAAGCACAAGTAGTATGTCGGTGGTTAAATGAGTTGAGGATGCCCGATGGTTATTCTTCTAACTTACCAAGATGTGCTGACGGAAAAATTAGGAAGCTGCATGGAATGAAAATTCATGATTGTCATACTTTCATGGAACAATTACTTCCAATTGCATTCAGATCACTTCCCAAACATGTTCTTAACCCACAAACTGAGATTAGTCAATTTTTTTTAAAGACATTTGTGCGTCAACTTTAATAGTAGATGACATCATTAAATTGGACCAAAATATTCCTGTCATTCTCTGCAAGTTAGAGCAAATATTTATGCCAAGTTTCTTTGATTCTTTGAAGCATTTCCTTGTGCATCTTGCTTATGAAGCTTACCTTGGTGGACCTATTCAATATAGATGGACGTATCCATTTGAACGATTCATGGGTGATTCAAAGCGATCAATGAAAAACAAGGCAAGAGTTTAGGGATCAATATGTGTGCATTACTTGCATCAAAAAGCTTCACATTTTTGCTCTCATTATTTCAATCATATGATGTTGACTCCGAGAATTATAAAGGAATGAAGTTCACTTTAGTGAAAGAAGTCAATTCACCTTACCAGTTTTTGGTCGTCCCGACTGTCCTTCTGGAAAGACGAGTGTGCCTTGGCTCTCTGAAAAAGAAATGCAATTTGTTCATGTTCATGTGTTGTTTAACTATGTTGAAGTTAAACCATATTTTGAGTAAGTATATTAAATTAAGTATGTATTTATTTTTGGATAAATATGATTGTCACCTTCTTTAACCTAGATTTGTTTTCCCAAAATAGGGCATTTAATATCTGATCGTACCTGATTTGAATTGGATCGGTGGCCAACTGCACGTTGTGAGCTTCGCAACTCCGGTGGTGGTGAAATGGTGGGGGGGTATACCTGCGAGGTACTCTGATGCTAAAGTCATAGACGGATCAAGCAAGTACAGAAAGGTATTGAGAGTGAGAATTAGAATACCTGGCCCTCTAGTGAAAAAGGATATTTATAGTGTGCCCCCAGCGCTGGGCCAACGACCATCTGCACTGGGTTGGATCACTAGGCCCAATGCAGATAACTGCCAGGGATTATGTGGCTTAGGGAAGACCAGCACGTGGTCTTTTCCCTGGAGTAACTGCCCTGAGATCTCTGGAAAGAGGGTTGACCAACTATTTCAGAGATGGGTAGTTACCTGATGACGTGTCCCCGCAGGGGGGAGCATGTGGAGTACGCGGGGAGGATGCTCATTCTCTCCCCGAGACATATAGTGTTTGCTCGACGATGATGGGATCTGGATGTGCCTAACGAGGGAGAGGATTGGGCCTTAATGGGATGCTTACTGTGACATTGGGTTAGGCATGCCCGACTGGTGGGTAGGCGTCGGCCCAGTCCAGAACATGAGCCCCCTAAGTCGTTGCTCCGAAAAGTTAGAGTAATGACTTAAGGACCAACCCATTCACCGGGGATCCGGATCCACTTAGTAGGGTACCGTGCCCGAAATGCTGAGTTGGTGGAAGATGCAGGCGGTTAGGAGCACGGATGTTCGATGGGCAGGAGTCTCGTGGACTGACGTCCGTCCGGGGTCCTAAAGGTCATTTCTGGCCGACGATGCGGGGAGATGAGAAGAGACGGACGCGTTCATCACGCGGGCACAAAGGGAAATGAGAAGACGCACGTGGGGTCCTGAGTGCCACGTGTCACTCGCTATCAATGCCTAGGGCGGCTATGAGTAGGGCACTCAAGTGCCTAGGGACACCTCGAGTTCCGTGGCAGTCCTATAAATAGCAGTCGAGTTTGTGCCATTTGCACGTTTCCGCTTTCTCTGCTCAAAGCTTTCTCTTCAGCTTTCATCGTCGTCCTTCTGCCGTACACCACCGCACCGGAGATCCATAATCGTCGTTTCAAGTAAGTTTTCGGCCCCTCTCTCTGTTTAATGCATTCTACAGTGGTTTCCCCGATGAACTGATGAAGTTCTCGGGGAGACCATAGAGTTTCCGTCGAAAACGGAGGGGCTCCTTTAAACTTTCGATGAATGTCCCGGGGAGATGGGATGAATGACCCGAGGACCTGATGAAGGTCTGGAGGACACGGGATGAATCTCCCGAGGTCATAGGATGAAGAACTCGAGGATCTGATGAAGGTCCCGGGGACGTTAGATGAATATCCCGAGGACGTGGGATGAAGGTTTCGAGGACGTCAGGTGGAGGTCTCGAGGACCTTAGTCGATGGCCTCTAGGGGGTTATTCCCTTCTATCTAGCTAAGGCATCTACGACCTCAGCCAGGAGGTCTCTCCGTGACTTCGTGACCGCGAAAAAGTGTGGTCGGGGGAGTATATGTTGAGGAGAATCTTCGATTATGCGCGGGTAGTTTCATCGCGCTTTCTTCGCCCCCCTCGCCTCCTTTCCTCGCCATTTCACTTGATTTGCGGTGGAAGGGTGGATTTGATCTAGAATGTCGAATTCACCATTTTCCTCTGTTTTCATGTAAAAAATGGCTGCAAGGATCATCGAGGGGGTCATCGAAACTGACAACGAGCCCGACTCACCAGTAGCGCAGACCAGTAGTGCTCGAACGCCCGAGAATTGGGCCGGGGAGGAGCCCTTAAACTTCCCATCTTTATTCGCCATAAATGAATCCGACGCCTATGCCACCGTCGAGGACCTTTGCGAGGGCTCCCCGCGGAGCTGGCAGGCATACAAGCCCCTGGAGCATCACCGAATATGTTCGACATTCAAAGGGACGAGTGTCATACCCCAAATTTTCACCACCAAGATTTCCCATCATTGTGCAAATCATCATCACAATATAGACGAACCATCATGCCTCATCAATCTCCTCAAAGTTGGTTGAGCATTCACTATAATCAAGACTTAGGGTTTCAAGCCCTCTTAGAGCACTTAGACAAAGGATAAATCAAGAAATGACATGATATTCAACTTGTCTAAACCTCTTAAACACCCATAAGGGATCAAAAGGACTCCCACATCAAGAATCAAGCACAAGGTTGCAACATTCCAAGTGGATCAATCCTCCAGATCGCCAGTGTCACCAAATTAGGGTTTTGATCAACCAAGGCCTCCAGATGGAAATTTTCATCTGGGCATGAGCCAATGCTTCAAAGCATAACCCAAGATACTCCAAGGGGCCTCATGGACCCAATCATCAAGTCAATTTAACCTCAGGGGATGCATTTACCAAAATTCAGGAATTAGGGTTTCTTGACCTAATTCACCCCTAAGTTGACTTTTGATGCAATACATGAGCCAAGACCTCAAGACATGATTTGAGGGCCTCAAATACACCATATTGATCCATTTACAACAATGGATTGATTCAAGAAGCTTGATTCACAAGTTTCAATTTCATCTGGACCACAATTAGGGTTTTTTGAGAAAAGTCAACTGTACCTTTGACTTTTGTCCAGGACATGCTCCCAAACCTTGGGACATGATTCAATACACCCTATAACACCTATGGAATCCATCCATTAGGTTTGATTTAGGTCAAGGACTTGATTTCACAAAGGATCGCACGGTTTGGATTTCATCTGGTAAAAAGTCAATTGTGCACAAAATCAAGTTTGACTTTTTGGAGTTTTTCATAAATATGGTTCCCCTAAGTAAAAAATAATGTTAATGTATGGTATTGATCATCATTCATTAAGAAAAATCAAGAAAAGTGAGGTTTCTTGCAAAAGGGGCAACCATGAGAAACCAAAATTTTTCTAAGTTAGGGAACAAAAATGGTTTTGGTACCAACTTCCAAGGACCATAACTTCTGATCTAAGCAACCATTTTGAGTGATCCAAAGCCTGATTTGTAGATCTTCCTACACTCCACAAAAGCTTCAACTACCTCAAACTCCAACTCCTCATGGATTTTGAGTTATGGACTGATCAAAATGACAAAAATGAAGAAAATAGCACTTTTCCAACACTTAGTGAAAATCTGCCTAAGTTACCAGCCTTGGACACCAATGTCCATGAGGATTTTTCAGTTGGATTCAAATAGTTTCAAGACAAATTATGATCACACATGTATTGTATCACATGAGGGCTTTCTAAAAAGCACAAGAGCCTCCCATAACTCAACCTGAGCAAGGAGATATGATTCCCTCAAAATCACCATTTCCAACTGTCTTGTACAAGGCGGATTTTGGCATTTTGCTCGATTTGGCAAAATTGGACAACTCCAAGCCTTGTCATCCATTTGGACACATAAGAGGATAAAATCAAAGGGGAATGATATGATCCCCAAGCCTCCCAAGTCCAAGAATCTACACATAGCCATAACAAACCTAAAAAGGCTAAAAAGTGCAAAAGACTCCAATTTTGTTTCCAAGCATTTAATGGATGTGTAACACCTCAAAATTTTCCCTTTTGTTTCTAACCTTTTTGGCTTATGCTTCATTTCATTTGCATTATCATTCCTGCATTTTGCATTTTTCTTTTGGGCATGGGATCAAGGTATTCTCTGGAAGCTCACGGCGTCATCAGTTCCAGTATGATTTTTTAACAGTGTTCAGAGCCAAGCAGATAGCTTTCCAAGTCTTTTTGAGCATTTATTTTGCTCATTAAGCGACTGGACGATCAGAAACTCTGGCAGTCAAGTTTTGATTAGTTATTCAGCACCAGGCAGTTGTTATCAGCAGTTTAATCCGAGTGCGGAAAAAACATTTCGCAACATACTTCAAGTGTATTCCAGTGGTAATATCAGATGGCAAGTTTCAGAGGTTTATCATGGTTCAGAACAGGTGGAACTGGACGAATATCCAAGTTTCCCTCCTTTTGGCGCCAAAATTTTGAATTTTTGAATAGAGTAATCGATTACTCAAAGTGAGTAACCGATTACTCTGGGAGAAATTGCAAAAATGTGGCATTTTTCAGCACTGCAGAATTTTTGAGCATTTGTGATCATGTGCTTGGCTTGTGCATGTGTGGGAAGGATCTAGAGCTGATCTATTTTCATCATTTTCCATCCAAAAATTCAAATTCTTTCCACTCTAATTCCATATTTTCTTTCCTAATTCACATTTCATCCCAATTTCCACTCACTTAACCTCACTCCCAACCCAAACTTAACTCCTAACCTAGGGGTTATTTAAACCAATTCATTCCAAACCTCAAAGACCTAGATCATTTTTCCACTCTCAATTTTCAAAATTCTCTCAATTCTCACTCTCAATCTCCATTTTCAACCACACTCAAAGCTCCTTCATAGAGAATAACAAGTTCTTCATTGGAACTTGTTAATTCTTGAGCTAAAGCCTCTCATCATCACTACATTTTAGCTTTTCAACTTGGATTTTCGTTTGGATCTAGTTCTAATTTTTCAGAAGTGATTATTCAAAGTGATTTTGGAGTTTTGTTGCTTATTTGCTTGGATCTTCAACTTTTGAGTGCAAGAAGCTTATGGATCTTGGATTTCTCTACTTGAATTCATCCATTTCTGTTTACAACACTTACCAAAGCAAATCTCAGCTTTGTAGGTTGGTTAATTTCATATCGATACTCATTTTAGCTTAATTGCAACTTATACAATGTAGATCCATGAATTTTGATGTGTTTTAATTCATTTGGTTGATCTTGATTGTGGATGTTGATGATTGTTGGATCTAATTGATGTTTGATTGCTGTGATTGAACTTAATTTTCGTGCATTATTGTTTACATGATCATTTGGATGTTTGGATAAGTGATTTGTTGCTGAAAAGTGCTTTTCAAAGTTGAATTTCTGCCTCTGTTTCAGTGTTAATCGATTACTCTAACAGGGTAATCGATTACTCTGCCTTATTTTCACGTTTTTAGCCAATTTTCAACTGAGTAATCGATTACCCTATGCGAGTAATCGATTACCACTGAAGCAGATTGTGTTTTTCTTGCATTTTCTTGCTTGTTTGAGATCTCTTGCATGTCTAAACTTCATGGATTGACACGTTTATGATTTGTGGATTATTCTTGAGTTGTTTTGCCTCACACCTTTGCATGAGCACAATTCTTCGACACGCGATTCTTGGTTTCACATTGTTGAATGTTTATGTTTGCGTTGTTGATTAATTGATGCGATAAACACGATGCACACGCACACTTGAATCATGTTACTTCTTGATTAATGCTCAAATTGCTGGATCTGTAATGCATAATCGTTTGTTTGCATCTACGTTTGCTTATGCATGTTGCTTTGATCAATGATTAGGAGTGCAACCTTGTTGAGTGCACATGTTTGTGGATCGTTTGCATGTCTTTAGTTTGTCCATGTCTAGTTGTTTGATGCTTAATCGGATGCATGCTTGTCATGATTAGACATTATTGAGACCTTGTTATGAGAATTTGTTTGGATATAATGCATGCTGCCTTGTCTTTCCACGGCTGTCTATGTGTATGTGTGCTGTTGTATGTGATGTTGTTTGACCTTTTTACACCCTTTCTTGTGCTGAATTGTATGCTGTTGTAAGCTATCTTGCTGGTGTGCTGCTTTTTACCGCTGTTTTGGTGCAGGGGCGTTGTGGTAGCTGCTGTTTTTATTTATTCGCTTCTTTTCCTCCTTCGTCTCTTTCACTCTTTCTCTTCCCTTGAATCTCAAGACTTGTTTAAGTCTTGGATTCACTCCCCTAGAGCTACCTAGTCCAACTTAATTTTCGATTAAGCTTGGAGTAGGATTAGCATTAGGCTTCCCTTTGCATGCTAACTTAGGTAGAAGTTCCCCTTTCAACCTCAACTATAGGGCCACCTTTGCATGATAACATTAGGAACATTTAGTTTCCCCTTAGTGTTTTCTTTTGAGTCTTATCTTCTCATCTCATAACACTTCTAAAACATTTAATAAATATAACGAATATTGCGCTCTAGCCTTAAGTGTAGGAAATGAAGAACGGGGGGTCTCCCCTCCTCTTCTAGAGTGTTTAGCATACGTCCCATTTGGGGGCGACCATGCGATTCACTCGTTCCCGCATGGTAGACTTTAGTGCAATGTAAGTTACGAACTAACTTTAATCCACTTCTGTCTAAAAAACACAAAAACAAACTCAAATCTTTTTCATCCTTCGGGATCGTTAAGTTAAAATCATTTTCAGAAAAGGGCACGCTACTTCTGTCTCGTCGCAAACAGGCATCGACCCTAACTGCCGGACGCGAATCTAACGTCGCTCATAAAAAACTCTAACCGACCTCGTTAGGTCGAACTACGACTGCTCTGATTTCCTCTTTCTAGTCCGATTGAGGATACGTAGGCACAAGACGGCGATGTCTTGGCGAGCAACCTCCCCCCTTAGTTCGTGTCTGAACTACGTTGACTCTGACTTTCCCATTGCACGAGGGAATACATAGGCATAGGATGAGAGATGTCCTATCGAGTCATTTCCTTTTCTTTTCTTCTTCGTTTTTTCATTCTCCTCCGTTCCCGTTCCTTCTCGTTTCCAGTAGCAGCGGAGTTCCAGATGACGACACCCTTTGATCAAGACAACAAGCGTGGATCCCATCGAGTATGATGGGCGTGTAGGGTGCTAACACCTTCCCTTCGCGTAACCGACTCCCTTACCCGTTTCTCTTGGTCGCGAGACCATGCTCTTTCCCTTCCCTCAGGTTTACGTAGTGTTTCTTTTCCCTCTCTTGGGATAAATACACATTGCTGACGACTCTGTTTTCCGCGCCACTTTCGCATTTGTACCATGGATGCAAATCCCTGGGAGCGACAGCTGGAGACTCTACTGGGGACAGATAGACCTCTGGCTGGTCCATCCCCTTTTGCGAGTCAATCCTAGCGCTTGTTTGTTTTGTTTCTTTGGGTGTTTATCTGTTGTGCTTTACTTTGTTGTATATTATTGTATATTACTGTTTTACTATATTTATTGCATTTGTAGCATTGCATTTCATTATTATGCTGTACTGTTCTGCTGTTGGATTTTCTGTTTGTAGGGTGGGTTGGATTCATGAGAGAAAAGCCCAATACCCAGGCTTGAGCATACACCTATGATTAGCGTGGAAAGTAGTGAGACTTGTTTGGCATTTGGCCAGACTTAGTATACACGAAAACTCCACATCCAGACGAGGTTTCCTTGGTAATATTCTATCCTGCGCATTTGGGGCAGACGATGGAATATAACCTGGAAAACTGTCGACTCTGGTGACCGTCTCCCTAGGACTCAGCAACGCCTCTCCTCTCGGCATGTGATAATGGCAATCCAGAAATGGCAAACCCATTACAGTTGTCAATCTGAGGACCCAATGCTGGGAACTTACTATAGGATGACCCTTTTTTTGGAGGAATCAGTGGACGACCTCTTTGTTTGGCGATAGTATTGTACCCTGAGGGATGAATGTACTATTGCTTCTCAAATCGAGAATCTGAGACTGAGGATCCCGTCTTCTAGAACCCACATGTGAGAGGGAATGGGTGTTTGCAGGTTTGCAGGTGACTTTGGCCTTCAACCTACCTGGTTTTCTGGTTTTCTCATCAGTGTACTGTTATTATCCCGATTTTTCTTGTAGTTTGAATGGGCCGTTATTCTGGAATTCTGGGTTTCCGATATTTGGGGTTTTATTCAGTCAACAGAACAATAGCAGTTTTGAGCATCATGGATACCTTGATCCCATGTTTGCATTTGCATCATCATTTTGCATTCTAACATGTTTGTTCATTTGTAGGGTTGCATCCTAACTTTGATTCTGGTTGTCCGAAGACTGTCCATGATGAATACTGGCACTGAAGAGAGAAAGAATATCATCCCGTACAAGTTCCCGGAGCTTCATTTGGATGTTGTGCACAAGATTTTGGCTATGGCAAAACCCGGGGTATTGGCAGACTTTAGAGGAGAGTATTGGAGGATTATGAGCTTCGCCCGAGATGTTACCAACTATGAGTTCAGGGCTCTGCACACTCTGGCGCAGTTCTATGACCCTCACCTGCGGTGTTTTCTGTTTGTGGATTATCTTTTAGCTCCGACGTTGGAAGAGTATGCTCTCATTTTGGATGTTTCTGTCAAAGAAGAAGTTCCCGTCTATCCTTCTAAGGAGTTTCCCGATCTGGAAAAGGTTGCTGCTGTGTTAAGTTTAGATCAGTCTTTGCTGAAGAAGAATGTTGCGAGTAAATGAGGTTATAAAGGCTGCTATTTGTGATCGAGCAGGCTGTTATTTATGCTAAGGCTAAGTGTTGGTCGGTGTTCAATGCAATTCTGGCTATGTGTGTTTATGGAACAACGTTGTTCCCTAATGTGAAGGATTTTGTAGACGTGCATGCTGTCCTGATATTCACCATGCAGAATCCAGTACCTACCTTGCTTGGGGATCTGTACTATTCGATGCACTATAAGAATGAGAAGAGGAGAGGAGGACCTCTTTAATTTTGTGCTCCAGTGCTCTACAAGTGGTTTGTCGACCGCCTTCCCAAATCTGGGGCATTCGTAGACACCAAAGTAACATTGGATTGGTCGAGGAGATTGATGGGATTAAGGGCTGACAACTTGATTTGGATCAATCGTGATTTGCCGGGCCAAGAGATCCTAATTAGTTGTGGAGGTTACCCAAACATACCTTTAATAGGAAGAAAGGGGGAATTAATTATAACCCTATTCTTGCTATTAGGCAATTTGGGTATGCTTTGAAAGAGCCGCCAAAGGACCAAGATGTTCAAGGGTCTCTATATGTGAGTGGAGAAGCCAATCTGGAAGTGTTAAAAGAAGCTGCAAATACTTGGAGAGATCGCCACAAGAAAGGAAAGACTTCGTTTGGAAAATGTAACAACAAAGCATTCCCTGCATACGAGGATTGGATTCAGAGGAGAGTAGAGAATGTACTTCTACCGTTCTACAGAGAACCTCCATCTTACCCCCTACTGATTGAATCTCCGACCATAATTGAGATAGAGAAGTATAACAAACTATGGGCAGAAAAGGAGAAGCTTCGAGAGGAGAATGGTGAGCTGCAAAGAGAAATCTACCAGTTGAAACACGAGCGAGGTAAAGCTGTTCATGTCGCCAAGTTGAAGACAGAGCTTCTCGCTAAGAAATAAAAAGAGCTAGCTGAAAAGGTTGTAGCCAGACAAAAGGTAGGGCAAGCTCTGAAAGGGGTTAGAAGGATTCTCAAATCCAAGAAGGAAGACCTAGCCAAGGCTTGCTCAAAAATTCACAAGTTCAACGCTTACCGAGATACTGCAATAACAGCCAACAAGCAAAAAGAAGATAAGTTCCTGGATCAGATCGAGAGCTTGAAGACGAAGCTCAAGAAGAAAGATGAGGAGATCTTATTAGGGACGTTCCAGAGACACGCAGTTGAGGAGCGACTGAATGAGGCCATAGCGACCATAGCAGATTTGAAGATACGAGCTGAAGTGAAGAGGCCTAGGGGTGAAGGATCTAGCTCAGGCAGTGGGTGACACTCTGTAGTTTGTTTTTCTTTGTATCTCGGGTCACCACCAGAATTGTTGGCTGGGATCTTTGCTTCTTTTGTTTTCAGACTTATTATTGTTATCTTGGGTTGTAACCTCTGACGGTGATTTTTCTCTGATTTATATATGAGCAGCAATTTCATCCTATCTTGTCCTTAAACTGGAATCAAAGGGTGGATCGCCCTGCAAATATTCAAACATGTTCATTTGCATATGCATAATCATTTTTTTTTGCATCGCAGGTGCTCGTTTCGGGTTGTGCTAACCTTTATTTGGTTGCAGGCAGGATTGATAACCAGCTGTTTCACCGGTATTCTACTAGATCAAATCAGAAGAGAATTATGGAGAAGATGCAGGCTGATATGGCTGCCATGTAGGCCCGTATAGACCAATTTATGGAGCTGATGCAAGGTGTTGCCCAAGGGCAAGAACAATTGAGGACTTTGGTCCAACCCTTAGTGGCAAGGGTGGATGAAGACGGGGTTCTTCATGGTGGAGTCCATAATGGCGTTGTTGGTAACGGTGCTCAGGGAGGTCCTGTGGGCGTAGAGATCCCCATTCCTGGTGTTGTGATGGAGGAGAGCAGCTTGTGATTCCTTCTGTTGTGGGAGGAGGAAGTGTTTGTGCTGTTCATGGTCGTCGTTTTGAAGACCAACAAGATGACGTTTTCTCCATGCCAGGCGGGGATGCTGGTCCTCAGGCCGACAATGATCAAAGGTTCAGACTCATTGAAGAATAACTAAGGGGAGTGGTAAATCAGAATTCTGTAGGAATGGATCTGGAGGATTTGGGGCTGGTTCCCAGAGTTGTAATTTCGCACAAATTTCAGGTGCCCACTTTTGCGAAGTACAATGGTACCACCTGTCCCAAGACGCATGTCAGGGCATACACGAGGAAGATGGTCGCGTATTCTAAAGATGAGAAATTACTGATGCATTTTTTCCAGGACAGCCTGTCTGGGGCATCCTTGGAATGGTATATGCAACTAGAGAAATGCCATGTTCATAATTGGAGAGAGTTGGTCGAGGCCTTTATCAAGCACTACCAATATAATACTGACATGGCTCCCAACAGGACCCAGTTACAGAATATGTCTCAAAAGAATAATGAAAGCTTCAAAGAATATGCACAGAGATGGCGTGAACTAGCGGCAAGGGTGCAGCCACCCATGTTGGAAAAGGAAATGCTGAATTTGTTTATGGATACTTTGCCGGGACGTTATTATGAGAAACTATTGCCTTGCGTGTCAGGCAAGTTTGCTGATTTGATCATGGTCGGGGAAATACTAGAGAGTGGAATCAAAGCGGGGAAGGTAGCAGGTAGTGATGGGTCGCCTTCTGGTCAAGGGAAGAAATCCTATGCTAATTATAAAAAGAAGGAGGAAACAAATTCTGTGTCGTCTCACTGAGGTAAAGGAAAGCAGCACCAGAGTTATAACCAGCAGGTAGCTTCAGTGACAATTCCCGCAGCGCTTCCACCTCAGCAGCAGCAAAATCAGGCTCCGCGTCAGTATCAGCCAAGGCCTAAGCAGAACCGACATTTTGATACTCCACCTCTACCCTATTCACAGTTGTTTCAGCATTTGCTACAGTTGCAGTTAATCCAGAAAAGGACTCTAGCTCCTCCCACCGGTAATCCACCTCCGGGTTATAATCCTAATGCCCACTGCAACTTTCATTCTGGGGCACCCGGACACTATATTGAAGACTGCAAAGCTTTTAAGCACGCAGTCTAAGACTTGGTGGATTCAAAGGCCATTAACTTTTCAAATAACGGGCCAAATGTCATCCAAAACCCAATACCGAACCATGGTGGGCCAAGGGTTAACGTTGTGTTAGAGGAAAATGAATCTTTGAATTTAGTTACGGATGTTAAAGAATTAAGGACTCCTTTAATGGTGGTAAAGGAGAGGTTATTGATGGGTGGGGTGTCCCCCGAATGTGATGAGAATTATTTAGAGTGTATGTCGCAAGTGAATGGGTGTGATTTGTTGAAGTCAGGAATTCAAAAGTTGATAGATGAAGGTCGATTGCAGTTTGACCGATGTGACCAACAGAAAAAAGTCGTCAGCAGGAAAAGTGAGGTTGCTACCATTACTATCCCTTTCAAAACAATCACTATTTCAGGGCCGGTAAGACCAGCACCGGTTATTATTACAGCTCCCGGACCCGTACCATATGAGAGTACCAAGGCCATTCCTTGGAACTATGGGGCCGAAGTATTTGTCAATGGACAAAAATAAGAACTGGTGGGAACTTCTGTAGTGAACTTTTGTGTTGAAAGCAGTATTGAGGCAGGGGCTATCACGAGAAGTGGTAGGGTCTTTATCCCTTCAAATGATCAAGCTGGTAGTTCTAAACAAGACAAAGGGAAGCAGGTTGTAGGTAATTCTATGCAAGCACCAGTAGTGAATGACTCCACGGCGGGGCCGATTAATAATTCTTTCTCCAAGAATGTAGAAGAATTTATGAGATTAATCAGGAAGAGCGATTACAAGATTGTTGATCAGTTGCATCAGACTCCGTCCAAGATCTCCATCTTGTCCCTGTTATTGTGTTCCGAGGCACACCGAAATGCATTGCTGAAAGTACCGAATGCTGCTTACGTACCTCAAGAGATCTCTGTTAATAAATTGGAGGGGGTAGTGGCTCATGACAATGCAGGCAATGGTCTGGGTTTTACTGATGTTGACTTGACTCCAGCTAGGAGAAACCATAACAATGCCTTGCATATTTCTATTGAATGCCGTGGATCATTGATGTCTCATGTGCTTGTGGATACTGGGTCCTCTTTGAATGTTCTGCCTAAGAAAGCCTTGATGAAGCTGGACACCCGAGGGTTGATATGCACACCAAGTGATTTGGTGGTGCACGCTTTCGACGGCTTGAAGAGGTCTGTTTTCGGTGAGACTGTCCTACCAATTAAGGTTGGGCCGGAAGTTTTTGATGCTACCTTCTATATCATGGATATCCAACCTGCCTACAACTGTCTGCTGGGTCATCCATGGATTCACAGTGCTGGGGTTGTGACGTCTACATTGCATCAGAAGTTAAAGTATATGGTAGACGGGCATGTGGTGACGGTTTGTGGAGAAGAGGATATCATGATAAGCCAGCTATCTACTTTCAAGTATGTGGAGGTAGATGGAGAAATACATGAAACTCTATGTCAGGGTTTCGAAATAGTGAAGATCACTGAGAAGCCTCTCAAGGAAGGTAGCCAATCTGAAGTGGTTCAGCCTGCAGTGGTACACCAGCCGGAGATTTCAATGTCTTCTTTCAAAGATGCTCGGGTCATGGTTGAAGCCAGCGGTTCACAAAAGTGGGGTCAGATTATTGATGTACAGGAAAAGCGAAATACTCATGGACTGGGATATAAGCCACCCAGGCGTCCTGAAGAGCTGCCCAAGTTCTATGGTCCAGTCCGTTTCACCAGTGCCGGTGTTTTCTTCGATAGAGTCAATGTGATTGAGGAGGATGGGGATAGTGATTGTGATATGGATAGTTGGATCCGCCCATGTGTCCCAGGTCAAAGCCTTTGCAACTGGTCATCGGAAGGAGTCATTCAAGTGACCGGACCAGAGTAATTGCTTCTGTTTGTCATCTATGTTAATCCTACGTTCTGCCCAAGACGTAGTGATTCTTGTTTGTAGGGCTTGAATGTTTTTGTATGCTTTTTCTTTATCATTAATAAAGGACGTTTTCGCATTCAAATGTTTTGATCCCTGTTTTTCTGTTTTTGTTTTTGCATTAAAATCACAGCAAAATGACAATGTGTTTTTGTTTGATGCATCCATAATAAACATATATCGTCAATCATGCAGGTTTTCTTGTTCAGATTCCACCCATCATGATTCAGCTATGTCTCGATATGACTTCGATAATCCCATATATCAGGCTGAAGAAGGGGCTGATGAAGATTGTACCTTACCAGAGGAATTAGCCAGGCTGTTAAAACAAGAGGAAAAGGTCATTCTGCCTCATCAGGAGGAAATCGAGGTTGTTAACTTGGGAACCGAGGACGCAAAGAAAGAGGTACGAATTGGGGCTGCTTTGGAAGACTCTGTCAAGGGAAGATTGATTGAAATGCTCCGAGAGTATGTGGATATCTTCGCCTGGTCTTACCAAGACATGCCTGGGCTCGACACTGACATCGCGGTACACCGGCTGCCGCTCAAAGAAGGATGTGCTCCAGTTAAACAGAAGCTGAGAAGGACGAAATCGGAAATGTCCGTCAAGATTAAAGAAGAGGTTCAGAAACAATTAGGTGCTGGGTTTCTTGGTGTAACGAATTATCCTCCGTGGGTTGCTAATATTGTACCTGTACCTAAGAAAGACGAAAAGGTCAGGATGTGTGTTGATTACAGAGATCTGAATAGAGCAAGCCCAAAATACGATTTCCCGCTTCCTCACATTGATGTGTTAGTGGACAACACCGCTCAGTATTTTGTGTTTTCCTTCATGGATGGCTTCTCTGGGTATAACCAAATCAAGATGGCCCCAGAGGACATGGAGAAAACAACGTTCATAACACCGTGGGGAACATTCTGTTATAAAGTGATTCCCTTTGGATTGAAAAATGCTGGGGCAACATATCAGCGGGCGATGGTGACTCTCTTTCATGATATGATTCACAAAGAGATTGAGGTCTATGTTGATGACATGATTGCAAAGTCACAGACGGAGGAAAAACATCTGGTTAATCTTCAGAAACTGTTTGAAAGGTTGAGAAAGTTCAGACTGAGGTTGAATCCGAACAAGTGCACCTTCGGGGTGAGATCTGGAAAGTTACTGGGTTTTATTGTCAGTGAAAGAGGTATCGAGGTTGACCCTGCTAAAGTAAAAGCCATTCAAGAAATGCCTGAACCAAGAACAGAAAAGGAGGTTCGTGGTTTCTTAGGGAGGTTGAACTACATTGCTAGATTCATCTCTCATCTTACAGCCACGTGTGAACCGATATTCAAGTTGCTAAGAAAAGATCAAGAGGTCAGGTGGAACGAGAATTGTCAAAAGGCGTTCGAGAAAATAAAGGAATATTTGCAGGAACCTCCAGTCCTTATGCCGCCAGTGCCAGGAAGGCCATTGATTATGTATCTTACGGTTCTTGAGAACTCAATGGGGTGTGTGCTCGGTCAACACGACGAGTCAGGTAGAAAAGAGCATGCCATCTACTACCTGAGTAAGAAATTTACTGATTGTGAGTCGAGGTACTCGATGCTGGAGAAAACATGTTGTGCACTCGCTTGGGCAGCTAAGCATTTGAGGCAGTATATGTTAAACCACACAACCCTCTTGATTTCAAAGATGGATCCGATCAAGTATGTGTTTGAGAAGCAGGCGCTTTCTGGAAGAATAACCCATTGGCAGATGGTTCTGACAGAATACAATATTCAATATGTTTCCCAAAAAACCATTAAGGGAAGTGTTTTGTCAGAATATCTCGCTGAACAACCAATTGAGGATTATCAACCGATGAAGTTTGAATTTCCTGATGAGCACATTATGTATCTAAAGATGAAAGACTGTGAAGAGCCTCTACCTGATGAAGGGTCAGAGATTGGGTCCCAATGGAAGTTGGTCTTTGATGGGGTGGTTAATTCATACGGTAACGGAATCGGGGCAGTCATTACAACTCCAAAAGGTTCTCATATACCTTTCACTGCCCGATTATCGTTCATATTCACCAACAATGAGGCGGAGTATGAAGCATGCATCATGGGGTTAGAAGAAGCGATTGATTTGAGAATCAAGAACCTCGATGTTTATGGTGATTCCATGTTGGTAGTTAATCAGATTACAGGTGAATGGGAAACTCGTCAAGCGAACTTGGTGCCTTATAACAACTATGCCAGAAGGTTGTTACCGTTCTTTGACAAAATTGACTTCCATCATATACCCCGGCTGGAGAATCAGATGGCCGATGCGTTGGCGACGTTGTCTTCAATGTATCAGGCGAATCGTTGGAATGAAACTCCTTCGATCAGAATCATGCGCTTGGATAGGCCAGCTTTTGTGTTTGCAATTGAAGATGTGTCAGATGGCAAACCTTGGTATCATGATATTAAGGTTTTTCTGAAGAGTCAAGAGTATCCAGAAGGTGCATCCACCAAAGACAAGAAAACTCTGAGGAGGTTGGCGGGAAATTTCTTTCTGACAAAAGACGATGTGTTATACAAAAGGAATTTTGACATGGTCTTGCTACATTGTATTGATGAACACGAGGCAAACCTGTTAATGGAGGAAGTACATGAAGGATCTTTCGGTACTCATGCCAATGGGCATGCTATGGCCAGAAAACTATTGAGAGCGGGATATTATTGCATGACTATGGAATCAGATTGTTTCAAATACGCTCGGAAATGTCATAAATGCCAGATTTATGCAGATAAGGTGCATGTGCCGCCTACTCCTCTGCTTGTGTTGTCATCACCTTGGCCCTTCGCCATGTGGGGCATTGATATGATCGGAAAGATTGAGCCGACTGCTTCAAATGGGCATCGTTTCATTTTGGTTGCCATCGATTATTTCACGAAGTGGGTAGAGGCAGTCTCGTTCGCCAACGTCACCAGACAAGTGGTAGCCAGATTTATCAAGAAGGACATCATCTGCCGGTATGGAGTCCCGGAGAGAATCATTACTGATAATGGTTCAAATTTGAATAACAAGATGATGAAGGAGCTATGCCAGAGCTTTAAGATCGAGCATCACAATTCTTCTCCCTATTGTTCGAAGATGAATGGGGCTGTTGAAGCAGCGAATAAGAACATCAAGAAGATTGTGCAGAAAATGGCAGTGACCTATAAAGACTGACATGAGATGTTGCCGTATGCTTTACACAGTTATCGTACTTCGGTAAGCACGTCAACTGGGGCAACTCCTTTCTCATTGGTATATGGTATGGAAGCAGTTCTACCATTAGAAGTTGAGATTCCTTCTTTAAGAATTCTGGCAGACGTGAAGCTTGATGAAGCTGAGTGGGTACGTTCCAGACTCGATCAGCTGAACCTTATTGAAGAGAAGAGATTGGCAGCCATTGCACATGGTCGGTTGTATCAGAGCAGGATGAAGAAAGCCTTTGATCAGAAAGTGCGTCCTCGGTGTTTTCAGGCTGGTGAATTGGTTTTGAAAATGATCCTCCCTCCTCAGACAGATCACAGGGGCAAGTGGACTCCAAACTACGAAGGGCCATATGTAGTAAGACAGGTTTTCTCTGGTGGAGCCTTATTACTCTCAACTATGGATGGCGAAGATTTTACGTCCCCTGTTAACGCAGACGTAGTCAGAAAATACTTTGCATAAAAAAGACCCGCTGGACACAAAAAGAAAGTCCAGGCAAAAAAGGGGTATCCCGGCGAACCATAAAAAGAAAGGGTCCGGGCAAAAGTTAGGGATAAAAAGAAAAAAGAATAAACCCGCAAAGTTGAAAACCTGAAAAGGCAACTTTGGCAAAAAAGGGTATCCTGGTGGATTGAAAACCCGAAAAGGGCGATCCAGGCAAAAGTTAGGGATTTAAAAGCAAATGGCTACGATATACGCTCGATCTGTGAGCATTGTGGATACATGGAAATTTTGAAGGAAAGGAATCAGTCCAGTCAGTCTTTTCAAAGGCCAGAGCATCTGCGGATAAGCGAGGCATACTGGGTCATAGCTGAATTGAATCATGGTGGATTTCTGTTCCCCACGTTTTCACAAACAAAACAGCAAAAGTAAAAACACAAATGGAAAGCTTTTGAGTGAAATGAAATTTTTATTGAATGAAATTAGCCTGTGAATCTTCTCTCGGAGTTTTCATCTCAAGTAGAGTTTGTGATCAGGATCTTCCTCAGCAGAGTGAAGTCTTTCTCAGCAGGGTCTCTTATTTCAGAGGACAATTTAGTTTGTCGTCCCCAGTGGAGCTGCCTTGGTCTTCAGCATTTATTTTGCTGAGACGCCTCTTTTTCATTGCATAAGCATGTTTGCATGGCATCCTCCCAAACGCGTAGCATTTCCATTTCGTATGGAGCATTACGCCATAGAAAATTTCAAACATATGCATTCGAAGCATAAGCCAGGTTTGATATCCTTTGCCAGTTTCTTTCCCCAGCATAAAGTAATAAATTTCAGGAGACGTTATTTTACACTACACCGCAACCAGTGGATTCGTCCTTCTTGTTGGTTCTTCCTATATTCCCCCGCAGAGTTGTCTGTTTAGATTTCTCTTTCCCCGACGGAGTCATCTTTGTAGAACTGTTGATTCTACATATTCTTGTTTGAAAGTCTACCTTCGTCTTAGTCTTTCTTTGAAAGTCCACCTTCGGCTTGGTCTTTCTCTTTTCTCGAGTTCGCCTTCAGCTGTCCTCGCACCCGCTGTTATCTTGTTATCCCCAGTAAAGCCCACATTCGGCTTGGTTTTTCTTTTTTGAGCCCACCTTCGGCATGGCCTCGTATCCCTTGTTTGAGAGTCTACCTTCGACTTAGTCTTTCTTTGAAAGCCCACCTTCGGCTTGGTCTTTCTTTTTCGAGCCCACCTTCAGCATGGTCTCGTATCTTTTCTTTGAAAGCCCATCTTCGGCCTGGTCTTTCTTTTTCGAGTCCACCTTCGGCATGGCCTCGTATCCTTCGTTTGAAAGCCCACCTTCGACTTGGCCTTTCTTTTTCGAGCCCACCTTCGGCATGGTCTCGTGTCTTTCTTTGAAAGCCCACATTCGGCTTGGTCTTTCTTTTTTGAGCCCACCTTCGGCATGGTCTCATAGTCTTTCTTTGAAAGTTCACCCTCGGCTTGGTCTTTCTTTTTCGAGTCCACCTTCGGTATGGTCTCGTATCCTTTATTTGAAAGCCCACCTTCGGCTTGGTCTTTCTTTTTTCGAGCCCGCCTTCGGCATGGTCTCGTATCTTTTATATCTCCCCAGCATGGTCCGCCTTTGGCTGGCCTGCCTTTTCGAGTTCGCCTTCGGCCATTCTCGTTTATCCTTATATCCCCAGTTTAGTCCGCCTTCGGCCAGTCTGCCTTTCCGATTTCGCCTTCGGCCATTCTCGTGTTCACGTTATTTCATCCTCCCCACAGGGTGCAAAGTTTCAGGTTATTTTGGTATTCAATCTCCGTGTATCCCGATTGTCTGAAAGTCGTTGCTTCCATACCCTCGGATCCAAGAAGTTTGAATAGGGACAGCTGTAACACCTCAAAATTTGCCCTTTTGTTTCTAACCTTTTTGGCTTATGCTTCATTTCATTTGCATTATCATTCCTGCATTTTGCATTTTTCTTTTGGGCATGGGATCAAGGTATTCTCTGGTAGCTCACGGCGTCATCAGTTCCAGTATGATTTTTTAACAGTGTTCAGAGCCAAGCAGATAGCTTTCCAAGTCTTTTTGAGCATTTATTTTACTCATTAAGCGACTGGACGATCAGAAACTCTGGCAGTCAAGTTTTGATCAATTATTCAGCACCAGGCAGTTGTTATCAGCAGTTTAATCAGAGTGCGAAAAAACATTTCGCAACATACTTCAAGTGTATTCCAGTGGTAATATCAGATGGCAAGTTTCAGAGGTTTATCATGGTTCAGAACAGGTGGAACCGGACGAATATCCAAGTTTCCCTCCTTTTGGCGCCAAAATTTTGAATTTTTGAATAGAGTAATCGATTACTCTGGGCGAAATTGCAAAAATGTGGCATTTTTCAGCACTGCAGAATTTTTGAGCATTTGTGATCATGTGCTTGGCTTGTGCATGTGTGGGAAGGATCTAGAGCTGGTCTATTTTCATCATTTTCCATCCAAAAATTCAAATTCTTTCCACTCCAATTCCACATTTTCTTTCCTAATTCACATTTCATCCCAATTTCCACTCACTTAACCTCACTCCCAACCCAAACTTAACTCCTAACCTAGGGGTTATTTAAGCCAATTCATTCCAAACCTCAAAGACCTAGATCATTTTTCCACTCTCAATTTTCAGAATTCTCTCAATTCTCTCTCACTCTCAATCACCATTTTCAACCACACTCAAAGCTCCTTCATAGAGAATAACAAGTTCTTCATTGGAACTTGTTAATTCTTGAGCTAAAGCCTCTCATCATCACTAAATTTCAGCTTTTCAACTTGGATTTTCGTTTGGATCTAGTTCTGATTTTTCAGAAGTGATTATTCAAAGTGATTTTGGAGTTTTGTTTCTTATTTGCTTGGATCTTCAACTTTTGAGTGCAAGAAGCTTGTGGATCTTGGATTTCTCTACTTGAATTCATCCATTTCTGTTTACAATTCAGATCCATACTCATTTTAGCTTAATTGCAACTTATACAATGTAGATCCATGAATTTTGATGTGTTTTGATTCATTTGGTTGATCTTAATTGTGGATGTTGATGATTGTTGGATTTAATTGATGTTTGATTGCTGTGATTGAACTTAATTTTCGTGCATTATTGTTTACATGATCATTTGGATGTTTGGATAAGTGATTTGTTGCTGAAAAGTGCTTTTCAAAGTTGAATTTCTGCCTATGTTTCAGTGGTAATCGATTACTCTAACACTGCCTTATTTTCACGTTTTTAGCCAATTTTCAACTGAGTAATCGATTACCCTATGCGAGTAATCGATTACCACTGAAGCAGATTGTGTTTTTCTTGCATTTTCTTTCTTGTTTGAGATCTCTTGCATGTCTAAACTTCATGGATTGACGCGTTTATGATTTGTGGATTATTCTTGAGTTGTTTTGCCTCACACCTTTGCATGAGCACAATTCTTCGACACGCGATTCTTGGTTTCACATTGTTGAATGTTTATGTTTGCGTTGTTGATTAATTGATGCGATAAACATGATGCACACGCACACTTGAATCATGTTACTTCTTGATTAATGCTCAAATTGCTGGATCTGTAATGCATGATCGTTTGTTTGCATCTACGTTTGCTTATGCATGTTGCTTTGATCAATGATTAGGAAGTGCAACCTTGTTGAATGCACATGTTTGTGGATCGTTTGCATGTCTTTAATTTGTCCATGTCTAGTTGTTTGATGCTTAATCAGATGCATGCTTGTCATGATTAGACATTATTGAGACCTTGTTATGAGAATTTGTTTGGATATAATGCATGCTGCCTAGTCTTTCCACGACTGTCTATGTGTATGTGTGCTATTGTATGTGATGCTGTTTGACCTTTTTACACCCTTTCTTGTGCTGAATTGTATGCTGTTGTAAGCTATCTTGCAGGTGTGCTGCTTTTTACCACTATTTTGGTGCAGGGGCGTTGTGGTAGCTGCTGTTTTTATTTATTCGCTTCTTTTCCTCCTTCGTCTCTTTCACTCTTTCTCTTCCCTTGAATCTCAAGACTTGTTTAAGTCTTGGATTCACTCCCCTAGAGCTACCTAGTCCAACTTAATTTTCGATTAAGCTTGGAGTAGGATTAGCATTAGGCTTCCCTTTGCATGCTAACTTAGGTAGAAGTTCCCCTTTCAACCTCAACTATAGGGCCACCTTTGCATGATAACATTAGAAACATTTAGTTTCCCCTTAGTGTTTTCTTTTGAGTCTTCTCTTCTCATCTCATAACACTTCTAAAACATTTAATAAATATAACGAATATTGCGCTCTAGCCTTAAGTGTAGGAAATGAAGAACGAGGGGTCTCCCCTCCTCTTCTAGAGTGTTTAGTATACGTCCCATTTGGGGGCGACCATGCGATTCACTCGTTCCCGCATGGTAGACTTTAGTGCAATGTAAGTTACGAACTAACTTCAATCCACTTCTGTCTAAAAAACACAAAAACAAACTCAAATCTTTTTCATCCTTCGGGATCGTTAAGTTCAAATCATTTTCAGAAAAGGGCACGCTACTTCCGTCTCGTCGTAAACAGGCATCAACCCTAACTGCCGGACGCGAATCTAACGTCGCTCATAAAAAACTCTAACCGACCTCGTTAGGTCGAACTACGACTGCTCTAATTTCCTCTCTCTAGTCTGATTGAGGATACGTAGGCACAAGACGGCGATGTCTTGGTGAGCAACCTCCCCCCTTAGTTCGTGTCTGAACTACGTTGACTCTGACTTTCCCATTGCACGAGGGAATACGTAGGCATAGGACGAGAGATGTCCTATCGAGTCACTTCCTTTTCTTTTCTTCTTCGTTTTTTCGTTCTCCTACATTCCCGTTCCTTCTCGTTTCCAGTAGCAGCGGAGCTCCAGACGACGACACCCTTTGATCGAGACAACAAGCGTGGATCCCATCGAGTACGATGGACGTGTAGGGTGCTAACACCTTCCCTTCGCATAACCGACTCCCTTACCCGTTTCTCTTGGTCGCGAGACCATGCTCTTTCCTTTCCCTCAGGTTTACGCAGTGTTTCCTTTCCCTCTCTTGGGATAAACACACATTGCTGGAGACTCTGTTTTCCGCGGCACTTTCGCGTTTGTACCATGGATGCAAATCCCCGGGAGCGACAGGATGCATCAAGGTGGCACGGACTGACACATTCCTAACTGAATGAGTTAAGATTCAGCTCTGAATCAAAGAACCATAGGCCTGTGCCCTAACCTCAAGTCAATGGCTAGAGGAGACTAAAGATTCCCTTGGATCAACATTGGCCAAAGGCCTGTACCAGCTGCCATTCACTATTGCTAGCAAAACAAACTTGTTGCACTATAAATAGAGCTCATTTGTGCTCAGTTTGAGTACACCAAAGCACTACAACTGATGCTTTCCTCAAAATCTCTCTCTTTAGGCCAAAATCCCTTCTTTTGCAAGTCATCTCTGATTTTTTGAGTTAGAGAGCAATTCCACCACAGGTCATGATCCAAACACATCCAATATGTCATATCTAAGCTGTTCAAACACTCACTTGTGATATGAAACACCAAAATCAGAAATTCAACCTCCAAAACCTCAAAATTTGACTTTTCTGCATTTTTCAAGCCATGTCTTGATTCAATCACTTCTAAAACCAAATCAGGCCTCAAACACACTCCAAATATCACCCTCAAACTGTCCCAATTGGTTTCCATAATCTGGAACACCATTTGAGAGAGTTATTATCTTGGCCACTTTTGTCCCTTTTGCAAGAAAAGGCCTATACTTGTTCCTGAGGATTCCAGCTGGTTCTGATGATCCTAAAAGCTTCTAAGGGATCAATTAAGAGTGTTCAAAGCATTGAATTACTTCTGGCACAAGGAACTTGACAGATATCACAAGGAGCTTCAAGAGGTAAGTGCATCATAACTTGAACTCTCTAAATCATGCATTGCTTTGAGGTCCATTGATCATTGACCTCTCATACATATCATATGTGTTGTCTTTGAACCAATTTATCATGCTATTATTGCCTGTACCATGAGATAGCATAGAATATGCAAATTTTGGCCTATTTTGAAATCACTATCGGATTTTAAAATGGAAACATTTTCTGAAAACTCCAAGGGCCCCATTGGATTCCTCATGAAATTCTAGGTCAGATGCACTTAAATTTTGTCCCAATCCATGGAGAAATGAGAAAGTTAGAGTCTTCTTACAAATTGCCAAAACTAGGCCTTGCCTTGGGCAAGGGCCATGCCATGGCGCCTTGGCCAGGCCTAGAACTTGGCACCCCTTATGTATTAATGAGGTGGTTTTGATACACGGATGTATCACCACCCCAGTGGTAGCGCGCATGTGTGTTTGTTGTTGAGGTCGTGGGTTCAACACCTACCCAGACCATTTTATCACTTTGCCATGTTTTGCTATTTTTCATTTTTTATGGTTTTTGTTTAATTAATTCCAAAATTAATTTCTCTCTCAATTTTAATTATTTTTTATTGGTTCATTTTTTGAAAATTCCCAAAAATGCTAAAATATTTTACTCCATAAAAATTTCACAAAAATATTATTTATTTCATATATTTAGTATTTTTGCAAAGAATTATGTTTTATTTGTTTTTAAACATTCAAAAATATTTCTTTCTCTTGATTTTGCAAATTCAAATAATTTTCAAATTATTCCATGAATGAAACATGATTTTTCAAACATTAATCCAAGATCACAACTTGTTTTTTCACACATGTTTGATAATTTTGATCATTTTAATTGAATTTTGATTCAATTATAATACATTTTAAAATCAAATTAGGGTTTTGATTATTTTCACCCTCACAAATCTTTTTCAAAACACCTTTGGGCCTCTAATAGAGTGTAAGACCCAACCCCTTTGTACAGGAAACCTTTTTGGGCCTCAGTCATTGTATAAGTCCCATTGTGTTTTCAAAATCTCGGCGCAATCGTCGCTTTTTAAAACATTTTCATCTGGGACTACCCTTGTGTTGTAAGTCCCATTTTTTTTCTTTTTTCAAACCTTTGGGCCTCTCTTTGAGTTGTAAGACCCATCTCTTTGTATAGAAAGCCTTTTTTTGGGTCTCAGTCATTGTATAAGTCCCAGTACAGTCTTCAAATCAACGATGCGATCACTGTCTTTCCATTGGCCTCTCCTTGAGTATAAGCCCCAATCCTTTCAAAAACAATCTTCCCTTTTGATTTAGGTTCAAATTCATAGTTGTTATCAAAACTTTCTTTAATTTCTTGAACAACTAACCATACAGCTGTTACAATGGAAGCTTGCTCGCCTGTAAGTTTTATCAACTTTCTTTTACATACTTGAATATATATATATATATATATATATATATATATATATATATATATATATATATATTTGTTTGTGCTGGAAGCTTGCTCACCTGTAAGTCCTCCTACCATCTTTTACATACAGTCTATATTTCATCTGTATATATATGCCTGTATATTATCTTACTTAGAGTTTTCCCCGACAATTAGGTCTAGAACTAGATAAAGTCAGTGGTCACTCTTTCAACACAGTCAAAACTAGTTCCCCATAGGAATTCCAGATACAGTCTTGCCTTCTCTTGGGCTTATACAATATGGAACAAAGAGAAAGGCATTATTCCCAGTGAAACTTTTCTCAGACTGTCACTATTAGAAAATTGTTATAGAAATTCATTTTCCCTAGAGAGGATTAATTCCCGGTGAAACCTCTCTTGAATTTCTTCAAACCCTAGAACTATTCACTAAAGAAAAGATTATTCTCGGTGAAACTTTTCTTGAACTTTTCTTAAGTTTGGACCCACAGGCTTCCTAAAAGCATCCCTGCCTCCTCTTGGGCTTTGTACAAGGACCCTCCGGCTTCTTAGAAGTTCTCATGCCTTCTCTTGGGCTTAATACAAGGACCCTGAAGACCTCTTAAAGGTATAGGACATAACTTAGTCATCCTTTGCTAGAGCAGTCTTTCCGAAGACTCAAAACCTCAGACCAATTTTTAGGGTTGACACTCCTCCCTTAAAACACATGCCTCCTCTTGGGCATCATACAAAGACAAACTCTTCCATACCAGTAGACTTGGACAGTCTAATCTCCTCTTGGATCTCTAAGACATTCTCAAGTTCCCTACAAACACAGGAAAAAACCCTGTTCATTTAATCAATCTCCAGTAGAGTTAAAACTCTCATAGGATCTAAAACTCAGTATTTTATCCTAAATTTCCCAGTTAGGGTCAGCTTATCATCAGAACCTCAAGGCATCTGATACCTCAACTCTTTTGTAATCCTCAGCAAGAGTTGATTCCCCATTTTGGACCTGCCTCTAGATCTCAATAATCCTCAACAGAAGCCAGCCTCCTCTTAGGCTTTGTATAATGACTCTCCTCAGCAGAAATAGCCTCATAAGGCAATCTCTTGTTGAGACCATCACTTTTTTCAGTACTCTCTTGCTGAGTCCAGCACTCTCTTGTTGAGTCAAGCCTTTACTAGCCCCCTCTTAGGCTTTGTATAAAGATTTTTTTTCCACTCTCTTGGTGAGTCACCCCGTTCAGCCTCAATCTTGGGCTTTGTACAAGACAAACAAAGCACTCTCTAGTTGAGTCAATCTTATTTCGTAAAGCACTCTCTTGTTGAGCCAATATCTTATTTCTTAAAGCACTCTCTTGTTGAGTCAATCACCTTTTAAATCACTCTCTTGTTGAGTCAAGCATCTTTTCAACCTCCTCTTAGGCTTTGTATAATGATCCTTCATTTCCTCAGCAAAGTCAGCCTCAATCTTGGGCTTTGTACAAGACAGATAAAAAATACTCTCTTGTTGAGTCAATCATCTTTTCAGCCTCGATCTTGGGCTTTGCACAAGACACCTATAAATATCCTCAGCTGAGTCAGTCAAAAATATTTCATCCTCAATCTTGGGCTTTGTACAAGACACCTATAAATCTCCCTAAGCAGAATTAATCTTCTTTTCAGCATCCTCTTAGGCTTTGTATAATGATTTTCCCCAGTAAAGCCCGCCTTAATCTTGGGCTTTGTACAAAACAAATCATACCCCGCATTTCCACCAGTCTCATTTTAGCCTCAATCTTGGGCTTTATACAAGACAGACAAAATATTTCCCCGAAAAAGTCAACTTTTAGCCTCCTCTTAGGCTTTGTATAATGATATCCCCCAAAGAGTCAGCCTCTTTTTAGCCTCAATCTTGGGCTTTGTACAAGACAGATAAACACTCTCTTGTTGAGTCAGTCTTTTCTAGCCTCCTCTTAGGCTTTGTATAAGGACTTCCCCTGTGGAGTCAATCAATCTCTTAGCTTCAACCTTGGGCTTTGATCAAGGCACATACAAAAATCAACATCCCCTCAGAGGAAATCAAAATCTCTATGTAGGAAGATATTTCTCTGTATATCACACATCAAAATAGAAAATCAAAACAAACCTTAATCCCAGATAACTGCTATAAGTGGCACACTTGTTGATTCAAAAATCCAAGCCATAGTCCATCTCTTATCCTGGTAAATCCCCTTCTTTCACCTAATTGCTGTAAGTAGCATGCCTCTAGATTATTTACATCTAAGCCAATGTCACTCTCTTAGTATGAAAGATTCCTAAGGAAAAATGGCATTGCTCAACACTGAGTTAAAGTTTTCTCCTTCAGGACAAATCCCCTATAAAGGAAATTATGGCATTGCTGGATTCTCATATCCCAGTTAAAGTAACCCTCCTTTATAATCAGTCACCCAACAATTGTGATAAACAAATAAGATGTCTCCCTTTAGAGATGACAAATTCTCTCTGAGTCAAACCTTTAGCTTCAATCTTGGGCTTTGAACAAGACACAAATACTCCTTTAGCTTCAATCTTGGGATTTGAACAAGACACCAAAACATCTTTTTCCTCCCATAGAATAGGAGGAACTATGATTGCTCTGATTTCCCTGTTTTATTTAACGGGAATACGTACGCATAAGATTGGGAAATCTTAGCGAGCACACCAACAAAAAACTTTAGGTCTAGTACCTTCACACACTCATCAAAAACATCGGCAAGCCCGACATCAACAAAAACTCTCTCTCTCAAACACTCCCAAAGGAGAAACTTTCCCAACCCATAACCGACAAACACCATTAAGTAGAAAGCAGTAAGGATAATTGCTAACAACCTGTGGATAACCACATATAGGATGGGTAACTGACAACTCCCCATTGTATAACCTGACCCCGAACCCCCCAATCTCTTAAGCGTTTTGTTCAGTTAAACATTCACGTGCAAGGTTAGTTTTAGATAGCTTCCCTTTCCCTTCCAGCTTCACGGGATAAATAAGAAATCAGAAAGTAGCACCCTACTCCTACCATTGCGGTGAGGAGAAGCCCATGGCGATAAGGTGGTCGCGTCACCGACAAAAATCGCACGCTACAGTAAAATGGCGACTCTGCTGTGGAGTTTTTTAGGATTATAGTTCTTAAGAGGTCTAGGTTGCTAGAAATCATACTATATATATATATATACTGCTTTTCCTACTTGATATCCGTGTTTATTTTTCTGTCAATGGGAATGCGAGTGATGTCGCATGTGGAAAGTTTGAGAGAACCCTAAGATAGGTGATGGCATAGACGGGTGGTCTTATAGGGAGTGATTCCCGAATAAGCGATCCTGGTAGACCATCAAATTAGTGGAGATACCCTTTGCAGATTCAATGTTAAACGACAATCATCGTGAAAGAAGATTGTCCAAATGTGGTATCCGTGAAACTGAGGATTTAGTAGACATTAACCATGTGGCCATTTGGTAGTGCGGTGACTATCGAAAATAGTTGATACGCGATACTACACCCAAATTGAGATTACCCTAGGGTGCTACAGCTCGCTCGGGTGAACCAGCTTGCTGTTGTTATCCCTAGGGGGTCAATGATTTTGGGAACCTTTAACCTATTCTACAGGTACAAAATTGACCAGAATACAACCTTTTGGGATGGGTAGAGCCATGACTCCATGCTCGTGACATTGGACCCTTGAACCCATATTTTCAATGTTTTTGTGTGCTGCATTCATGCATTCATTTAAAAAACTCTTAAACAAAGAAAAATCTTCTCTTTTCTCTTCTCTTTATTTTTCCAAAATTAAACTAAAACAATAATTGCAAATATCAGAGAGAGAAAGATTGCGTTATGGATTTCGGTAGAAAAAAGACGCACAAGTATACCTTCAAGGCTCCAAAGCTAGAGGATTTAAGGGGGTTGGCAAGAATGATCACCAACCCTGATGCTTTCAGAGCTAAGCATGAAGGACTGTTGTCTCTGTTAAGGGTCCATGTAGTTGAAGGAATCTTGTCTATGCTGATTCAGTTCTATGATCCGGTTTATCACTGTTTCACATTCCCAGATTATCAACTGGCACCAACGTTGGAAGAGTACTCTCTCCTAACTGATTTACCCATCACTGACCAAGCTCCGTTTTCTGGACTGGAAGAAATTCCAAAAGATCAAACCATTGCAAGAGCAATCTATTTGGACGAGTCAGAAGTCAGGACTCACATGACCACTAAGGAAGGAATCCAAGGTTTACCGGCCAAGTTTTTGGTAGAGAAAGCCCTATACTTTGCCAGTGTATGAAGCGTTACTGATTTCGAGGATATCTTTGTTCTACTCACATACGGGTTGTTCCTTTTTCCCAACATTGATAACTTCATCGATACCAATGCCATTAAGATATTTCTGATTGGAAACCCTGTACCAACCTTACTCGCAGATGCTTATCAATCTGTACATTTAAGGAATCTGTACATCGGAGGAATGATCACATGCTGTGTACCCCTGCTCTACAAATGGTTCACCTCCCATTTACCCAAGTTTGCTGCTTTTTGGGACCGTAAGAGTACTCTACGTTGGTCACAGAGAATCATGTCTCTTACCAACTCTGACATAGATTGGTACAATAGGATTTATGAGGGGATAAATATCATCGAACGATGCGAAAACTTCCCTAATGTACCCCTCATAAGAACTAAAGGAGGAATCAACTATCATCCAATTTTAGTTCTCCGTCAACTCGGATACCCAATGAAGCATATCCCACGTAATGTTCAGCTGGAAGGTCTTTTCTTCAAGGAAGGAGAAAATAACAGAGCACTAAAGAAGGAAATAGTGCATGCCTGACAACATGTTCACAGGAAAGGAAGAGAGTCTCTAGGAAAACCAGACTGTATCTCCGTGGAACCTTATCTCTACTGGGTATAGACTAGAGCTCTGAAGTTGAGGATGCCTTACCTTCGTCAAGAAGTTCTTCCGTTAAAGGAATTTGTCCTTTATTTTATGTTTGATACGGGAAAACTCCAGGTCGCTCTTAACAAGGCTCAACGGGAGAAAAGCTCTTAAAAAAGTAAGTACCGAATTCTCAATGTGAAGTGTACCAAAATTCAGCAACTGTTAAAAGAAAAGGACGCTCTGATTAGGATATTAGAGCAACATGTTGTAGAAAGTCAAGAGGACCGAAGAAATTTGCTCGCTCCTTTCACTTGGCAAAGGACTAATGACCCGACAACGACTGAAGAGCCCTGGTCAAAGAAAAGGAAAATACCAGAACCAGCATCTGAGTTCTCTTCAGAGAGGACTCAGGATCCATGAACTTAGACATTTCCTTTTACAGTACTTTGTAAAATACTGTATTTCCCTTTCTGCAATCTTTCAAATTCAATAAAACGGGGTCTCCCCACTGTATGATATTTGCAATCTATTTGTTGAGATTTCTTTTTTATTAAAGCAAAAAACAAAAAAAAAGCAAATATATATATATATATATATATATATATATATATATATATATCATTGCATTCATCATTCTCACATAACGCGTTCTTCTTATCTTCGAATCTCACGTATGTGTCGCGATTCTAGAGTCAAACTGTCTCATTCGTACAATACTTGGGCCAATCGACAAAAGAAAATGGACGATCTCGAGGAAGAGAACAGAGAGCTGAGAGAAGAAATCGATGCTCTGAAGGAAGATCTAAGGAAACTTCACAATGACATGCAATCTCTGGCAGCAGCTCAGAGACAACAACAAAGGCTGTGATCTTAGAGATCACATTTACGCCCATAGTGGAGACATATGATCCTCAGTACAACCCGCCTAAAGATCATCCCTGGGGCATTCCTATCAACTTTATCCCTGAAGGATATATCCTGCCAGTCATGGAAGACCCGGAAACTGCAGCAGGAACCGCTGGGCCTGAAGGTTACAAACTTCGGGAAAGCGAAGACGCAAGAGTGATGACAACAACTCCTAAAGGTTACAAACTTCGGGGCATAGAACCACCAAAAGTCACTGCCGTAATGACTATACCGTAACCAGTGGTACACACTGTCCCAGAAGGACAGATTCCATAAATACCTTCTGGTGGAAACGAAAACATGTACGAAATAATGAATGAGTTCCAGGAGCAATTCCTGGAGATGCAGAAGGAACTGCATGCCATTCGCGGTCAGGATTTATTCGGAAAGGACGCCGCAGACCTTTGACTGGTCCCTAATGTGAAAATCCCGCACAAATTCAAGGTGTCTGACTTTGAAAAATACAAGGGAAACTCTTGCCCTCAAAGTCATTTGGTGATGTACGCTTGAAAGATGTCAACTCAGACAGAGAATCAACAATACTGATCCATTATTTCCAAGACAGTTTAACCGGTGCCGCACTCAAATGGTACATGGGTTTAAACCGCACTAAGATCAACACTTTCAGAGATCTTGGCGCAGCTTTCGTTCAGCAGTATAAGTATAACCTGGACATGGCACCAGACAGAGATCAACTCAGAGTAATGTCGCAGAAGGACAAGGAAACTTTTATGGAATATGCTCAGAGATGGCGAGAAATTTCCGCCCAGATCTGTCCCCCTCTTGAGGAAAAAGAGATGACAAAGATATTTTTGAAAACCTTAAGCTCATTCTATTACGACCGAATGGTCGCCAGTGCGTCCAGTAACTTCACTGAGATGGTGAACATGGGAGTACGCCTTGAAAAAGCAGTTCGAGAAGGACGTCTGGTCAAAGATACAGGACCATCAAGCAGTACCAAAAGATAAGGTAGTGCTTTCCCTAAGAAAAAAGAGCAAGATATTGGTAATATCTCTATCAGAAAGCAAAGGCGAAGGTATCAACCAGTAGCAGCAGTAACTCCTGCTATCAACCCTGCGCCGACTCCAATGTATCAGCCTCAGGTATCTCAGAGCCAACCAAATCAACAACAATATCAGCAAAGGACACAACAGCCTCTTCAGCAGGCTCGTCCTCAGTACAACAATAACAATCATACGACATGACCACCAGGGTTCGACCCTATTCCGATGTTGTACGCATAATTGTTTCCACTACTACTGGTCAAGGGGTATGTCCAAACCAGTTATCCTCTTACAGTAGCGGAAAATCTGCCTTTTTGGTTCAAAACGGATCAAACTTGCCCTTACCATCAAGGAGGACCGGGGCACAACATTGAAAACTATCTCAGCTTCAAGTCTAATGTGCAGAAGCTTGTCAGGAACGGGGTCCTATCTTTCAAAGATACTAATCCAAATGTTCATACGAACCCATTGCCTCAACATGAGAAGACTGAAGTAAATTTAATAGAGGAAGAGGTTAGCGCAGTTATCAAATTCACGATGTACTCCTATTGGGAACCAATCTGGTCAGGATGCATTGCAGACAAAGCGGGTATGGTCATGTACCACCTCACAATTATCACCAGTGTGGTGTCTGCTCAAAGAATAATCAAGGATGTTCCGTAGTGCAATTAACTCTACAAGAACAAATGAATCTCGGATGGATTCAAGATCATCAAATCCGTGTGGTCAATATGGCTCACGTAAATCCCAACATTGTTTAGAACCACAACATTCTGGCGATGAACGTCAACTTAGTGGTGATGCACTCAAGGTAAAGTCAATACCATGATCTGCCACGACATGATTACAATTCCTGTCTGATCTGCTCAATAAACGATCAGGGATGCTCTTTGGTACAAGAGGTTCTCCAGTGTCAGATGGATCTCGGATGGATTCAGGATTACCATGATAGAAATATTCATCAAGTCAATATGATTCAGATCTTTGATATTCGCTTGATGAATACCAGTCTGGTAAAATTACACGCTAAGCAAGTCAGGCTCGGTTTTCTGGCTTCACATGATTATCAAGACTGTAAAGTGTGTCGTAAAGAAGACCAAGGATGTGCACTTGTCCAAATAATACTTCAACACTTGTTGGACCACTTGTGGCTTCAAATCTACTTGGATGAAGCTACATAACAGATTAGTATGATTGATGAGAATCCTGATAGGTATCAAAGTCAGGATGTCCGCTCGATGGAAACAGATCTAGTAAAGTTGCACTACATACAAAGCGGACGGGGCCGGGTGCCACCACACAATTATGAGCACTGTAGAGTTTTCTCAGAGAAAAACCAAGGATGCTACCTTGTGCGAGCGGCTCTTCAAAATCAGTTGGACCACAAAGAGATTCGACCATGTTCAAGTTCTGGGTCGACCAACGGGATACCCGACTATCTCCCTGATCAAGGCAAATACGTTGTCATAATCTCCAATCATGAAATGGCCAAAGATGTATGCACCATAATCCCTCTACTCCATGAATCAAGAGTTCCTCTTGATAGAGAAAGATTCTCAATCTCGAACCAATTGAGGCCGGCTACGATGGTCAGAAAAATCAAAAGGCTCATGTGGTTATCTATCTACCAGGACCAATACCGTACAAATCCGATAAGGCTATACCTTACAAGTACGGTGCAACAACAATCAAAAATGGAAAGGAAACTCCATTACCCACCGTCGTAAACATTGATGACATCAGTCAAGTGACACGGAGCGGCCGAATCTTCAACAGAGGTGTTGGAGAACCCACCAAAGAAAAGGAACCTCAAACAGAAGTTCCCAATCAACCAGTCAGTCAATCCAGTAATCCCGACCTTTCAAAGAACAATGATGAGATACTGAAACTCATCCAAAAGAGAGAGTACAACATTGTAGACCAAAATTTGCAAACTTCGTCTCAAATCTCTGTGATATCTCTCTTGCTCAGTTCCGAAGCTCACAGGGAAGCTCTACAGAAAGTCTTAGAGCAAGCCTTTGTGGAACAAGATGTGACGATAAGACAATTTGACAGCATCATCTCCAACATCACTTCCTGCAGAAATTTAGATTCAGTGATGAAGAACTGCCAGAAGAAGGCAAGAATCACAATATGGCGCTTAACATTACAGTCAATTGTCAGGACGATGCTTTAGCCAGCGTACTGGTAGACACCAGATCAGCTCTGAATGTTATGTCAAAATCTACTCTGATGCGACTATCATTTCAAGGATCCCCGATGAGAGGCAGTGAGGTCATCGTCAAAGCCTTTGATGGATCTAGAAAAATAGTTATCTACAAAGTCGACCTTCCCATAACTATCGATCCTCACACTTTCCAAGACACTTTCCAGGTCATGGACATCCGGGCAGCATACAGTTGTTTATTAGGGTGACCTTAGATACACAAAGCTGGGGCAGTCACTTCGACACTTCACCAGAAGCTGAAGTTCGTCAAGAATGACAAGCTAGTCATAGTCTGTGGAGAACATGCCTTAATCATAAGCAACTTATCATCATCATCCTGTGTGGAACCCGAGAAGGTCGTTGGAAATCAGTTTCAAGCACTCTCGGTAAGCAATGAGAATCGATCAGAAGGAGGGACATCGATTTCCTCATACAAAGATGCTCTCGAAGTAATCAAAAGTAACAACACAAAAGGATGGGGACAGATTGTCCTTCCTGCTGATAACAAGACGAAGAAAGGTCTTGGTTTCTCTTCAGCCTATACCCGGACTACTAAAGATGAAAGTTTTCATCCCATTCAGGACTTCTTCCACAGTGGAGGTTTCCTTCACCCAGTGTCTCAAGAAGTACACACCATCAATGAGGGTGACTCCTCCGATACAAATGAAGAGTGGAAGTCCTATCTCAACGAGGACGGTTATATGTCTCAGGGAGAAACGCATATGCCATTTTACTTTCCCTCACAGAGTCCGAGATATATACCAAGATCAGACGTCAAGATGATGTATGGAGATTGTGATCCGGAAGGATGCCGTGCTCCACCAAACTCATTAGAGGAGGACACTCTGATGAAAGACAACTTCGACAATGACTATTATGACCCAATGGATGACTTGCTTATCTGGCAGCCGTACCCAGAAGACTTGGGGCAAAATAGTCAGCCAAACGATGCATATCAGCTGAGCATCATTGAAAAGAATACCTGCGTCCCCACCAAGTTGTGGGATCATTACTCAGGACATTCTGAAAATATCCAGCACAACGATGAATCTGCAAAGATTGCAGGACAATAATTCATCAACTATACTTTTCTTGAGGTCAACATCATCGAGAAAGATGACTCCTCTACCCCCACAGAAGTATGGGACACCTTAGGACAACCGAGTGGCAAGTACGACTTCTTGGTCAAGTACACCACTCCTGAAAGCTCTCGTATCAGGCTCGAAGACATCCAGCCAACTGGATGGGGAGATCTGCCTGAGAATGAAAACACTGTGCAAGATACAACAGAAGAGTTCATCTTCGACAACTCTGCATAGGAGGAAGACTCCAACGATCCTGCTCCACCAGAAATCAGCGTCATTTCTGAGGACAAACCAAGAAAGAAGGTACCAAACTTTGTGATTCACCGAGGAGTTCGCCGCCAATGGGTTGCTGTCGATGTCCCGAAAGTCGTCCCTAAGTCTAAGTAATTGCCATCTTTGTTTTAACCTTTCACCCTGCCCAGGTGAAACTGATGTTTTTGTAGGGCTCACTTTCTGTAAATGTCCCTCTTCGCTTCGCCCAAAGTGACAAAGTTTTGTTTTATAGGGCTGTAGTTTCAAAAATCGACAAAATCATAAATAAATCAACGTCGTTCTGTAATTTCCGCATTTATTGTTGTTTTCACTTTTCGCTTTTTCAGAAAATGGTAATCCTAAAAACAACTCAAAATAATAATAACAAGCTTTTTTCAGAAAATACACTGCACACACTCTTGCATTTCTCTCTATCTCTTCTAAAAAAAATCATCACGTCATGCAGATTGCTTGTTTTAAACCCCATTGAAACATACGATCCGATGCCTTCTCCCAACTTTGAATTCCCGGTATTTGAAGCTGAAGAAGAAGAGGACGAAGAAATTCCAGAGGAGATCTCTTGATTACTCAGACAAGAGGAAAAGTCCATTGAACCTCACAAAGAGCCGTTGGAAATGGTAAACTTGGGTTCAGAAGAAGAGAGAAAAGAAGTCAAGATTGGGGCACTGCTCAGTCCGACTGTCAGAAAAGGCTTGATAGAGCTTCTCAAGGAGTTTCCCGATGTATTTGCTTGGTCCTATCAGGACATGCCAGGGTTGGATACCAGCATCGTGGAACATCATATACCGTTAAGATCAGAATATCCGCCGGTGAAACAAAGGCTGAGACAGACTCGCCCAGATATGGCTATCAAAATCAAGGAGGAAGTGCAGAAATAGATTGACGCGGGTTTCCTTGCCACCTCAGAATATCCTCAATGGCTAGCCAGCGTAGTGCCAGTTCCGAAAAAGGACGGAAAAGTCAGAATGTGTGTTGACTACAGGGATCTAAACAAGGCCAGTCCAAAGGATGACTTTCCCCTACCATACATTGACATGCTAGTAGACAGTACAACAAAGTTCAAAGTCTTCTCCTTCATGGATGGATTCTCAGGCTATAATCAAATCAAAATGGCGCCAAAAGACATGGAGAAAACTTCATTCATCACCCCATGGGGCACCTTTTGTTACAAGGTAATTTCGTTCGGTTTGAAGAACGCTGGGGTAACCTATCAAAGGGCCATGACTACTCTGTTTCACGACATGATGCACAAAGAAATCGAAGTGTATGTCGATGATATGATTGCCAAATCTAAAATAGAAGAGGAACATGTGACCCACTTGTCAAAGCTATTTGAGCGTCTGAGAAAATAGAAACTCTGCTTGAATCCTAACAAATGCACATTCGGTGTCCGGTCAGGGAAACTTTTAGGGTTCATCGTCAGCCAGAAAGGAATTGAGGTTGATCCTGACAAGGTCAAGGCCATTCAAGAAATGCCTTCTCCAAAGACTGAAAAATAAGTCAGAGGATTCCTGGGACATCTGAATTACATTTCCAGATTCATATCCCTCAGGACCGCGACATGCGCACCAATCTTCAAACTACTCAGAAAGAATCAAAGCTATGTATGGACAGAAGACTGCCAAACAGTCTTCGATAGTATCAAGGAATACCTATTGAATCCACTGATTCTATCACCTCCAGTGGAGGGAAGACCACTGATCATCTACCTAACAGTCTTGGAAGACTCAATGGGCTGTGTACTTGGCCAACAAGACGAAACAAAAAGAAAAGAGTCTGCCATTTACTATTTAAGCAAGAAATTTACCGACTGTGAAACTCGGTACACTATGCTTGAGAAAACTTGTTGTGCTCTAGCTTGGGCAGCCAAACGTCTTCGCCAGTACATGATTTGTCACACTACTTGGTTAATCTCCGAAATGGATCCGATCAAGTACGTCTTTGAAAAACCTGCTCTCACGGGAAGGATCGCCCGTTGGCAGATGTTGTTATCAGAATATGACATAGAATACCATGCTCAAAAAGCTGTCAAAGGAAGTATTTTAGCCGATCATTTGGCTCATCAACTGATTTACGATTAGGAATAAGTCTGATTTGACTTCCTAGACGAAGATGTCATGTACTTGAAAATGAAAGATTGTGATGAACTGATACCCAATGAAGGGCCAAAACCAGGTTCCCAATGGGGATTAATCTTTGATGGAGCTGTTAACATCTACAGAAACGGAATTGGGGAAATCATCGTAACACCTCAGGGTACCCACATTCCTTACACCGCCCGACTGACTTTCAAATGCACAAACAACGAGGCCGAATACGAAGCTTGTATCATGGGTCTCAAAGAAGCTATTGACTTAAGGATTAAGAATTTGGATGTGTATGGAGACTCATCCCTGGTTATCAATCAGATCAAAGGAGATTGAAACACATACCAATCAGGACTGATTCCTTACAAAGACTACGCGAGAAGGTTGTTACCATTCGTCAACAGAATCGAGTTTCATTACATCCCTCGTGAAGAGAATCACATGGCTGATGCATTAGCCACTCTCTCCTCCATGATTAGTGTGGGTCAATGGAATAACGTACCTAAGATCAACATAATACGCCTTGAGAGGCCCGCCTACATCTTCGCGATTGAAGCACTCATAGACGACAAACCTTGGTATCACGATATCAAATGCTTCCTTCAGAAACAAGAATACCCACCTGGGGCGTCAAGAAAAGACAAGAAAACTCTCAGAAGACTGGCAGACAACTTCTTCCTGAGCGGTGATAGACTTTATAAGAGAAACTTTGACATGGTCTTGCTCCGATGTGTAGACAGACCAGAAGCAAACATGCTGATAAAAGAAATTCACGAAGGATCCTTTGGCACTCATGCCAACGGACACACGATGGCGAGAAAAATTCTAAGAGCAGGGTACTATTGGTTGACAATGGAATCCGATTGCTACAATACATGAGGAGGTGTCACAAGTGTCAGATATACTCAGACAAGATCCATGTACTGCCAACGCATCTCAAAGTTCTTTCTTCCCCATGGCCTTTTTCTATATGGGGAATCGACATGATTAGCATGATCGAACCCAAGGCTTCAAACGGACATCGGTTCATCCTGGTATCCATTGACTACTTCACCAAGTGGGTCAAAGCAGTGTCATACGCCAATGTAACTAAACAAGTGGTAGTCCGCTTTATAAAAAACTAGCTCATCTGCTGTTATGGTGTTCCAAGCCAGATCATCACTGACAATGGATCTAACTTGAACAATAAGATGATGAAAGAGTTGTGTGCTGAGTTCAAGATCGAACACCATAACTCATCTCCCTCCAGCCTAAGATGAATGGAGCAGTAGAAGCGGCTAACAAGAACATCAAGAAGATCATTCAAAAGATGGTTATAACCTACAAAGACTAGCACGAGATGCTACCCTATGCTCTTCACGGTTATCGCACATCTGTCTGCACTTCAACAAGGGCAACCCCTTTCTCTCTAGTATAGGGCATAGAGGCAATACTCCCCATAGAAGTAGAGATCCCATCACTCCGGGTATTGATGGAAGCTAAGCTAACAGAAGCCGAATGGTGTCAAAGTCGACACGATGAACTGAACCTAATCGAAGAAAAGCGAATAACGGCTTTGTGCCACGGTCAACTATATCAGCAGAGAATGAAGAAAGTGTTGGACAAAAAGGTCCGACCTCGCGTCTTCAGGAAAGGAAACCTCGTGCTCAAGAAGATACAATCATTCCTCACTGATTCTTGGGACAAATGGACTCCGAATTACGACAGCCCCTACGTGGTCAAGAAAGCCTTCTCAGGCGGCGCCTTGAGACTCGCAACCATCGACCGAGAGGAACTTGCCTACCCCACAAATGTTGATGTAGTCAATAAATACTTCGCATAAATGAAAAAAAACGTCCCGGTGGATTGAAAACCCAAAAGGGCGGTCCAGGCAAAAATTAGAGACATAAGCAAAAATCATCCCGATGGAATGGAAATCTTAAAGTACAATCCAGGTAAAAATTAGGGATTCATGGTAAGTAACTACGTCCGACAAGGTTAAACCCCTAGTGCTAATACCATCCGTCAGAAAACTCCAGTCAAGGTCATCTTCGACAGAGGCTCAGGATGTCCAGAATTCAAAGTTGGTAGAAGGATAATGGTTGTTATGCTTCAATGTAGCCCTTTTCCCTTAAATTACCATTTTCTAAACTTTGTAAATACTCTATGGGATCACGCGCTTGGCTGATTTCCATCCTATCAATAAAATTTGAGCCATAGTGCTTTTGTTTGCAATTCTTATTTGTTTTAGCTTTACAGAATGACATTTTTAACATGATCAACGATTCTTGAAATAAAACAAAAATGAATTTACTTGTCAAAATTTTTCTGCTTTTAAAATAAAGATGGCAATTCTTTTGACTGTTGAACATCGAAAGAACATCGATCGCTTCTCCAGAGGTGATTAAACCTCAAAGTGCAGAATCAAAGTACTCCTTCTAAACCAGAGCATCTGAATGAAGGATTTACTGTGTTAGAGACCATGTTTCATATGACATCCCCGACAGAGTTCGTACCTCTTAAGACCGATTAAACAATTCTTTTTCCCCACAGGGAACGTCTTTCCTAAGCAAGGCAGAATTGCTATCTTGGAACATTGATACTTTTAATCCCCCACCGTGGCCGAGTATCCAGTCGCGTTCATCTATTAGTCTGTATGCCGCATAAGTTTTATCAGCATAAACATACATACATCATGCATTATTGATTCACATTCATAATCATATTGCATCACTATCACTCTGGTCAGTCTTATCTCCAAGTGATAAAGTCCTCTTATCAATCGAGTTGTCAGTTCTTTCCTCGCCAGGAAATGTTTTGTCTGAACAATCTCTCCCCCAGATTATTTCTGGATTGGAGACGGTCCTCGACCACTTTGATAACTTGAACCTCTGAAAGGCAAAAAGGCATTCGACAAACATCACTCTTCACCATTGAAGATGATATCTTCGCTTTCCTGGATTGAGGAAAATCCCCAGAGAAAGCCTCTTAACCGAAGACTCTCGGCAACATATTGGGTTTTCTCCCGAGAAAATCAATATTAATGAAGTCATCAGCACCTCAAAATTGGATTACATCACATGGCATTTCTCCGAGAAGATCTCGAAGAAAAGTATGATGTAATATCCCCAAGCGAAAAGCGGTCTCTCAAGAGACTTGTTTTTCCCCAATAGAGTCAACAAATGGCATCTCCAACAGAGAAGTTTGCACACCTCTACAGCTCAGACAAATGGGTTTCCCCAGTAAGTCTGACCTCAACTTTTTCCCATCAAATGGCATCTCCCCAGGAAAATTCGGCTAGAAGTTTGATAAAGACCGCTACACATATATGCATGGCAATAAAACCCGGGCCCGCTCGGACCCGACCCGAAATTAATGGGGGAAACCCAATTTGATTGGGTACGCGTGCGGGTGCAGGTAAAACCCGGTTTGTAATTGCGGGTGCGGGTGCGGGGGCGGGGGGATGCTACTACCTGCCCGCACCCGCCCCCGCCCCCGCCCGGTCTTATAATATTTACTTTAATACCCATATTTAAATTATTTTATATCACATTTATTCACTTTTGAAGAAGTAATTAAAAATTCTCATTAGTCATTTCTCACCATTCACTCAAACTCACATATTTAGAAACAAATTTATTATTAAAATGGTTAAGTTTTTAATAAAATAGTTAATTTTTCTTACTATTTAAAAAAATATTTTTTTGCGGGTGGGGGCGGGTGCGGGTGCGGGCAAACCCGTTTCTATCGGGGGCGGGTCTGGGTGGTAAATTTTCACCCCCGACTGGGTTTGGGGGCGGGGGCGGGTCTATAACAGGGAGGCGGGTGCGGGTGCGGGGCTAGCTAAACCCGCCCCGACCCGCCCCGTTGCCATGCCTATACACATAGCGTCCCTTGTCAAGGAAAAAACTCGACAAGAAGAAACTGAGACCAGTTCCTTGGCTGAAGACCAGGATCGAGGGGAAGTTTATTTCAGAAACTGAGACCAGTTCCTTGGCTGAAGACCAGGATCGAGGGGAAGTTTATTTCAGAAACTGAGACCAGTTCCTTGGCTGAAGACCAGGATCGAGGGGAGGTTTATTTCAAAAGAAACTAAGATCAGTTCCATGGCTAAAGACCAAGATCGAGGGGAAGTTTTTACCCTTTTCTAAGTATCAATGCTTAGCAAAAAAAGATGGATGAGCAAAATGCCATTCATAACTACAATAACCACCGTCAAAATTTTGGGTATTCCGATATTTAATCCTCTTGCACCCCGAATGCCCAAATACCTTTGCCATTCCCACCTTCGGGTCCAAGAAGATTAAATAGGGGCATCTTGCATACCCCAAATTTTGACCACCAAGATTTCCAATCATTTTTCAAATCATCATCACAATATGGATGAACCATCATGCCTCATCAATCTCCTCAAAGATGGTTGAGCATTCACTATAATAAAGACTTAGGGTTTCAAGCCCTCTTAGAGCACTTAGACAAAGAATCAATCATGAAATGACATGATCTTCAACTTGTCTAAACCTCTTAAACACCCATAAGGGATCAAAAGGACTCCCACATCAAGAATCAAGCACAAGGTTGCAACATTCCAAGTGGATCAAGCCTCCAGATCGCCAGTGTCACCAAATTAGGGTTTTGATCGACCAAGGCCTCCAGATGGAAATTTTCATCTGGGCAAGAGCCAATGCTTCGAAGCATAGCCCAAGATAATCCAAGGGACCTCATGGACCCAATCATCAAGTCAATTTAACCTCAGGGGATGCATTTACCAAAAATCAGGAAATAAGGCTTCTTGACCTAATTCACCCCTAAGTTGACTTTTGATGCAATACATGAGCCAAGACCTCAAGACATGATTTGAGGGCCTCAAATACACCACATTGATCCATTTACAACAATAGATTGATTCAAGAAGCTTGATTCACAAGTTTCAATTTCATCTGGATCACAATTAGGGTTTTGAAGAGAAAAGTCAACTGTACCTTTGACTTTTTACCAGGACATGCTCCCAAACCTTGGAACATGATTCAATACACCCTATAACACCTATGGAATCCATCCATTAGGTTTGATTTAGGTCAAGTACTTGATTTCACAAAGGATCGCACAGTTTGGATTTCATCCGGTAAAAAGTCAACTGTGCACAAAGTCAAGTTTGACTTTTTGGATTTTTTCATAAATATGGTTCCCCTAAGTCAAAAATAATGTTAATGTATGGTATTGATCATCATTCATTAAGAAAATTCAATAAAAGTGAGTTTTCTTGCAAAAGGGGCAACCATGAGAAACTAAAAAATTTCTAAGTTATGGAACAAAAAGGGTTTTGGTACCAACTTCCAAGGACCATAACTTATGATCCAAGCAACCATTTTGAGTGATCCAAAGCCTAATTTGTAGATCTTCCTACACTCTACAAAAGCTTCAACTACCTAAAACTCCAATTCCTCATGGATTTTGAGTTATGGACTGATCAAAATGATAAAAATGAAGAAAATGGCACTTTTCCAACACTTAGTGAAAATCTGCCTAAGTTACCAGCCTTGGAAACCAATGTTCATGAGGATTTTTTAGTTGGATTCAAATAGTTTCAAGACAAACTATGATCACACATGTATTGTATCATATAAGGGCTTTCTAAAAAGCACAAGAGCCTCCCATAACTCAACCTGAGCAAGGAGATATGATTCCCTCAAAATCACCATTTCCAACTGTCTTGTACAAGGCAGATTTTGGCATTTTGCTCGATTTGGCAAAATTGGACAACTCCAAGCCTTGTCATCCATTTGGACACATCAGAGGATAAAATCAAAGAGGAATGATCTGATCCCCAAGCCTCCCAAGTCCAAGATTCTACATATAACCATAACAAACCTAAAAAGGCTAAAAAGTGCAAAAGACTCCAATTTTGTTTCCAAACATTTAATGGATGCATCAAGGTGGCATGGACTGACACATTCCTAACTGAATGAGTCAAGATTCAGCTCTGAATCAAATAACCATAGGCATATGCCCTAACCTCAAGTCAATGGCTAGAGGAGACTAAAGATTCCCTTGGATCAACATTGGCCAAAGGCCTGTACCAGCTGCCATTCACTATTGCTTGCAAAAAAAACTTGTTGCACTATAAATAGAGCTCATTTGTGCTCAGTTTGAGTACACCAAAGCACTACAACTGATGCTTTCCTCAAAATCTCTCTCTTTAGGCCAAAATGCCTTCTTTTGCAAGTCATCTCTGAGTTTTTGAGTTAGAGAGCAATTCCACCACAACTCATGATCCAAACACATCCAATATGTCATATCTAAGCTGTTCAAACACTCACTTGTGATCTGAAACACCAAAACCAGAAAGTCAACCTCCAAAACCTCAAAATTTGACTTTTCTGCATTTTTCAAGCCATGTCTTGATTCAGTCACTTCCAAAACCAAATCAGGCCTCAAACACACTCCAAATATCATCCTCAAGCTGTCCCAATTAGTTTCCCTCATCTGCAACACCATTTGAGAAAGTTACTATCTTGTCCACTTTTGCCCCTTTTGCAAGAAAAGGCCTATACTTATTCCTGAGGATTCCAGCTGGTTTTGATCATCCTAAAAGCTTCTAAGGGATCAATTAAGAGTGTTCAAAGCATTGAATTACTTCTGGCACAAGGAACTTGACAGATAGCATAAGGAGCTTCAAGAGGTAAGTGCATCATAACTTGAACTCTCTAAATCATGCATTGCTTTGAGGTCTATTGATCATGGACCTCTCATACATATCATATGTGTTGTGTTTGAACCAATTTATCATGCTATTATTGCCTGTACCATGAGATAGCATAGAACATGCAAAATTTGGCCTATTTTGAAATCACTATCGGATTTTAAAATGGAAACATTTTATGAAAATTCCAAGGGCACCATTGGATTCCTCCTGAAATTCTAGGTCAGATGCACCTAAATTTTGTCCCAACCTATGGAGAAATGAGAAAGTTAGAGGCTTCATGCAAATTTCCAAAACTAGGCCTTGCCTTGGGCAAGGGCTAGGCCATGGCGCCTTGGCCAGGCCTAGAACTTGGCACCTCTTATGTTTTAATGGGGTGGTTTTGATACACGGATGTATCACCATCCCAGTGGTAGCGCGCATGTGTGTTTGTTGTTGAGGTCGTGGGTTCAACACCCACCCAGACCATTTTATCACCTTGCCATGTTTTGCTATTTTTCATTTTTTATGGTTTTTGTTTAATTAATTCCAAAATTAATTTCTCTCTCAATTTTAATTATTTTTTATTGGTTCTTTTTTTGAAAATTCCCAAAAATGTTAAAATATTTTATTCCATAAAAATTTCACAAAAATATTATTTATTTCATATATTTAGTATTTTTGCAAAGAATTATGTTTTATTTGTTTTTAAACATTCAAAAATATTTCTTTCTCTTGATTTTGCAAATTCAAATAATTTTCAAATTATTCCATGAATGAAACATGATTTTTCAAAAATTAATCCAAGATCACAACTTGTTTTTTCACACATGTTTGATAATTTTGATCATTTTAATTGAATTTTTATTCAATTAAAATACATTTTAAAATCAAATTAGGGTTTTGATTATTTTCACCCTCACAAATATTTTTCAAAACACCCTTGGGCCTCTAATAGAGTGTAAGACCCAACCCCTTTGTACAGGAAACATTTTTGGGTCTCAGTCATTGTATAGGTCCCACTGTGTTTTCAAAATCTCGGCGCGATCGTCGCTTTTTAAAACATTTTCATCTGGGCCTACCCTTGTGTTGTAAGTCCCATTTATTTTCTTTTTTTCAAACCTTTGGGCCTCTCCTTGAGTTGTAAGACCCATCTCTTTGTACAGAAAACCTTTTTTTGGGCCTCAGTCATTGTATAAGTCCCAGTACAGTCTTCAAATTGACGGTGCGATCACTGTCTTTCCATGGGCCTATCCTTGAGTATAAGCCCCAATCTTTTCAAAAACAATCTTCCCTTTTAATTTAGGTTCAAATTCATAGTTGTTATCAAAACCTTCATTAATTTCTTGAACAACTAACCACACAGCTGTTATAATGGAAGCTTGCTCGCCTGTAAGTTTTATCAGCTTCCTTTTACATACTTGCACATATATATATTTGTTTGTGCTGGAAGCTTGCTCACCTGTAAGTCCTCCTACCCTCTTTTACATACAATCTATATTTCATCTGTATATATGTTGAATGCAGAATAGGGCAAGCAAGCAAAAATATTTATTTTCGGAAGAATTCCCTCCGGGATTTATGTCGTGTCCACAGAGATCGGTTTGAGGGAAAGAATGCCGTTCGACAGTCTCTCGCGTTAATGAGTTTGGGTTTAAATGGTTTCAAACAAGAAAATAGAAAAGTAAACATTAAAACATAAAAAGAAATTCATTCTTCAGAGACAAACTTATCAGGCAATGCATACAATCGACTCCTCACAAACTTAAACTTACCGACCAGTTATACTCTACCTACAATACTCATCAATATCACCCAGCATCGCTCACAACACAGGTTATGTCTAATGCAAAGTTGAGAAACCAACCGTGTTACCATCGCCGATGCTCTCGCACGCTAGCTCAAGGCACAGAGGCATTAAGTTTCGACGCCTATTGAAGATTGTTAGCTCCTAAATCTATCTCTAGAGTCCAGAAACTAATAGACAATCGCCCCTAATCGAAGTTTACAAAGGTTATGTCTAATGCAACTCAAACCCCGCGCATAAAGCAAAAATCAGAGACAATCACCAATAAAGATTTGTAAAGCAAGTTTTATACAACGCCATGGGCGACAAATATACATGAGTTTGCAGCAAATACATATACACAACCCAACCATAAAGAAAAACACAAAGAAGAAAAGTAATGAACCAAACATCTCGCGGGTTGTCGGAGCCGTTCGACGATCAATCCACCCTGGTTCATCCGTATGCATGCTCCATAGTTGTTTTCTAAGCAAAGCAATGAAAAATAAAGTTTGATGGAAATGGGATCAAGAAACCCCAAAACCATCCCTAAAAAAGTAACTAAAATGAACTATATACATTGTAAATTCTGCATGGTTCGCAGTGCGAACGATCATTCGCAGTGCGAATGACTCAAAAAATGGCACTTTAAGTGCCTCTGATTGCTAAACCGCCTTTGCTTTCCTTCGTTGGTTCGTAGTGCGAACGAACCATTCGCAGTACGAATGCTCGCTGACTGGTTCGGAGTGCGAACATTGGCTTATTTCTCTTTTATAACTCTCTGCCAGCCTTCGCTGCGACCTTCGCAAAGCGAACATTCGCTGCCAGTTCGCAGTGCGAACAAGACAGAAAACCAGTCCTTATTTTGGCCACAACTTCCACACCGAAACTCCGATTTACGCACGGTCGGAAGCGCTGGAAAGCTTATTAAATGCTCTTCAAGAATATGGCAAGATAGACCTTATTTAATACCTACAAAAATGAGATAAAATCAATTAAACTACGTAATATTTACACGTTACACGATATATACACTAAAACGTAAAGTAAACATATTTATAAACAAAGTGGGGTTTATTTGAACCGATATAGACAAAAAGTATCAATAAGTGCAACAAAACTTATATACAAAAGTAGGTACATTGTGCACTTATCAATATATATATATATATGCATGTATATTATCTTACTTAGAGTTTTCCCCGACAATTAGGTCTAGAACTAGATAAAGCCAGTGGTCACTCTTTCAACACAGTCAAAACTAGTTCCCCAGAGGAATTCCAGATACAGTCTTGCCTTCTCTTGGGCTTATACAATATGGAACAAAGAGAAAGGCATTATTCCCGGTGAAACTTTTCTCAGACTGTCACTATTAGAAAATTGTCAAAGAAATTTATTTTCCCCAGAGAGGATTAATTTCCGGTGAAACCTCTCTTGAATTTCTTCAAACCCTAGAACTGTTCACTAAAGAAAAGATTATTCCCGGTGTAACTTTTCTTGAACTTTTCTTAAGTTTGGACCCACAGGCTTCCTAAAAGCATCCCCGCCTCCTCTTGGGCTTTGTACAAGGACCCTCCGGCTTCTTAGAAGTTCTCATGCCTTCTCTTGGGCTTAATACAAGGACCCTAAAGACCTCTTAAAGGTATAGGACAAAACTTAGTCATCCTTTGCTAGAGCAGTCTTTCCGAAGAGTCAAAACCTCAGACCAATTTTTAGGGTTGACACTTATCCCTTAAAACACCTGCCTCCTCTTGGGCATCATACAAAGACAAACTCTTCCATACCACTAGACTTGGACAATCTAATCTCCTCTTGGATCTCAAAGACATTCTCAAGTTCCCTACAAACACAGGGAAAAACCCTGATCATTTAATCAATCTCCAGTAGAGTTAAAACTCTCATAAGATCTAAAACTCAGTCTTTCATCCTAAATTTCCCAGTTAGGGTTAGCTTATCATCAGAACCTCAAGGCATCTGATACCTCAACTTTTCTGTAATCTTCAGCAAGAGTTGATTCCCCATTTTGGACCTGCCTCTGGATCTCAATAATACTAGGCAGAAGTCAGCCTCCTCTTAGGCTTTGTATAATGACTTTCCTCAGCAGAATTAGCCTCAAAAGGCACTCTCTTGTTGAGACCGTCACTTTTTCAGTACTCTCTTGTTGAGTCCAACACTCTCTTGTTGAGTCAAGCCTTTTCTAGCCTCCTCTTACGCTTTGTATAAAGATTTTTTTCCACACTCTTGGTGAGTCACCCCTTTCAGCCTCAATCTTGGGCTTTGTACAAGACAAACAAAACACTCTCTGGTTGAGTCAATCTTATTTCTTAAAGCACTCTCTTGTTGAGCCAATCTCTTATTTCTTAAAGCACTCTCTTGTTGAGTCAATCACCTTTTAAATCACTCTCTCGTTGAGTCAAGCATCTTTTCAGCCTCCTCTTAGGCTTTGTATAATGATCCTTCATTTCCTCAGCAAAGTCAGCCTCAATCTTGGGATTTGTACAAGACGGATAAAAAACACTCTCTTGTTGAGTCAATCATCTTTTCAGCCTCAATCTTGGGCTTTGTACAAGACACCCATAAATATCCTCAGCTGAGTCAGTCAAAAATCTTTCAGCCTCAATCTTGGGGTTTGTACAAGACACATATAAATCTCCTTAAGCAGAATCAATCTTCTTTTCAGCCTTCTCTTAGGCTTTGTATAATGATTTTCCCCATTAAAGTCCGCCTCAATCTTGGGCTTTGTACAAAATAAATCATACCTCGCATTTCCACCAGTCTCATTTTAGCCTCAATTTTGGGCTTTATACAAGACAGATAAAATATTTCCCCGGAAAAGTCAACTTTTAGCATCCTCTTAGGCTTTGTATAATGATATCCCCCAAAGAGTCAGTCTCTTTTTAGCCTCAATCTTGGGCTTTGTACAAGACAGATAAACACTCTCTTATTGAGTCAGTCTTTTCTAGCCTCCTTTTAGGCTTTGTATAAGAACTTCCCCAGTGGAGTCAATCAATCTCTTAGCTTCAACCTTGGGCTTTGATCAAGGCACATACAAAAATCAACATCCCCTCAGAGGAAATCAAAATCTCTCTGTAGGAAGATATATCTTTGTATATCATACATCAAAACAGAAAATCAAAACAAACCTTAATCCCAGATAACTGCTATAAGTGGCACACTTGTTGATTCAAAAATCCAAGCCATAGTCCATCTCTTATCCTGGTAAATCCCCTTCTTCCACCTAATTGCTGTAAGTAGCAAGCCTCTGGATTATTTACATCCAAGCCAATGTCCCTCTCTTAGTATGAAAGATTCCTAAGGAAAAATGACATTACTCAACACTGAGTTAAAGTTTTCTCCTTCAGGACAAATCCCCTATAAAGGAAATTATGGCATTGCTGGATTCTCATATCCCAGTTAGAGTAACCCTCCTTTATAATCAGTCACCCAACAGTTGTGATAAACAGATAAGATTTCTCCCTTTAGAGATGATAAATTCTCTCTCAGTCAAACCTTTAGCTTCAATCTTGGGCTTTGAACAAGACATAAATACTCCTTTAGCTTCAATCTTGGGCTTTGAACAAGACACCAAACATCTTTTTCCTCTCCCATAGAATAGGAGGAACTAAGATTGCTCTGATTTCCCTGTTTTATTTAACGGGAATACGTAGGCATAAGATTGCGAAATCTTAGCGAGCATACCAATCAAAAACTTTAGGTCCAGTACCTTCACACACTCATCAAAAACATCGCCAAGCCCGACATCAACAAAAACTCTCTCTCTCTCAAACACTCCGAAAGGAGAAACTTTCCCAACCCATAACAGACAAACACCATTAAATAGAAAGCAGTAAGGATAATTGCTAACAACCTGTGGATAACCACATATAGGATGGGTAACTGACAACTCCCCATTGTATAACCTGATCCCGGACCCCCAATCTCTTTAGCGTTTGTTCAGTTAAACATTCGCGTGCAAGGTTAGTTTTAGATAGCTTCCCTTTCCCTTCCAGCTTCACGGGATAAATAAGAAATCAGAAACTAGCACCCCACTACTACCATTGTGGTGAGGAGAAGTCCATGGCGATAAGGTGGTCGCGTCACCGACAAAAATCGCACGCTACAAAATGGTTCCCTATGTACGATTCACATTCCTGGAAGCGGGCATGCGTCTTCCCTTCAGTGACTTCCAGCGGAAGGTGTTTTCTTGGTTGCGTCTGGCTCCTTCGCAACTTCACCCAAATACAATCGTATTCGTTCGGGTATACGAGCTCGTCTGTAAATACCTTGACATCGGGGTCACGATACCCCTCTTCTTCCGTATCTTCCACCTGCAGCGACAGACGGTCGATGACCGATATAGTTGGGTGTCCTTTAAGCAGCCGAGGAGGCTGTTTAGGGCTTATCTGGACTCTGTCCGGAATGTCAAAGGTTGGTGGTTCGTCGTCAAGCCCCTCACCCGTACAACCACCAGCACATTGTATGACCGCGTGTTCAGGGAGAGGGAAGATAGACCACAGAAGAAGGTCCTCAAATCGAAGTGCCCCTTGGAGTGGACGAAGGAGCACTTCCTGAAGGGCACAGACATTTATATTATCAGTTCTAGAGCGTCGGTGTAACACCCCAAAATTTTCCCCCTTATTTCTAACCCCAACTGGCTTATGTTTCATTTCATTCGCATCGTATTTTGCATTGGCATGTTTCTTTTGGGCATGGGATCAAGGTATTTTCCAGCAGCTCATGGCGTCATCAGTTCCAGTATCATTTTCAACAATGTTCAGAGCCAATCAGATAGCTTTCAAAGTCTTTTCGAGCCTTTATTTTGCTCATTAGATGATTTGATAATCAGAAGCTCCGACAGTCATTTTTTTATCAGCGATTCAGCACCATACGATTATTTTCAGTAGTATTCAGAGCACAAAAAGGAATTCACAGCATATTTCAAGCATGATTCAATGGCAATATCAAATGTCAAGTTTCAGAGGTCTAACATGGCTCAGAACAAGTGGAATCAGGCAATTCTCCAATTTTCCCTCCAAAAGGCGCCAAAATTCAAATTTTGAACTGAGTAACCGGTTACAACATATCTGCTAACCGGTTACTCCTTTGTTTTCCTGTGCATTTTTCAGTTTTTTGAACTGAGTAACCGGTTAGCATATATGCTGTAACCGGTTACTCTGGGCAAAATTTGAAAAATTCGGTTTGCATCATTTGTGATCATGTGCTTGGCTTGTGCATGTGTGGGAAGGATCTAGAACTGATATTTTCATCATTTTCCACCCAAGAATTCAAATTCCTTCCAACAATTTCGACTCCAATTCCTTTATCTCTTTTCCTAATTCATTTTTCACCCCAAATTCCACCCACTAAACCTCACTCCAAACCCAAACTTAACTCCTAACCTAGGGATTATTTAATCTAATTTATTCCAAACCTCTCACGACCTTGATTCATTTTCTGAATTTTCTACACATCTCACTCCATTTTCTCCCAACTTTTCTCATCCCAAAACCCTCACTCAAAGTTCCACCATCAAAGTTCAACAAATTTTGCATTGAAATTTGTTGATCTTGGAACTAAACCTTCATCCATCCATTAATTCTTGAAGGAATTCTGATTTTGCTACTGTTTTGCTTCTGGATCTAAGTTCTTGGAAGTGATTTTTGGAGAAGTTAGAAGCAAGTTCATCACATTGCATTTATTTTGCATTTTTTGGTGAAGATAACATTGGATCTTTGGTTTTCTAACTTGGATTCATCAATTGCAGCTTATCAACATTCACCAAAGCAATTCTCAGCTTTGTAGGTTGGTGAATTTTAGATCTACTTTTCATTTTAGCTTATTTTGCTTGTTCATGAGGTAGATCTTGAATTTGTTGTATTTGATCCATTGGATTATGGATTTGACTGTTGTTGTTTGTTAATTGATGTGTGTTTGCTGGTTTTGAGATGTAATTTTCGTGCATATTGAGATGCCCTAACATGCAGGTGATTGGGGAAGTGATAAGCTGCTGAAAAGTGATTCTAAACACTTATTTTTGAATTCTGCTGCAGAGTAACCAGTTACAGCATATCTGCTAACCGATTACCTTGTTGTTTTCTCGCAATTTTTTGCTGTTTTGAACTGTGTTACCGGTTACAACATATCTGCTAACCGGTTACCAGTGCTGCAGAATGTGATTTACTTGCATTTTCTTGCTTGTTTGAGATCCTTTGTGTGTCTAAACTTCATGGATTAACATGTTGATGATTTATGGATTATTCTTGAGCTATTGCACCTCACATCATTGTATGAACATGATTTTCCGATACGCGATTCTTGGTTTTCATCGATAAATGTTTATGTTTGCGTTGTTGACTAATTGATGCGGTAAACACGATGCACACACATTCGAATTGTGTTAATTCTTGATTGATGCTTGACTTACTGGACATGTGATGCGTGATTGTTGCTTGTTTCCGTGGTTACTTGTGCATGATGTTTTGATCAATGTTTGAGTTGTGCAAGCTTTGTTGAGTAATTGTTCTTGAATTGTTAACATGATCATGTTATGCATTCTTGATGCTTGCAACCTTTATGATTGGTTTGCCATGCTTTGTGTGTCTATTTGCAATCGTTGCTTGCATGAGTATTTATTTTCTAATGCATGGTGTGCTGCCCTATTTTTCACTGCTGTCTTGGTGTATGTGTGCTGTTGTATGTGCTGTTGTATGTGCTGCTGCTTGCCCTTTTTACACCTATTTTGTGTGCTGAACATGAGCTGTTGAATGCCGTTTGGTGTATTGTGCTGGATTTTACCGCCGTGCAGGTGCTGGAGCGCTGTTGTAGCCGCTGGTTTGATTTGTCGCTTTGGTTTTTGCCTTGCTTTTGCTTGCTCCCTTAGGCTCCTAGTCCGACTAAATTTTCGATTAAGCTCGGAGTAGGATAAACATTAGGTTGTCATCTATGCATGCTAACTTAGGTAGATGTTTTCCCCTTTAAACCTCAACCATAGGGCCACTTTTGTATGACAACATTAGGATAAGATTCCCCGTAGTCTTTTCTTTTCGACTTGAGTCTTCTCTCCTCATCTCAACACTTCTAAAACACTTAATAAATATAACGTATATTGCGCTCGAGCCTTAAGTGTAGGAAATGAAGAACGAGGGGTCTCCCCTCCTCTTCTAGGGTGTTTAGCATACGTCCCATTGGGGGCGACCATCCGACGCATTCGTTCCCGCATGGTAGACTTTGGTACAATGTAAGTTACGAAGTAACTTCAATCCACTTTTGTCTAAAAAAAAACAAAAACAAATTCAAACCTTTTTCATCCTTCGGGATTGTTGAGTTTGAAATCTTTTTTTTAGAAAGGAGCTCGTCGCTCACGTAAAAAACACTAACCGACCTCGTTAGGTCGAACTACGACTGCTCTGATTTCCTCTCTCTCGTCTGACTGAGGATACGTAGGCACAAGACGGTGATGTCTTGGCGAGCACCCTTCCCCCTTTTCGACCCGTCCGTCGAACTACGTTGACTCTGATTCTTCGTTCGTATACGAAGATACGTAGGCATCATATTTCGAATAAATCCTTGTGAGTCCGTCTTAGTCTCCCCCCTCCCCGTTTTTTTGTTCAGCCGTAGACTTTAGGATAACTCACCCTCTGTTTAGACAACAAGCGTGGATCCCATCGAGTACGATGGACGCGTGGGGGTGCTAATACCTTCCCCTCGCGTAACCGACTCCCGAACCCGGACTATGGTTGCGATGACCATGTCTTTCCCTTCCTTCAGGTTTATGCAGTGTTTCCTTTCCCTTTCTTGGGATAAATACACATTGCTGGGGACTCTGTTTCTGCGCCACTTTCGAGTTTGTACTTGGATGAAAATCCTGGGAGCGACAGCTGGCGACTCTGCTGGGGACAGTTGACCTCTTGCTGGTCCATTCCCTATGCGAGTCAATCCTAGCGCTTGTTTGTTTTTATTTCATTGGGTGGTTATTGTTGTACCTTATTTGTTGTATATTACTGTTTTTACCGCATTTATTGCATTGCATTACATTGTTGCCATATGCTGGACTGTGCTGCACTGTACTGGATTTTCTGTTTGGCAGGTTGGGGGGTTCTGAGAGATAAGCCCACTACCCAGGCTTGAGTATACACCTAGGTATTAGCGTGGATAGTCGTGTCGCACCCGTGGTGTTGACCACGTGGGGTGTTCGCGAGACCCACAGCCAGACGAGGTTCTATCGGGAGATATCTGATACTGCATATTGATGCAGGCCATTAGATATTCTCCTGATGAATTGTTGACTCTGGTGATCATTCCCGGGGACTCAGTTGCGGCACTCCTCTCGAGATGTGATAATGGCAGACCAGAAATGGAAAATCCATTGCACCTCTTGATCCGAGGACCCAATGTTGGGAACTTGCTATAGGATATCCTATTTTAAAGAGAATCAGTGGAGGCGCTCCTCGATTGGTGATAATACTGTACCCAGAAGGATGAATGTACTATTGCTTCTCAACCTCAGTGCCAGAAGCTGAGGACCTTTCGTTTTCTATAACCCACATGTGAGAGGGGCGAGTTTTTTGCAGGTTTGCAGGTAACCGTAACCTCCAACCTACCCGATATTCTGGATTTCTTATCAGTATGGATTTATCAGTGTGGTTATTCTGGTATTCTAGGAATTTGGGGCCGAACCTTGAGATTATTCGATCAGTTCAGTGCAGCAGTTGTCCAGCTTGTGTGGCAGCCTTGATCCCATGCTCTGCATTGCATTATCATTTTTTCTGACATTCATATTTTTCATTTCCAGGTAGTATTTGGCTTTTGATTCCAGTCAACAGGCATTCATCGGAATAGACACTGAGAAGAAGAGGAAGAAGAACATCATTCTTTACAAGTTCCCGAAGCTCACTCTGGGTTAGCTTAACAGTCTACAAGATATGGCCAGTCCGGAAGTGTTGGGGGCTTTCAAGGAGAAATATGGTTGGATCCTATCTTTTGTTCGTAACCTCAGTAACTATGAATATAGGGGCCTGCATACTTTGATACAATTCTACGATCCTCCCTTGAGATGTTTTGTGTTGACAGATTATCTATTGGTCCCTACCCTGGAGGAATATTCCACCATCTTGGGAATTTCCATCAAAGAAGGTGCTCCATTCTTTGGTTCCAAGGTAGATCCTGATTTCAAAGCTGTGGATGATGCTCTTTATTTGAGCAAATCAACTTTGGAAGCCGACATTTCTAGCAAAGGGAAGTCCCGTGGCTATCATTTGACATACTTGGTAAAGAAAGCTCAAGAAGCAGCTAAAGAGAATAAGTGGACAGTTTTTAACGCAGTACTGGCCCTCTGCGTGTATGGCATTGTCCTGTTCCCTAATGAACCTGATTTTGTTGATATGGATGCTATCAGGATATTTACGGCTCAGAATCCAGTACCGACCTTGTTGGGGGATCTTCATTATGCCTTGTATAACAGGAATGAGAAGAGACGAGGTGGGATGGTTCATTGTTGTGCACCTCTCTTTTACAAGTGGTTCTCAAATCGTCTACCTCAGTCAGGTGCTTTCGTGGATACTAAAACTTCATTGGAATGGAGTCAATGGCTGATGGGTCTAGCTGCTAAAGATATCGTTTGGGTGGATCGTGGTTTACTTGGTAAAGACATTTTGCATAGTTGTGGTGAATTTCCCAACGTTCCGTTGATAGGGAGAAAAGGAGGCATCAATTATAATCCTTCTTTGGCCATCAGGCAGTTTGGATATGCTCTGAAGGATCCATCGGCTGAGAAAGACTTGGAAGAATCTTTGTATTTTCATGCAGCTGATGGTTTGGCTACGGCACAGAAGGCTTCCGAGGCATGGTTCAGTAGGCAGAAGAAAGGAAAAGTTGCTTTGGGCAAATCCAATAATCAAGCTTTCTCTCCATATGTAGACTGGATTAAGAAGAGAGTGGAAGATTTTTATTTGCCCTTTGACTGGGCACCTCCCTTATATCCTGAGATTGTGGAGGAGAGGCTCACTGTACCCATCGAAGAGTTTAACAAGCAACGGGAGTTGGTGTATGAGTTGAGGATAGAAAATTCTGACATGAGTAGTCGGCTGCAAGGTGCTCTACATGATAACTTGGAGTTGAAGTGGAAAGTTCAAGAAGTGACGAAGTGCCTGGAAGAGAAAGAGAAGGACCTTGTCGACAGAGCTCAGCACTTTAGAAAAGTCAGCATGACTGCAGAATCTTCTAGCATAGCCCACCGGGAAACCAAGAAGCTCTTGACCAAGACGGAAGCCAAACTTGCCACCTATCAGGGGATGTGGGAAGAAGTCAAGATTGAAAATGGGGAATTGAAAGAAGAGTTTCAAAGGGTGAAAGCAGAAAAGAAGCATTTCTCTGACAAGTGGAAGGAGGCCCAGAAAGAAATTGAAGAGCTTAAGCTGCTAGCCGAAGTCAAAAGATCAAAGCGAGGAGACAAAGATGTTGAAGAGCAGATTGTTAGACTGAATCAGGACATTGAAAGGAGAAATAGGCTAATTAGAGGGCTGATAGGGCGACCCACGCATCCTGACACGGTGAACCTTCTTGAGGAAGTTGAAGCCAGTTTGTTTGGAATTGATTTGTAGTGATATTGCTGTTTATCTTTTGCTGTGGTTACCATCAGGATTGTTGATGGAATCGCCTTTGATTATATAAGACCTGTTTGTATGAATTCTTGCGATACGATATTGAAATGTTTGGTTCAATCGTTTGTGTCTCAACGGTTTTTGTTCTCAAAAGGGGTTTGTTTCCATTATTTTGACTCTGCTACATTTTTGGGTCCGGATTTATTTTCCGGTGTTGTGTCTAATTCCTTGCCTGGTTTCGAGGCTGGAATCAAAGGGGATACATCCTGGAAATGTTAAATATGATGTTTACATTTGCATTTGCATATTCATAATCATTGTGCATAGCAGGTGTTTCTCTCCGGTTTTCTTATCTTGCTCTTTTCTCCATACAGGATTGCTGATCAGCGCATTCACCGGTACTCTACCATACAAAATCAGAAGAAAGTCATGGATCAGGTGAAAACTGAGTTGATTGAGTTGCGGACTCGCATGGCCCAGTTTATGGAGTTAATGTAAGGCGTTGTCCAGGGGCAAGAACAGCTGAGGACTCTGGTTCAGCCTTTGGTTGCAAGAGTTGACGAAGACGGTGTTCTTCATGGTGGCCTTCATAACAATGTTGTTCCTCCGGGCAGAGGTATTGTTGGTAATGATGTTCAGGGTGGTCCCGTTGCTGGTATTGTTATCCCTCCGGGCGGAGGAGAGAATGTGATTCCTTCTATAGTAGGAGGAGACAACAGTGTCTGCACAGTGCACGATCGTCGCTATGATGATCAATAAGATGATATATTTTCTATGCCGAGCGGGGATGCTGACCCCCGACTTGATAATGATCAGAGAATCAGGATGATTGAAGAGCAGTTGAAAGGGGTTGTGAATCAGAATTCCCTGGGTTTGGATATGGATGACTTGGGACTGGTCCCCGGCGTCAAAATTCCGCACAAGTTTCAGGTGCCTACTTTCGAGAAGTATAATGGTGTTACTTGCCCAAAGACTCACGTCCTGGCCTATGCAAGGAAAATGGCTGCCTATTCTAATGATGAAAAGTTATTGATGCATTTCTTCCAAGATAGCTTGGCTGGGGTGTCTTTGGAATGGTACATGCAGTTGGAGAGGTCCCATGTTCACAACTGGAGGGAATTGGTGGAGGCTTTTGTTAAGCACTATCAGTACAATACTGATATGGCTCCTAACAGGACACAGTTGCAAAATATGGTACAGAAAAACAATGAGAGCTTTAAGGAGTATGCCCAGAGGTGGCGAGAATTGGCAGCAAGGGTACAACCTCCCATGTTAGAGCGGGAGATGTTAAATATGTTCATGGCTACCCTGTAGGGTCACTATTATGAAAAGCTAGTACCTTGTATGCCCGAAAAGTTTGCCGACCTGATCTTAGTCGGAGAATGGTAGAAAGCGGGATCAAATCTGGAAAGATCTCCGGTAGTGAAGGGTCCTCATCTAGAGGAGGGAAGAAACCGTATGCAAACTACAAAAGGAAAGAAAGAGATACAAACTCGGTTTCATCGCACAATTGTGGGGGAAGGGTACGATAGAATTACAATCAGCAAGTTGCCTCTGTAACTATTCCGGCCGCAACTATTCCGGCTGCACCTCAACAACAGAGGAATAATCCTAATCAGTACCAAAACAGGCAACCTGGCCAGTATCAAAACCGACAAAGGAATGCTGAAAGGCATTTTGATCAGCCGCCATGTCATATGCTCAATTGTTGAAACACTTGTTATAGCTGCGTTTAGTTGAGCTCTGCACATTGGCTCCACCCACTGGGAGGCTACCGCCGGGCTATGATGCTAACGCACATTGTGATTTTCACTCCGCTGCTCTAGGGCATACAGTTGAAGGGTGTAGGGCGTTCCATCATAAAGTACAAGACTTGGTAGACTCCAAAGCCATCAACTTCTCTAATGACGTGCCAAATGTCATCTAGAACCCAATGCCGAATCACGGTGGGCCAAGGGTTAATACCGTTATTGAAGATGATGAATCCTTGAATTTGGTTTTAGATGTGAACGAGTTGAAGACTCCGTTGTTTGTGGTAAAGGAAAGGTTGCTGAAGGGAGGGGTATTCCCTGGTTGTGATGAGGGCTGTGTTGAGTGTGGGTTTCAATCCAACGGTTGTGATTTGTTGAGATAAGGTATTCAGAGAATGATTGATGAAGGTCAGTTACAGTTCGACAGATGTGATCAGTAGAGAGAAATAACTGACAAAGAGAATGATGTTTCCACAGTAACAATCCCTTTCAAGACGATAACTATATCAGCACCGACAAGACCAGCGCCGATCATCATTACAGTTCCTGGGCCAGTCCCATATGACAGTACCAAAGTCGTCCCGTTGAACTATGGGGTTGAGGTGTTTGTTGATGGAAAGAAGCAGGAATTGGTAGGAACATCAGCTGTGAATTCAGAGGTTGGCAATACTGTTGATGCAGGGGCTATCACCAAGAGTGATAGAATCTTTGTTCCATCTGATAACCAGGTCGGCGTTTCCAAGCAGGATAAAGGGAAATAAGTGATGGATGACTCTGTACAGAAGCAGGTCGTAAATGATTCCGCAACAAAACAAGTGGATAACTCCTTCTCAGAAAGTGTGGAGGAGTTTATGAGATTAATATGGAAGAGCAATTACAAGATTGTCGATCAGTTGCATCAGACGCCATCCAAAATATCTATCCTATCTATGTTGTTGTGCTCTGAGGCGCACTGGAATGCGTTGTTGAAGGTTTTGAACACAGCCTATGTGCCTCAAGAAATATTCGTTAATAAGCTAGAAGGGGTTGTGGCTCACATGAATGCTGGCAATGGCTTGGGTTTCACTGATTTAAATCTGACTCCAGCTGGGAGGAATCACAATAATGCTCTACATATTTTAGTGGAATGCTGAGGCTCTTTAATGTCACGTGTGCTAGTTGACACTGGGTCATCTTTGAATGTGTTGCCGAAGAAGGCTCTGATGAAGTTAGATACCCATGGGCTGATTTACACGCCAAGTGACTTGGTGGTGCATGCTTTCGATGGTTCTAAAAGGTTTATTTTTGGAGAAATTGTATTTCCAATCAAAGTGGGTCCTGAAGTTTTTGATGCCACCTTTTATATCATGGACATTCAGCCTGCCTATAGTTGTTTATTGGGTCGTCCGTGGATCCATGGGGCTGGGGTAGTGACGTCCATGTTACATCAAAAGCTGAAATACATGGTAGATGGACATGTTGTGACAGTATGTGGTGAGGAAGACATCATGGTGAGTCACCTATCAACCTTCAAGTATGTGGAAGTAGATGGTGAGATACATGAGACTCTGTGCCAAGCCTTTGAAGCTGTGAAAATTCCCGAAGAACCTCCAAGAGTAATCAGTCAGCCTGAGATAGTTAATCAACCCGAAGTGGTAAATCAGCCAGAAGTTTCGATGCCTTCTTTCAAAGATGCGCGCGCTATAGTTGAAGCTGGTGGTTCCCAGAAGTGGGGCCAAGTCATTGACGTTCAGGTGAAGAAGAATACTTATAGACTGGGATATAAGCCACCCCGACGAGCTCAAGAGCCTCCTAAGTTCTATGGTTCAGTCCAGTTCACAAGTGCTGGGGTTTTCTTTAACCGGGTTAATGCCATTGATGATGAGGGGGATAGTGATTGCGATATGGACGAGTGGATCCACCCCTGCACTCCGGGCCAAAGTCTATGCAATTGGTCGTCTGAGAAAGTCATCCAAGTGACCTGTCAAGAGTAATTGCCCTTGTTTCCTGTTTGTGTTAAATCCTACGTTCTGCTCAAGACGTAGTGATGCTTTTCTGTAGGGCTTTGATGTTTTGTTTGCAACTTTACCATTAATAAAGGACGTTTTCACATTCAAATATTTTGATCCATGTTTTTCTGTTTTTACTTTTTGCGTTAACTCATATCAAAATGGCAATGTGTTTTCTTGTTTGTTGCATTCATAATAAACATATATCATCAATCATGCAGGTTTCTTTGTTCAGATGCCACCAATAATGATTCAACTATGGCTCGGTATGACTTCAATAATCCTATCTATCAGGCTGAAGAAGAGACTGACGAAGATTGCGACTTACCTGAGGAATTGGCCAGACTGCTGAATCAGGAGGAAAGGATCATTCTACCTCATCAGGAGGAAATTGAGACTGTTAATCTGGGAACCGAGTACGCAAGGAAAGAAGTAAGGATTGGGGCTGCTTTGGAAGACACTGTCAAGGGAAGATTGATTGAAATGCTTCGAGAGTATGTGGATATCTTCGCCTGGACTTACCAAGACATGCTCGAGCTTGACACTGATATTGTGGTACACCGGCTGCCGCTCAAAGAAGGTTGTACTCCAGTTAAGTAGAAACTGAGAAGGATGAAACCAGACATGGCTTTCAAAATCAAGGAAGAGGTTCATAAACAGTTGGATGTTGGGTTTCTCGCTGTGACAAATTATCCTTCGTGGGTTGCTAATATTGTGCCTGTACCTAAGAAGGATGGAAAGGTCAGGATGTGTGTTGACTATAGAGATTTGAATAGAGCAAGCCCGAAAGATGATTTCCCGCTTCCCCACATTGACGTGTTAGTGGACAACACTGCTCAATACTCTGTATTTTCCTTCATGGATGGCTTCTCTGGGTATAACCAAATCAAGATGGCCCTAGAGGACATGGAGAAGACTACATTCATAACACTATGGGGAACTTTTTGCTACAAGGTAATGCCCTTTGGATTGAAAAATGTTGGGGCAACCTATCAGCGGGCGATGGTGACTCTCTTTCATGATATGATTCACAAGGAGATCGAAGTCTATGTTGATGACATGATTGCGAAGTCAAAAACGCAGGAAGAACATTTGGTGAATCTTCAGAAGCTATTTGAGAGGTTGAGGAAGTTCAAGCTGAGGTTGAATCTGAACAAGTGCACCTTTGGGGTGAGATTCGGAAAATTACTGGGGTTCATTGTTAGTGAAAAAGGTATCGAGACCGATCCTACTAAAGTAAAAGTCATACAAGAAATGCCTGAGCCGAGAACAGAAAAAGAGGTTAGTGGTTTCTTGGGGAGGTTAAACTGCATTGCTAGGTTCATCTCTTATCTCACAGCCACGTGTGAACCGATATTCAAGTTGTTAAGAAAAGATCAAGAGGTCAGGTGGAATGACAATTGTCAAAAGGCGTTTGAAAATATAAAAGAGTATTTGCAGGAACCTCCGGTCCTCATGTCGCCAATGCCAGGAAAGCCATTGATTATGTATCTTACGGTTCTTGAAAACTCAATGGGGTGTGTGCTCGGACAACACGATGAGTCAGGTAGAAAAGAACATGCCATCTACTACCTGAGTAAAAAGTTCACTGATTGTGAGTCGAGGTACTCTATGCTGGAAAAAATATGTTGTGCGCTCGCTTGGGCAGCCAAGCGTTTGAGGCATATATGTTAAACTATACGACCCTGTTGGTTTCGAAGATGGATCCGATCAAGTACGTGTTTGAAAAGCATGCGCTTTCTGGAATAATAGCCCGTTGGCAGATGGTTTTGACAGAATACGATATTCATTATGTTTCCCAGAAAGCCATCAAGGGAAGTGTTTTGTCAAAATACCTTGCCGAGCAACCAATTGAGGATTATCAACCGAAGAAGTTTGAATTTCCAGATAAGCATATCATGTTTTTAAAGATGAAAGACTGTGAAGAGCCTTTGCCTGAGGAAGGACCCGACATTGGATCTCAGTGGAAATTGGTTTTTGATGGGCCCGTCAACTCATATGGTAACGGAATCAGAGCAATCATTACAACTCCAAGGGGTTCTCACATACCCTTCACTGCCCGATTAGCGTTCGTATGCACCAACAATGAGGCAGAGTATGAAGCATGCATCATGGGGTTAGAAGAAGCAATTGATTTGAGGATCAAGAACCTTGATGTTTATGGTGATTCTGCGTTGGTGGTTAATCAGATTAAAGGAGAATGGGAAACTCGTCAGGCAAACCTGGTGCCTTATAACAACTATGCCAGAAGGTTGTTACCGTTCTTTGACAGGGTTGACTTTCATCACATACCCTGGTTGGAGAATCAGATGGTAGATACGTTGGCAACATTGTCTTTAATGTATCAAGTGAACTGTTGGAATGAGACTCCCTCAATCAGAATCATGCGTCTAGATAGACCAGCTTTTGTGTTTACAGTTGAAGACATATCAGATAGCAAGCCCTGGTATCATGATATCAAGTGTTTTCTGAAGAGTCAAGAGTACCCAGCTGGGGCATCTACCAAGGATAAGAAAACTCTGAGGAGGTTGGCAGGAAACTTCTTTCTGAATGAAGATGATGTGTTGTACAAAAGGAACTTTGATATGGTCTTGCTACGTTGTGTTGATGAACACGAGGCAGGCCTGTTAATGGAAGAAGTTCATGAGGGATCTTTCGGCACTCATGCCAATGGGCATGCTATGGCTAGAAAATTGTTAAGAGCGGGGTATTACTGGATGACTATGGAGTCTGATTGTTTCAAATACGCCCGAAAATGCCATAAATGCCAGATTTATGCTGACAATGTGCGCGTACCACCTACTCCTCTGAATGTGTTGTCATCTCCTTGGTCGTTTGCCATGTGGGGCATTGATATGATTGGAAAGATTGAGCAGACTGCTTCCAATGGGCATCATTTCATCTTGGTTGCCATTGATTATTTCGCGAAGTGCCAACGTCACCAAGCAAGTGGTAGCTCGGTTTATAAAGAAGGACATCATCTGTCGCAACGGAGTCCCAGAGAGAATCATTACTGATAATGGTTCAAATTTGAATAATAAGATGATGAAGGAGCTATGTCAGAGCTTTAAGATTAAACATCACAGTTCTTCTCCCTATCGCCCGAAGATACATGGGGCTGTTGAAGCAGCGAATAAGAATATCAAGAAGATTGTGCAGAAAATGGTGGTAACATATAAAGACTGGCATGCGATGTTGCCTTACGTTTTACACGATTATCATACTTCGGTATGCACATCAACTGGGACAACTCCTTTCTCACTGGTATATGGTATGGAAGCGGTTCTACCATTAAAGGTTGAGATTCCTTCTTTAAGAATTCTGGCAGATGTGAAGCTCGATGAAGCTGGATGGGCGTGTTCCCAGTTGAATCAGTTGAATCTCATTGAAGACAAGAGATTGGCAGCCATCGTACATGGCCGGTTGTATCAGAGCAGGATGAAGAAAGCCATTGATCAGAAAGTGCGTCCTCGGTGTTTTCAGACAGGTGAGTTGGTTTTGAAAAGGATTCTTCCTCCTCAGATAGATCACAGGGGCAAATGGACTCCAAATTACGAAGGGCCATATGTAGTAAGAAATGTTTTCTCTGGCGGAGCCTTATTACTCTCAACTATGGATGGCGAAGATTTTACGTCCCCTGTGAACGCAGACGTAGTCAAAAAATATTTTGCATAAAAGAGACTCGTTGGACATAAAAAGAAGATCCAGGCAAAAAAGGGCATCCCGGTGAACTATAAACAGAAAAGGTTCGGGCAAAAGTTAGGGATAAAAAGAAAAAGAAGAATAAACCCACAAGGTTGAAAACCTGAAAAAGGAAACTTTGGCAAAAATGGGTATCCTGGTGGATTGAAGACCCGAAAAGGGCGATCCAGGAAAAATTTAGGGATTTGAAAGCAAGAGGCTACGATCTGCGTTCGATCTGTGAGCACTTTTGATACTTGGGAATTTCGAAGGAAAAGAATCAGTCCAGTCAGTCTCTTCAAAGGTCAAGGCATCTGCGAATAAGCAAGGCATATGAGTCATAGCTGAATTGAATCATGGTGGATATCTGTTCCCACATTGCTGACATGTGTATTTTCTTTTTTACTTTTGCGCAATTACCTCTTTTCAGGAATTGTTTCCAGATGTAAATGCCTATTTACAGGCCAATTCACTCAATAAAATTTCATTTTCACTCAAAGAGCTTTCCATTTTTGTTTTTACTCTTACTGTTTTGTTTGTGAAAATGTCCAATATTTTGATAAACAGTGCATGCGAAAATGTTAAGCTTTGCGGAGCATATCGGAAAACAATGGAAATTGCTTAGGCAACGGATATCGTGGATGGTAATCGAGGTAGCCATTTTTGCATATAGAATATTCTGTTGTTGTTGTGTGCAGGGTAGCAATGTTTCTTCCCGGTAGAATTACTCTCCCTAGCTTCGAGATTTTATCATCCTCAGCGGATTGTTACTCTCCCCAGCCAAAGTATAGAAGCTTGTTTCCCCAACCGGAGTCGTGATTGATTTATTAATCCCCAGCAAGCATTCAGAAGTTGGTGTTGATGTATCCCCAGCAGGAGACTTGTGGAATATCTTCCCCGGACAAAGATGTTATCTTCCCCACAGAGTATTGGTGTCTACTTCCATCAGCTGATCAGGAAGTGTATGTTCACCAGCAATAGTATGATCTAATCCCCAGTAGGGTGAGGGTAAATTTATTTCCCCCCAGCAGCAAGTAAGTTCAGTGATATCCCCAAGCAGAGTTGGTGGTAATCTTCGCAACAGTTTGATTAACATTTGGTTGACATCCTCTGCAGGTTTTAAGCCCAATGGTTATTGGCATCGTATTCCGTAGCAGATATTTGGGTTCCATCTTCAGTAGTTGTTTTTCTTCATCCCCAACAGAGTGGAAGCTCTCTTGGAGTTTTCATCTCCGGCAGAGGTCGTGGTCAGGAAAGTTGTGCAGTGTGTCTTTCCTCAGCAAGGTTTTGTTCTCGGAGACAATTTAGTCTGTCATCCCCGATGGAGTTGCCTTCGTCTTCAGCATTTATTTTGCTGGAGCGATCCTTTGCATTGCATAAGCATTTTTGCATGGCATCCTCCCTAAACGCGTAGCATTTCCATCTCGTATGGAGCATTACGCCATAGAAAAATTCAAACATATGCATTCGAAGCATAAGCCAGGTTTGAATCCTCATTTGCCAGGAGTTTCCCCAACAGAAAGAACAGTAACTCAGGAGATATCGTCTAACCTTATTCCCCCAAGCAGTGGACTTGGTCATTTGGAGAGACTATTTGGTTTATCCCCTCAGAGTTTTTACCGTTAGACACTCGTCTGTGTTCCTTCTATACCCGTCCGTATTGACCTTTGACACCCGTCTGTGTTCTTTTAGCACCCGTCCGTGTTTGACCATAGACACCCGTCCGTGCTCTTTCATCACCCTTCCGTGTTTGAACTTTTTAGCCAATACCCGTCCGTATTGACCTTATACACCTGTCCTTGTTCTTTCAGCACCCGTCTGTGTTTGACCTTAGACACCCATCCGTGTTCCTTCATCACCCGCCCGTGTTTGAACTTTTTAGCCAATACCCGTCCGTATTGACCTTAGACACCCGTCCGTGCTCTTTCATCACCCGTCCGTGTTTGAACTTTTTAGCTAATATCCGTCCGTATTGACCTTAGACACTCGTCTGTGCTCTTTCATCACCCGTCCGTGTTTGAACTTTTTAGCCAATACCCGTCCGTATTGACCTTAGACACCCGTCCGTGTTCTTTCAGTACCCGTCCGTGTTTGACCTTAGACACCCGTCCGTGTTCCTTCATCACCTGTCTGTGTTTGAACTTTTTAGCCAATACCCGTCCGTATTGACCTTAGACACCTGTCTGTGCTCTTTCATCACCCATCCGTGTTTGAACTTTTTAGCCAATACCCGTCCGTATTGACCTTAGACACCCGTCCGTGCTCTTTCATCACCCGCCCGTGTTTGAACTTTTTAGCCAATACCCGTCCGTATTGACCTTAGACATCCGTCCGTACTCTTTCATCACCCGTCCGTGTTTGACCTTAGACACCCGTCCGTGTTCATTCATCACCCGTCCGTGTTTGACCTTAGACACCCGTCTGTGTTCTTTCATTACTCGTCCGTGTTTGAACTTTTTAGCCACCCGTCCGTGTTCTTTCATCACCCGTCCGTGTTTGAACTTTTTAGCTAATACCTGTCCGTATTGACCTTAGACACCCGTCCATGCTCTTTCATCACCCGTCCGTGTTTGAACTTTTTAGCCAATACCCGTCTGTATTGACCTTAGGCACCCGTCCGTGTTCTTTCAACACTCGTCCTTGTGTGAAATTTTTGGCACTCGTCCATGTTTATCCCCAGCTTAGTCAACACTCGTTCGTGTTTGTTTCAATATACATTCAATACTTCGTCCGTATTGATTTTTGACACTCGTTCGTGTTGTGATGTGACACCTTTTATTACTTGTTCCCCAGCGGAGTCGTCTCTCCTTTTGCAGGATGCAAATTTGTGTGGTTATTTTGGTATTCAATCTCCGTGTATCCCGATCGTCTGGAAGCCTTTGCTTCCATACCCTCGGATCCAAGAAGTTTGAATAGGGGCAGCTGTAACACCCCAAAATTTGCCCCCTTATTTCTAACCCCAACTGGCTTATGTTTCATTTCATTCACATCGCCATTTTGCATTGGCATGTTTCTTTTGGGCATGGGATCAAGGTATTTTCCAGCAGCTCATGGCGTCATCAGTTCCAGTATCATTTTCAATAATGTTCAGAGCCAAGCAGATAGCTTTCAAAGTCTTTTCGAGCCTTTATTTTGCTCATTAGATGATTTGATAATCAGAAGTTCCGGCAGTCATTTTTTTATCAGCGATTCAGCACCAGACGATTATTTTCAGCAGTATTCCAAGCACAGAAAGGAATTCACAGCATATTTCAGGCATGATTCAATGGCAATATCAAATGTCAAGTTTCTTAGGTTTAACTTGGCTCAAAACAAGTGGAATCAGGCAATTCTCCAATTTTCCCTCCAAAAGGCGCCAAAATTCAAATTTTGAACTGAGTAACCGGTTACAACATATCTGCTAACCGGTTACTCCTTTGTTTTCTTGCGCATTTTTCAGTTTTTTGAACTGAGTAACCGGTTAGCATATATGCTGTAACCGGTTACTCTGGGCAAAATTTGAAAAATTCGGTTTGCATCATTTGTGATCATGTGCTTGGCTTGTGCATGTGTGGGAAGGATCTATAACTGATATTTTCATCATTTTCCACCCAAGAATTCAAATTCCTTCCAACAATTTCCACTCAAATTCCTTATCTCCTTTCCTAATTCATTTTTCACCCCAAATTCCACCCACTAAACCTCACTCCAAACCCAAACTTAACTCCTAACCTAGGGGTTATTTAATCTAATTCATTCCAAACCTCTCACAACCTTGATTCATTTTCTGAATTTTCTACACATCTCACTCCATTTTCTCTCAACTTTTCTCATCCCAAAACCCTCACTCAAAGTTCCACCATCAAAGTTCAACAAATTTTGCATTGAAATTTGTTGATCTTGGAACTAAACCTTCATCCATCCATTAATTCTTGAAGGAATTCTGATTTTGCTACTGTTTTGCTTCTGGATCTAAGTTCTTGGAAGTGATTTTTGGAGAAGTTAGAAGCAAGTTCATCACATTGCATTTATTTTGCATTTTTTTTGGTGAAGATAACATTGGATCTTTGGTTTTCTAACTTTGATTCGTCAATTGCAGCTTATCAACATTCACCAAAGTAATTCTCAGCTTTGTAGGTTGGTGAATTTTAGATCTACTTTTCATTTTAGCTTATTTTGCTTGTTCATGATGTAGATCTTGAATTTGTTGTGTTTGATCCATTGGATTGTGGATTTGACTGTTGTTGTTTGTTAATTGATGTGTGTTTGATGGTTTTGAGATGTAATTTTCGTGCATATTGAGATGCCCTAACATGCAGGTGATTGGGGAAGTGATAAGCTGCTGAAAAGTGATTATGAACACTTATTTTTGAATTCTACTGCAGAGTAACCAGTTACAGCATATCTGCTAACCGGTTACCCTGTTGTTTTCTACGTATTTTTTTGCTGTTTTGAATTGTGTAACCGGTTACAGCATATCTGCTAACCGATTACCACTGTTGCAGAATGTGATTTACTTGCATTTTCTTGCTTGTTTGAGATCCTTTGCATGTCTAAACTTCATGGATTAACATGTTGATGATTTGTGGATTATTCTTGAGCTATTTCACCTCACATCATTGTATGAACATGATTTTTCGACAGGCGATTCTTGATTTTCATCGATAAATGTTTATGTTTGCGTTGTTGACTAATTGATGCAGTAAACACGATGCACACACATTCGAATTGTGTTAATTCTTGATTTATGCTCGACTTACTGGACATGTGATGCGTGATTGTTGCTTGTTTCTGTAGTTACTTGTGCATGATGTTTTGATCAATGTTTGAGTTGTGCAAGCTTTGTTGAGTAATTGTTCTTGAATTGTTAACATGATCATGTTATGCATTCTTGATGCTTGCAACCTTTATGATTGGTTTGCCATGCCTTGTGTGTCTATTTGCAATCGTTGCTTGCATGAGTATTTGTTTTCTAATGCATGGTGTGCTGCCCTGTTTTTCACTGTTGTCTTGGTGTATGTGTGTTGTTGTATGTCCTGCTGCTTGCCCTTTTTACACCTGTTTTGTGTGCTGAATATGAGCTGTTGAATGTTGTTTGGTGTATTGTGCTGGATTTTACCGCCGTGCAGGTGCTGGAGCGCTGTTGTAGTCGCTGTTTTGATTTGTCGCTTTGGTTTTTGCCTTGCTTTTGCTTGCTCCCTTAGGCTCCTAGTCCGACTTAATTTTTTATTAAGCTCGGAATAGGATAAACATTAGGTTCTCATCTATGCATGCTAACTTAGGTAGATGTTTTCCCCTTTAAACCTCAACCATAGGGCCACTTTTGCATGACAACATTAGGATAAGATTCCCCATAGTCTTTTCTTTTCGACTTGAGTCTTCTCTCCTCATCTCAACACTTCTAAAACACTTAATAAATATAACGTATATTGTGCTCGAGCCTTAAGTGTAGGAAATGAAGAACGAGGGGTCTCCCCTCCTCTTCTAGGGTGTTTAGCATACGTCCCATTGGGGGCGACCATGCGACGCATTCGTTCCCGCATGGTAGAAACAAAAACAAAAACAAAAACAAAAACAAAAACAACTTCAATCCACTTCTGTCTAAAAAAAAACAAAAACAAATTCAAACCTTTTTCATCCTTCAGGATTGTTGAGTTTCGAATCGTTTTTTTTAGAAAGGAGCTCGTCGCTCACGTAAAAAACACTAACCGACCTCGTTAGGTCGAACTACGACTGCTCTGATTTCCTCTCTCTAGTCTGACTGAGGATACGTAGGCATAAGACGGTGATGTCTTGGCGAGCACCCTTCCCCCTTTTCGACCCGTCCGTCGAACTACGTTGACTCTGATTCTTCGTTCGTCCACGAAGATATGTAGGCATCGGATTTCGAATAAATCCTTGCGAGTCCGTCTTAGTCTCCCCCCTCCCCGTTTTTTTGTTCAACTGTAGACTATAGGATAACTCACCCTCTATTTAGACAACAATCGTGGATCCCATCGATTACGATGGACGCGTGGGGGTGCTAATACCTTCCCCTCGCGTAACCGACTCCCAAACCCAGACTATGGTTACGATGACCATGTCTTTCCCTTCCTTCAGGTTTATGCAGTGTTTCCTTTCCCTCTTTTGGGATAAATACACATTGCTGGCGACTCTGTTTCTGCGCCACTTTCGCGCTTGTACTTGGATGAAAATCCCGGGAGGACAGTTGGGCGAGGAAGACCGGCTGGACTACCAGGAATTAGTCGATTTTGTCGCCAGTTTCACTCGCGCGAAGTTGGTGACTCCGGACAGAAACTTCAAGCGCAATGATCGCGGAGAGATCTTAACGGAGGCCCGACTGATAAACACAAAAGCCCTCCTCGAATGCGAGACCGATGAGGAGGCTGTTCGGCTCTTAGGTAGCGGGCATACCCTTTACCCGGGCGCCATCAATGTTTCCGTCGTTTATTGATGTTTGTTTTCTCCTTTTGCAGAAACAATGTCGAGCATGGAAAAGCGTGTGAAGAAGCTGGCTGCTGCCCGAGGCCCGAAGAAAGGTGGAAAGGGGCGAGTCGATCAGGTCCGACAGCAGATGCAAGGCCCCACCCCGACACCTGGGGACTCCTCCAACTCCCCTCAGTGTAGCCAATCTCCAACTTCACAGGGGTCCCCGAAGAGGCAGCGAACCAGTAAACCGGTGTATGTTGACCTCACTGAGAGCCCTCCTGGTGAGAAGTTCGTGCTCCCACCCTGCTACCTGAGGCCTGACTTCTTCTCCGGGGCCAACTCCCCAACTTTTAGCGTCGCTGAATCCAAGGCCATCCTGGGCGCCGATCGGACCGCGAGGAAGAAAATATTATCAGAGGATATGGCCGCGATGATGCGGGTCTTTGCCACAACTCTGGTCCTGAACGATGAGACCTGCCCCGTGGTTAAGCTGACCAAACTGTAGAACAACTTTGCGTCAGTCGAGGCTGATATGAAGAAGCTGGAAAAAGATCTCGCCAATTGTAAGAATCAGAACGAGACTCAGGTCGAGCTCCATGGGGAGATGGAGAAGAAGTTGAGGGAAGCCGTTGAGGAGAGGAAGACTCTCTTATCCAGGATTGCTGAGCTAGAGGCGGCCGCCAGGCCCGCCGAAGGTAAGACCGACGAGGACAAGCTTGTGACTTCCCGGGCCGAATTGATATCGAGGATTAGGCTGCTTGAGTAGGACTTCCTAGGGGCTGTCGAAGTGGGCTTTGCTGCTGCTGTGGACCAGCTCCGGCTCGTGAACCCAGGTGTTCAGCTCATCACCGAGTGGACCGGTCCTTACCATTAGGTAGTTGAAGGTCGGATTGTCGCACCGGAGACCGAGGAGGATGAGGACGACCAGACCATGGCGGACGGGCAACCTGAGGAGAATGCAACTGTTTAGTTTTCTTTCCTGTCTAGTTTGTTTAGCATGCGAGTCAGTTTTTGTATTTAAATTGACTTTTGCCCGACCTGCGGGCCAGGGGTATGGATTTCTTTTGTGTACCTTTTGAACAATGGGCTTCTGCCCGATTTGAATACATTGTCTTTTCTTATTTTGTGTGTGATACTTGTATGTTGATTATATATCTATTACTTTCGTTTTTGTCTAAGTATTTTGGGGCCTTTGCTCGACTTTGTTGATCCTCGACGGTGTAGGAAACTGGTCGAGTGGTCAGAGCTGTATTCCGACCTTCGACGAAGCTAAGAGCTCGGTCGAGGTCTTAGCTTCGTGGCGTGGACTTCCCATCACGAGCTGGGTGCCCTGCCTAGTTGGCACGGCGACGGCGGAGCTCGGTCGAGGTATCCACGTCGGATCAAGGGTCCTCGCGCACACACAATGCGGGCCATTGTCTTCTTGTCTCGAGGAGGGGAGTCGCGCTTGTACCTTAGTGTGCCCCCGTGGTCGCGACGCCGATAGGTCGCAGACAGTGTTTAAGTGTAATACTGTTTAAGTTTTTCAGCATTCCATGGTCGAGCAAGTTCCTCCCCGTGTATATTTTCAAGGTAGTAGGCTCCCGTCCCCGTTTTCGCGCAGACGCGATAGGTGTAATACCCTAATTTTTTCCCCTAAGATTCTTTGCTTTTCATGTGCATTCGTACAAACAAGATCACACATTGGTTCCCTCTTCTATACGTTTATGCCTTGCAGGGATCTTTGGGTTTGTGTGTGTTTGTTAGTTGTTTTATTATTTAATTATTTATGTTTACTAACCTTTAATCAAAATCCAAAAATATTTTGTTTTCTTTCACTAACATTTTCAGGGGAAGAACAGGTTAAAAATACCAAAAATTAGTCCCTCAGCTCGAATGGATTTCATCTGAATAAAGTCAAAGTTGATCTGCGATTAATTCAAAAATTATCTGATCAAGAGTTTCCAAGATTTATTTGATTATTATTCAAGGGACTCCAAGGTTCATGTGTTTATTTCCATGCCTTCTTTGACAAGCAAGAAAATTGAGCCAGAACCAAAAGAACACATCAAAAAAGCCATTTTTTTTTCATTTTTCACTGTGTTAATCGATTAACCTAATTGAACTGTGCACTGGTTAATCGATTAACACGTGCAATTTTTGAAAAAATGTGCCAAATTCAAATTCTGCAGCAATTGGCACCAATTTTCACCATTTTGATCACATGTGGAATATTCTAGACCATCTCATTTTAATTCCCTACATCATCATAATTAATTCCCACCATGTACCATCACTAATCACCACTCTTTTGTGATTTCCCTCCAAATTTGAATTCCAATCCTAATTTTGATCTTCCAATCCTAATTCCAAACCACCAAATTTTCCAAGCCTAAACTCCAAAAATAGAGCCTTCATTTCATTCATTCATTCAATCTTTTGATAGCCAACAAACCTCTTGCAAATTATCTTCCCAACCACAAAATTCACTAAAGCTCACTTTTCTTTTGAAAGTTAACAAGAATTCACATTGAATCTTGTTCAACTTTGAGCTGAACCTTCATCCATTCTTGTTTTTGTTCATCAATTCTCATAGATCAAGGCTTTGGTGATTGGATCTTGAAGCAATTTGAAGAAATTTTCAGATTTGAAGTGGTAATTCATCTTTCACCATTGTTGAAGCTTCAATTTCATCTTCCATAATGTAGATTCTTTGTTGATCTTGTTTGCTTGATCTTTGGATCTTGCAATTTGTGTTTGATTGCTGGTTTTTGCTACTGTTTTACTCAAAAATTCGTGCACAATTGAATCCTTGATCTTAAGATGTTTGAAGAAATGAGTGATCAAGGATTTGGCAATTTTTAAACTGATTTTCTGTTGTTTTTACAATGTTAATCGATTGACCAAAACTAGTACAGTTAGGTTAATCGATTAACAGCTTGTTTCTGCGCAAAAATTTGGAAGTTTGCACTGGTTAATCGATTAACATAATTACACTATGAGTTGGTTAATCGATTAACCAGCATCCAGAATGTGTTTTTTGCTTGTTTTTGGGGCTGTTTTGGTTTTTCTTCCTCCTTTTTCCCCTTTCTTCTTATTTCAGCCTTGAAACACATTGTTGAGATTAATTTCTCTTCCATTTCAATGGACTTTGGATATGGTTAAAGTAATTAAACATTCATTAGTTCAAATCTATCTTTTAATGAATTGTTGAATTCATTTGAGGTGCTTTGAATTAGTGATATGTTTTCACAGTTAAATCTATCAATTAAAGGTGATTGAACTTGAAGATGAAAGGTTCTTGATTTTGTAATTCAATTTGGCTTTCTCTTTATCTATTTCCTTTTTATTTTGATCGATGAAAGACTTATGGATCTTAAAATTTCTTTGTTGAATTCTTGATCAAGACTAGATCGTTACCTATTTTCTTTTCGTGCGGTATTGCTTTCGGATGACGATCTAGATATCGTTCATCTAGCATGCATTAGCACAAAGATCTATTGACCGGCCTCATTGTAGTGTAATTACTTCGTAAATTACTCGTTGATTACTTAACATAGCGCAACATTTGTCCCTCTTTATCCAATTCGGAATTTGAACTTTCGTGGTCCGGACCTTGATTGGTCGCGTCAACCCAATGTTGGTTAAACTTTTGTATTAGGTCCATAATATTTGAAACTTGGCGTTGTAGAGGCTTTGGTTCTACCAATCTTCTGTCAAGTTCATTAACTTTGGCTTAAGTGCATTATTTAATCGCTATAGTTCATAACGCGAAACAGAATAATCGGTGAAGGCTTATGGCACTAGAGCCTTATGCTACTAAACACTAACTTCTAACTTCTTTACTTTTCCTTCTCGCTCCCTATCTCTCTTTATTTTTATGCTTTATGCCATTTATCATATCATGTTTATGTTTATGTCATTTTTCTTTTGTCCACTTGGACCATTTTATCTTGTGCTTTTTTTTTCTTTTGTCCATTTTGGACTTAAAACATTAATAAAGGATTAAACCACTAAAAGACTTGTGCTCTTAATTGTTGGACTATGGCCACTATCCTTTGCATTGGAGGACCTATACTCTTGATTATGGACTTTTGGACTTAGAATTAGGATCCTAACCTATGCTTGGGAGTTTGTGATGGAAAACCTTGGATTTTGGATACTTGGAGTCTTTTTTTTTAAGACTTATTTGAATCAAGACCAAATCAAAAAGGGAAAAATGCTTATGCTATAGAGCTTGTCCATGTGGTTAGATCTTTCTTATCCTTAGCTTTTATTTTTATGCACTAGGATAGTCACTTCTTCTCCACCCCTTCTTCAACTTTCAAAACTTCCTCTCTTTTTCAAAACCTTCTTGTTTTCGAACTTAAAACCGCTTTCATAATAAAACCTTGACTTTGGTCAAGTGATTTTTAAGCTTTGTTTTCTTCAATAAATGTCAATCAATATTAACCATATTTTGACCATTTCATAAAAAAACATAAAAAATACAAAAACTCATCAAATTTTTTTTGTGTGCTTTGTGCACCTTTTGCTTTTAAATTTTTTTTCATAAGTTTAGACATGATTCATTTCTTTAAGCGGAATTATTCGCTTGGAAATGACGACTTGTCTTTACACTTAAAATCAACCAAAACAAACAATTTTTTTGTTCTTTGTACCACGAACTACGGGGTTTTGATCCTAAATTGCACATCGTGGGTACGTAGGCATGAGGCGATAAGTCTCTCCAAACACAAAAATCTTAAAAAATAATTCTCCTCTCATCTCCCCAATCTCTTTCAAGCAAACCATTTTCAGACCAAAAAGCATGAATACATCAAAGGGCTCCTATAGAGTACTATAGATGTATTGAGTGCGTAAAACCTTCCCTTTACATAACCAACCCCCCTTACCCATTATCTCTTTGTTCTTTTAGAACTCTTTAGGTTATTGTTCTCTCTTTTTTCCTTTCCTTTTTGGATAAAAATAAAAGTGCGGTGGCGACTCTTGTTTATTTTTGAGTTAAGTTAATAAATAACTTACACTCACAAATTTCCCCGCTACAGAAAAGTGGCGACTCTGCTGGGGACTAATCGACCTCTTGCTGGTCCATCCCTTGAAGGGTTTAGCCTACTTTGATTTATTTATTGCTTTTTGTCTAATTTGTTTGTTATTTGTTTGTTCTATTTGGGAATTCTTCTGTGTGGTGAGATAAGCCCAATACCCAGGCTTGAGTATACACCTAGGACTAAGGTGGAAAGTAGTGGGACATATGTGTCGTCTTGATACGTTTGGTGTTCACGAAATTCACATCCAGACGAGGTTTTCTTGGGAGATATTCTGACGTGCGTGTCTTACGCATTTCAGGATGTTGATCTAGAGAGTTGTCGACTCTGGCGACCATTCCCGAGGACTCAGTTGAGGCACTCCTCCCAAGAGGTAGTAATGGCAGACCAGAAATGGCAAACCCGTTATGCTTCTTGATCTGAGGACCCGAAGCTGAGGACTTTAGAACCCTTAAACCATCTTGGCCTTATTAGGACGTGGTGCGGTGGCTATTCAGGTGCAGACTTGAATTAGTTGTTACGTGATACCACACTCAGACGAGACCCTCTTGAGAATATTATTGACTACCAAGAAAGTTGGGAATTCGATAATATCCGAAAGATGGGTTGTAGACTCTGGGAACTTCCTTAGAACCTTGTTCGGCAGGTGTTATACCCTTAATACATACCTTTGTGGGTTGGCTCTTAACCTTGAATCCATGCTCGTGACTCGGAACCTTGAACCCGTGTGCTTTGTGTGATCTTGTTTGTGGTTGCTGCATACTTGCACTCATGCATTCATGGACATTCTGTTTCAGTCGATTTTCAAGGATCTTACAGATTTTCCTTTTGCAAACATCGCTGATAATATTCAATAAAATGAGATATTTATCGGTATTTCAAAAAAAGTGTTATTTCTTTGTAGAGTTTGCAATTGCTTTATATTTTAAAGATCCTTGAAAGTTGAATGAAACTTTTGCATTTTTTTTGCATTAGCATTAGCATCTTCTGCATTGTTTCTTGCCTTTTCCAGGTGTCTTATTGTTTCCCTTTGGTCTTCATTCAGCCAAGCTGTCGTACCCGTATAATACTCAGGCTAATCTGAAGAAGAAGACGAATCAGTTGCAACAAGAGAACTGTGAGCTTCGTGAGGAAGTGACAAATCTGAAGGATAGTTTGGAGAGACTCACTGCTATGATGGAAGTAATGGTTGCTACTCAGAATCCTCCTCCTCCTCCACTTTCGACTCCTGTGCAAAGGACAATTATTTCTGAGATTGTCTCTACGCCCATCTCCGTGGCGCCTGCTAGTGTTCCTCAATACTCCATGCCTCCTGGTTTCCCCTGGGGCATGCCTCATAACTTTGTTCCTGAAGGTTATCAACCACCACCGCCTCCTGAAATTCCGGTTGTTCCTACCGTTCAACCTATGATGACTGTACCACCGCTTGTGGTTCACACTGTTCCTTTTGGTGAAGAGCAAATTTTCCATACTGCTCCAAGTGAAAATGCCAGTGCTTGTGATAGAATGGAAGAGATTCAAGACCAGTTTGCTAAGACGCAGAAAGAGATCAAAGCTTTGAGGGGTAAAGAGCTGTTTGGAAAGAATGCTCACGAGTTATGCTTGGTTCCTAATGTGAAGATCCCGCATAAGTTCAAGGTCCCTGACTTTGAAAAGTATAAGGGTAACTTTGGTCCGTTGAGTCATTTGACTATGTATGCTCGTAAGATGTCGACTCAGAATGATAATCATCAGCTTCTCATTCACTGCTTTCAAGATAGTTTGTCTGGTGCAGCCTTGAAATGGTATATGGGGCTTGACAGCACTCGAATTCGCACTTTCGAAGACTTGGGTGAGGATTTTGTGAAACAGTATAAGTATAATGTGGATATGGCTCCTGATCGTGACCAGCTTCGAGCAATGGCTCAGAAAGATAAGGAGACATTCAAAGAATACGTGCAGAGGTGGCGCGAGATTGTTGCTCAGATTAATCCTCCTTTGGAAGAAAATGAGATGACTAAGATTTTTTTGAAAACTCTGAGTCCTTTCTATTATGAGCGTATGATTGCTAGTGCCCCGAGTGACTTCACTGAGATGGTTAATATGGGGATGAGATTAGAAGGTGTCCGTGAGGGACGTTTGTCAAAAGATGGTAATTCTGCTGGTAGTTCCAAGAAGTATGGTGGAGGATTTTCCAATAAGAAAGAAGGTGAGACCCATGCTATTTCCCATGGAGGACGCAAAAAGAGTTACAGTAAGAATAATCAGTGTCATTCAAAGGTTGGCTAGGAGTGGTATTTTGTTTTTCAAAGATTCCAACCCTAATGTCCAATCGAATCCGCTGCCTAATCATGGCAAGGCGTCTGTCAATATGGTTTATGGTTGTCCTGGTACATTCAAAATCTTTGATATCCGTTGGATCCGAAGATATCTTGTGGAAATGCATGCACTTTTGAGTGAATACCATTATATTGATCATGACTATGCAGCTTGTTGCATCTGTTTTGTGAATCTGCGTGGTTGTGTGATAGTGAAGAGGGACATTCAAAGGATGATGGATGAAAATTTGATTGAAGTCACTGCTAAAAGAGAATATCAAAATGAGGTGAATGTTATTGCACCACGCTTTAATATTCCTGAACGAGTTGTTTTCTCTTATGATAGTCAGAAGACCGCTGCTACGCCTTTGTTCATTCGGTTGCCCGATCCAGTACCATATGAATCTGACAAGGTTGTTTCGTATAAGTACAATGCTACCATGGTAGAAGATGGTAAGGAAGTGCCCATTCCTTCTTTGTCTCTGTGGTAAGCATCGCTGATGTGAGTAGAGTGACCCGAAGCGGTCGTGTCTTTTCTCCTGAGCCTCCAAAGATTGTGGAGAATGTTGCTGCTGGAAAATGATCTCAAGATGAGAGTATTTTTTATGCTTCTGGTCAGTCCAGTGGTTTGAAGGTTTATGAGGATGAAGTTTTGAAATTGATCAAGAAGAGAGAGTACAATGTTGTAGATCAACTCTTGCACACCCCGTCAAAGACTTCAGTGTTGTCCTTACTGATGAATTCTCAAGCTCATAGGTAATCTTTGCAGAAGGTATTAGAACAAGCATATGTTGAGCATGATGTGACTGTTAATCAGTTTGATGGAATTGTTGCCAACCTCACAGCATGTAATAATTTGAGCTTTTGTGATGAAGAGTTACCCGCGGAGGGGAGAAATTACAATTTGGCTTACATATCTCTATGAACTGTCAAGAAGATGCGTTTTCCAATGTGTTGGTTGATACTGGCTCTTCTTTGAATGTGTTGCCAAAATCTACTTTATCAAGGCTTTCTTACCAAGGTCCTCCCATGAGGTATAGTGGGGTTGTTGTTAAAGCTTTTGATGGATCTCGAAAGACTGTGATTGGAGAAGTTGATCTTCTAATCAAGATAGGACTGTGCTTCTTCCAGATTACTTTTCAAGTAATGGATATCCGTCCTGCTTATAGTTGTCTGCTTGGCCAACCATGGATTCGTGAAGTTGGGGCAGTGACTTCGACTCTCCACCAGAAATTGAAATTTGTTAAGAATGATAAGCTGGTAATTGTTGGAGGTGAGCAAGCGATGCTAGTGAGCCACCTTTCATCCTTTTCGTATGTTGATACTGAGGAAATTGTTGGAACTCCGTTCCAAGCTCTTTCTGTTAATGATAAAGCTGTTAAGAAGAAGGAGTTACCCATGTCTTCTTTGAAAAATGCTCTGCATGTGTTAGAAACTGGTCGGTCTGATGGTTGGGGCTGAGTCATTGATGTGGTTGATAACCTAGGCAAAACTGGTTTAGGCTTTATGCCTGGTACAGTCAGAAGAGATTTGAAGCATATTAATGAGACTTTTCACAGCGTTGGATTCATCAACAAAGATCATTCTACGGCTGCGATTCTTGAAGATGACTCTGTAGGTTACATCCCGTTTGGTTCTGAAGATGACGTCATTCCGGCTGAAGACTGGGAGCCTTATTTGGAAGATCCCAGGTATATGTCCCCAGAGGATGCATATGTGCCTTTTTATTCCCCTCGGAAGAAGTTTAAGGAACCTGAATATGAAGTCAGTGCCATTATTGAGGATGATGAAGAGGAAGAACTTCCCAACTTCGTGACACATGGACAGATCTTCCAGAATTGGATAGCTGTTGATGTTCCCACTGTTGTTCATATTTCAAAGTAATTTGTTTTTGTTTCTTTCAAAAATTCTTTCACTCTGCCCAAGGTGAAAGTGAATTTGTGAGGGCTTTATTTCAAATTTTATCATCATCAATAAAATGTTATTTTGTTTATCCATATTATGTTTTCCCTTTTTGCTCTATTTCTGAAAAATGGTAACATAAAAAACCAAAAAAATAATAATGTGATGGTCACCTCTTATCTGCATAATACTTGCACTTCTTATTCATATTCTAAAATCAAACATAAATCATTGTGCAGATTGAGTGTTAAACCCATAGAAAACAATGACCATATGCCCTCTCCCAACTTTGAGTTCCCTGTGTTTGGAGCTGAAGAAGAGGATATTGAAGAGATTCCAGATGAAATTTCCCGGTTGCTTGAGCATGAGGAAAAGGCCATTCAGCCTCATGAAGAGCCGTTGGATTTAGTTAATCTAGGTTCAGATAACGATAAGAAAGAAGTCAAGATTGGGGCACTGCTTTAGTCAGACGTTAAGAAGAGGATTGTGGAGCTTCTTAGAGAATATGTTGATGTGTTTGCTTGGTCCTATCAAGACATGCCTGGTCTTGATACTGATATTGTGGAGCACTATTTACCGTTAAAGCCAGAATGTCTGTAAAAAAAAAAAATGATAAAAAAATGGATAAAAAAAAGAATTAAAAAAAAAAAGAAGAATAGAAAGAAAATAAAAATAAAAATGATGATGAGTCGTTCTGGTGGCTATTGACTATTTTACCAAGTGGGTTGAAGCGGCATCGTATGCCAATGTGACCAAGCAAGTAGTGGTCCGGTTTATCAAGAACCAAATCATCTGTCGGTATGGTGTTCCGAGCAAGATCATCACTGATAATGGGTCGAATCTGAATAACAAGATGATGAAGGAATTATGTGATGAGTTTAAGATTGAGCATCATAATTCTTCTCCTTACAGACCTAAGATGAATGGGGCTGTTGAAGCTGCTAATAAGAATATTAAGAAGATTGTTCAGAAGATGGTTGTTACTTACAAGGATTGGCATGAGATGCTCCCTTTTGCTTTGCATGGGTATCGTACATCCGTCTGCAATTCAACAGGGGCAACCCCTTTCTCTCTTGTTTATGGTATGGAAGCAGTGCTCCTGGTAGAAGTTGAAATCCCTTCTATGAGAGTCTTGATGGAAGCTTAATTGTCTGAGGCTGAATGGTGCCAAAGCAGATATGACCAGTTGAATTTGATTGAAGAGAAAAGAATGACGACCTTGTGTCATGGCCAATTATATCAATAGAGAATGAAGAAAGCTTTTAATAAGAAGGTTCGTCCTCGTGTGTTCAGAGAAGGCGATCTCGTGCTCAAAAGGATCTCAACTTCTACCAATGATTCTAGGGGCAAGTGGACTCCTAATTATGAAGGCCCATATGTTGTTAAAAGAGCCTTCTCTGGCGGTGCATTACTTCTTACAACTATGGATGGTGAAGAGTTCAGTCGTCCTGTGAATGCTGATACAGTCAAGAAATACTTCGCCTAAAAAAATAATAAAAGAACAACTCGCTAAGTTGAAAACCCGAAAGGGCGGCTTAGGCAAAAATGAGCGTGACGGTGGGCTGAAAACCCGAAAGGGCGGTCCAGGCAAAAATTAGAGACAAAAACAGAAATAATCATCCCGGTAGATTGAAAACCCGAGAGGGCAATCTAGGCAAAAGTTAGGGATTATGGCAAGTAACTGCATCTGGCCAGTCTTGATCATTTGAAAGCAACATTATCTATCAAGGATTCTGCCTCAATCATCCACAACTGAAGTTTTGAGCACATCGGAATTCAAAGTTGTTAGGGAGAATAGTGGTCATTGTATTTTAATGTAACCCTTTTCATGTATTTACCATTTTTCAAACTTTGTAATGATCTATGGAGTTACGCCATTTGCGGACTACCATCCCATTAATAAAATTTGGGCCTTTGTCCCTTTGTTTGCAATTCTTATTTTGTTTCTGTTCGCAGAATTTTATTTATTTTTTATGATGATTTTTGAAACAAAATGTAAATAATTGATTTAAATTTTTGAAAATTATAAAAACGTTTTCCTTTGATTTATGAATGCAAAAAGGAACATCAACAGTTATTCCAAGGATGGTAAGATCGATGTTTTCCTCAACAGGGTTCGTTCTCGCTCCTTTGGCAGAATTTATTGACAGCTCCCCAGTAGAGTTCGTCGATATTTCCCCAGTAAAGTTTGTTGATATTTCCTCGGTAGGGTTTTGTTCATACAACCAGTTGTTGACAAGATGATAGGTTCCTTCAAAGTTGTGTTATGATGTGTTGAATTCATAAGGGTCAATGCTGTTTGGTTTTTCCCCAGCTAGGTTTTGATCCGGATCTTCTCCAGCTAATTATGATATGGTCAGGTAGTCGAGTAGTTTTGACGGTCCACCTCTCCTTGATGGTAGTCCTCATACGGAGATTCATTTTTGCTGTCCCCCGATATGAATCATATGAGGAATTTCCATCAGAGTTTTACCTTCTAGGTGTGTTGTTGTTGCTATGGATATTCCCAAACGCAGAGCAACGTTATCTTCCCCGGAAATTCCAGGACATAGTTCTCTCCAGATTGTTTTTTTTCAGAGAAGATTGTGCATCACTATTTCGGGTGTTCCCCAGTGAAGTTGCCGATAATATCTCTATTTAAGGAATACTGATATTGGTCACCTGTTGGGTTTTCTCTCATTTATGATGAATATCGATCTAAAATCCCCCACAGTTTGACCTTGTTGCTATTTTCCTCAACAAGTGCAGGTTGTTTTGCTCAGAATTGGTTAACCCTCAGAGAGCTTTTCTCTTGTATCTCCAGCAGATATGCCTTGTATTCCTGGTGGATTTTGCGTAGATGTTATTATGTCTACTGCCCTCAGCGGATTCATTATTTTTCCGCATGCAGATCTCTTCATCCTTATGAAGTGGAAGTTCCTGTGAATTCTTTATGATCCCCAGGAAAGGTCAGAAAGATTTGGGTTGTTATGATTCCCCAACAGTTTTCCTTCCATCCCCGAAGCAGAGTTTATGTTTCGTTCTCCCCATGGATCATTAATGTTAGAAGATTGATATTTGGGTTTTTCCCCAAGGAGTATCTTCTTTTCTCCAACAAGATTTGAGCCTTGTAGTAGGATTTATTTTCCTTTGATGGCTTTTGTTTATCTCTTGCAGGATTCCTTAAAATGAATCCCTAACAGAGCTGCTAATGATATCTCCATCTTGTTGAGATTAGCCGAGTATTCAGCGGTGTTATGATGTGTTCCACCCTCGGTTTATCCTTGTGTCTGTTTTGTCAGCATATTCATACTCATACGCATTGCATGCACATTCTTTTGTTGTGCATAGCATTTTGTTGTTGCATTGCGCATTTTGCATATGTGTTGGTGCTTCTCTGCTCTCTGGTGCTGTTATCCCTGCAGAGCATGTGTGTCTTCTCTCCATTTAGAGTGTTGACCCGTAAGCAAAAAATGCCTATCATTGATAATTCCCCACTGAGTTTATTCCTCGTGGAAAATATTTGTTTTAGCCTTCCTCCCGAGTTCATTTGTCGCGATGGAATTAATCCCCAGTTGAGATATTTCCTCCTTGGGATGAGTCTTGTTTGACCGTTTCTCTCTGGTTTATTTCCGGATTGAATTTTGGTCCTTTGCTTTGGGCTTATCACCTTTGTCGTCCTACCTATTTTGTTGGTAGTAGGTGATATAGCTGGCTTATTACCTTTGTCGTCCTGCCCTGTGTTGGTAGTAGGTAATATAGTCGGGTTTGATTACCTTGTTGTAGCTATCACTTGTTTGATAGTTGGTATCCTCTCCCTTCTTTGTTCGAGTTTATCACTTTTGTCGTCCTGCCTTGTGTTGGTAGTAGGTGATATTTCTCGATCCCTTTTTTGAGATTATTACCTTTGTCGTCCTACCCTTTTGTTGGTAGTAGGTAATTTTTCTCACACCCTCGGTTGATTACCTCGTCGTAACTATCACTTGGTTGATATTTGGTAATCTTTCTTTTAGCTTATCACCTTTGTCGTCCTGCCCTTTGTTGGTAGTAGGTGATATAGCCGATTTATTACCTTTGTTGTCCCGACCTTTGTTAGTAGTAGGTAATATAGCCCGGTTTGGTTACCTCGTCGTAGCTATCCCTCATTTGATAGTTGGTAATCTCTCCACGCTCGAGCTTATCGTCTTTGTCGTCCTGCCCTTTGTTGGTAGTAGGTGATACTTCTCGACCCCTTTTAAGATCGTTACCTTTGTCGTCCTGCCCTGTGTTGGTAGTAGGTAACGTAGCCCGGTTTGATTACCTTGTTGTAGCTATCACTTGTTTGATAGTTGGTAATCTCTCCTTTCTTTGTTCGAGTTTGTTACCTTTGTCGTCCTGCCCTTTAGTTGGTAGTAGACGATATTTCTTGACCCCTTTTGAGGTTATTACCTTTGTCGTCATACTCTTTTGTTGGTAGTAGGTAATCTTTCTCATACCCTTGGCTGTTTACTTTGTTGTAACTGTCACTTGGTTGATGGTTGGTATTCTTTCTTTAGCTGGCTTCCTACCTTTGTCGTTCTGCTCTTTGTTGGTAGTAGGTAATATAGCCCGGTTTGGTTGCCTTGTTATAGTTGCCATTTGGTTGATAGTTGGTAACCTTATCCTCTTTGCGAGATCGTTACCTTTGTCGTTCTACCCTTTTTTGGTAGTAGGTAATTCTTCTCATATCCTTTTGATTAACTGCCTTGTTGTAGCTATCACTTGCTTGGTAGTTGGCAATCTTTCCTTTTGATCATGCTATTACCGGATGTTTGGTATTAGACGATCTGTTCCCCAGCGGAGATTTTTCTCTCCATGTTGAGACGATGTTATCCCTCTCGTATTTCTGGTGTCGGTAATTTTCCCTCAGTTGGAATCTTACTTCTTTCTCTTCCCCAGTGGAGATTTGTTTCCTCCCCTGTTGGGATGTGTTTTCCCTCTTTTGTTTTCCCCCGGTGGAGTCTTTTCTCTTTGCTCCCCAGTTTTTGTTGGTCTCCTGTGGCGTTTCTCCCCACAGAGGTCTTGTGTCTGCATATCATTTGCATGATCATATCATTTTGTGGTCTCTTAGGGCCAAAAATTGGTTTGTTGTTATATTTAAGTCTCTTCTATCTCGTCGAGATAAAGATGCCACTCTTCATATCTCTGAATAGAAGAAACTTAAATAGGGGCAGCCGTAATACCCTAATTTTTGCCCCTAAGATTCTTTGCTTTTCATGTGCATTCGTACAAACAAGATCACACATTGGTTCCCTCTTCTATAGGTTTGTGCCTTGCAGGGATCTTTGGGTTTGTGTGTGTTTGTTAGTTGTTTTATTGTTTAATTGTTTATGTTTACTAACCTTTAATCAAAATCCAAAAATATTTTGTTTTCTTTCACTAACATTTTCAGGGGAAGAACAGGTTAAAAATACCAAAAATTAGTCCCTCAGCTCGAATGGATTTCATCTGAATAAAGTCAAAGTTGATCTGCGATTAATTAAAAAATTATCTGATCAAGAGTTTCCAAGATTTAATTGATTATTATTCAAGGGACTCCAAGGTTCATGTGTTTATTTCCATGCCTTCTTTGACAAGCAAGAAAATCGAGCCAGAACTAAAACAGCACATCAAAAAAGCCATTTATTTTCATTTTTCACTGTGTTAATCGATTAACCTAATTGCACTGTGAAATGGTTAATCGATTAACACGTGCAATTTTTGAAAAAATGTGCCAAATTCAAATTCTGCAGCAATTGTCACCAATTTTCACCATTTGGATCACATGTGGAATATTCTAAACCATCTCATTTTAATTCCCTACATCATCATAATTAATTCCCACCATGTACCATCACTAATCACCACTCTTTTGTGATTTCCCTCCAAATTTGAATTCCAATCCTAATATTGATCTTCCAATCCTAATTCCAAACCACCAAAATTTCCAAGCCTAAACTCTATAAATAGAGCCTTCATTTCATTCATTCATTCATTCAAGCTTTTGATAGCCAACAAACCTCTTGCAAATTATCTTCCCAACCACAAAATTCACTAAAGCTCACTTTTCTTCTTTTGAAAGTTAACAAGAATTCACATTGAATCTTGTTCAACTTTGAGCTGAACCTCCATCCATTCTTCATTTTGTTCATAAATTCTCATAGATCAAGGCTTTGGTGACTGGATCTTGAAGCAATTTGAAGGAATTTTCAGATTTGAAGTGGTAATTCATCTTTCACCATTGTTGAAGCTTCAATTTCATCTTCCATAATGTAGATCCTTTGTTGATCTTGTTTGCTTGATCTTTGGATCTTGCAATTTGTGTTTGATTGCTGGTTTTTGCTACTGTTTTACTCAAAAATTCGTGCACAATTGAATCCTGGATCTTAAGATGTTTGAAGAAATGAGTGATCAAGGATTTGGCAATTTTCAAACTGATTTTCTGCTGTTTTTACAGTGTTAATCGATTAACCAAAACTAGTACAGTTAGGTTAATCGATTAACAGCTTGTTTCTGCGCAAAAATTTAGAAGTTTGCACTGGTTAATCGATTAACATAATTACACTGTGAGTTGGTTAATCGATTAACCAGCATCCAGAATGTGTTTTTTGCTTGTTTTTGGGGCTGTTTTGGTTTTTCTTCCTCCTTCTTCCCCTTTCTTCTTATTTCAGCCTTGAAACACATTGTTGAGATTAATTTCTCTTCAATTTCAATGGACTTTGGATATGGTTAAAGTAATTAAACATTCATTAGTTCAAATCTATCTTTTAATGAATTGTTGAATTCATTTGAGGTGCTTTGAATTAGTGATATGCTTTCACACTTAAATCTATCAATTAAAGGTGATTGAACTTGAAGATGAAAGGTTCTTGACTTTGTAATTCAATTTGGCTTTCTCTTCATCTATTTCCTTTTTATTTTGATCGATGAAAGTCTTATGGATCTTAGAATTTCTTTGTTGAATTCTTGATCAAGACTAGATCGTTACCTATTTTATTTTCGTGCGGTATTGCTTTTGGATGACGATCTACATATCATTCATCTAGCATGCATTAGCACAAACATCTATTGACCGACCTCATTGTAGGGTAATTACTTCGTAAATTACTCGACGATTTCTTAACATAGCGCAACATTTGTCCCTCTTTATCCAATTCGGAATTTGAACTTTCGTGGTCCGGACCTTGATTGGTCGCGTCAACCCAATGTTGGTTAAACTTTTGTATTAGGTCTATAATCTTTGAAACTTGGCGTTGTAGAGGCTTTGGTTCTACCAATCTTCTGTCAAGTTCATTAACTTTGGCCTAAGTGCATTGTTTAATCGCTATAGTTCATAACGCGAAATAGAATAATCGGTGAAGGCTTATGGCACTAGAGCCTTGTGCTACTAACCACTAACTTCTAACTTCTTTACTTTTCCTTCTCGCTCCCAATCTCTCTTTATTTTTATGCTTTATGCCATTTATCATATCATGTTTATGTTTATGTCATTTTTCTTTTGTCCACTTGGACCATTTTATCTTGTGCTTTTTTTTTCTTTTGTCCATTTTGGACTTAAAACATTAATAAAGGATTAAACCACTAAAAGACTTGTGCTCTTAATTGTTGGACTATGGCCACTATCCTTTGCATTGGAGGACCTATACTCTTGATTATGGACTTTTGGACTTAGAATTAGGATCTTAACCTATGCTTGGGAGTTTATGATGGAAAACCTTGGATTTTGGATACTTGGAGTATTTTTTTTCTAAGACTTATTTTGAATCAAGACCAAATCAAAAAGGGAAAAATGCTTATGCTATGGAGCTTGTCCATGTGGTTAGATATTTCTTATCCTTAGCTTTTATTTTTATGCACTAGGATAGTCACTTCTTCTCCACCCCTTCTTCAATTTTCAAAACTTCCTCTCTTTTTCAAAACTTTCTTGTTTTTGAACTTAAAACCGCTTTCATAATAAAACCTTGACTTTGGTCAAGTGATTTTTAAGCTTTGTTTTCTTCAATAAATGTCAATCAATATTAACCATATTTTGACCATTTCATAAAAAACATAAAAAATACAAAAACTCATCAAAATTTTTTTGTGTGTTTTGTGCACCTTTTTCTTTTAAACTTTTTTTCATAAGTTTAGACATGATTCATTTCTTTAAGCGGAATTATTCGCTTAGAAATGACGACTTGTCTTTACACTTAAAATCAACCAAAACAAACAATTTTTTTGTTCTTTGTATCACGAACTACGGGGTTTTGATCCTACATTGCACATCATGGGTACGTAGGTAGGCGATAAGTATCTCAAAACACAAAAATCTTAAAAAATAATTCTCCTCTCATCTCCCCAATCTCTTTCAAGCAAACCATTTTCTGACCAAAAAGCATGAATACATCAAAGGGCTCCTATAGAGTACTATAGATGTATTGGGTGCGTAAAACCTCCCTTTTACATAACCAACCCCCTTACCCATTATCTCTTTGTTCTTTTAGAACTCTTTAGGTTTTTGTTCGCTCTTTTTTCCTTTCCTTTTTGGATAAAAATAAAAGTGTTGTGGCGACTCTTGTTTATTTTTTAGTTAAGTTAATCAGTAGCTTACACTCACAAATTTCCCCGCTACAATAAGGGCCCTCCCAGTTCGCGCACGAGCTTGCCCTCGCGCGAATCATTCTGGTTCCTTCGCAGGATAAGGGTGCCCACCTGAAATTTGCGTTTGATAACTTTGTTGTTATGGCGTAAAGTTATCTTCTGCTTGAGTGAGGCTTCGTGGAGGGATGCGCCCGACCGTATCACTTCGACCAGGTCGAGCTCCTCCCTAAGGGCTTCATCGTTCACCTCCTCTTAGAGGGGAGACTCGGTCCTTCTCAAGGACTCCCTTACTTCCACTGGGATCACCGCCTCAGTTCCGTAGGTCAGCCAGAAGGGGGTTTCCCTGGTAGTGGAGTGCGAGGTTGTCTTGTAGGCCTAGAGGACGTTGTGTAGCTCCTCAACCCACCTTTTCTTGGCATCGCCCAGTCTCCGTTTCAGATCTCGCAGGATCACTCTGTTCGCAGCTTCGGCTTGCCCGTTTGTTTTTGGGTGTTCGACTGATGTGAAGTGTTGCTTCGTGCCTAGCTTGGTGACGAAGTCCTGAAAGTTCTTGTCGGTGAACTGTGTCCCGTTGTCGGTGACAATTTCCTGGGGCACGCCGAACCAGGAAAGTATATTCCTCTTGTAGAAACGTAGTATGTTGTGGGCTGTGATTTTGGCCAGGGCTTCGGTCCCGATCCACTTGGTGAAGTAGTCGATGCCGACGATCAGGTATTTATTTTGGTATGACCCCATGGTGAAGGGTCCGAGGATGTCCATCCCCCACCAGGCAAACGACCACAGGGAGGAAAGCGTTTTGAGCTCACTGGGCGGGTCCAGGTGCATGTCCCCGTATCGCTGGCATCTGTCACACTTCTTGACGTGCTCCTTGGCATCCTGCTGCATAGTGGACCAGTAGTACCCCGATCGCAACGCTTTACGAGCTAGGGATTATACACCGAGGTGTTGTGCGTTGATCCCCTCGTGAATCTCTTGGAGTATGCCGGGGACCTTAGACTCCTCGACGCACCTGAGGAGGGGAATCGAGAAGCCGCGACAATCGTATACGAGGAGGCACGTCGCCTCACTACTCTGGCGTCCTTGGGGTTGTCTGGTAGTTTTCCCGTGGTGAGGTATTCGTACACCTGGGTCATCCAGCAGTGGCTATCTCCAATGGCGTTCACGTCAGTCGCGAGGACGGGTTTCTCGATGCTTGGTCATGGAAGCACTTCTTGAATGACGGTCTTGTTCCCGCCTTTTTTCTTTGTGCTCGCGAGTTTCGATAGGACGTCTGCTCGAGTATTGTGTTTGCGCGGGATGTGATTTGCTTCTGTCGAGGTGAACTTCTTCATTCTTTCTTTCACCAGAGCCAAGTATTCGATGAGTTTGTCGTTCTTGGCTTGGTACTCTCCTCATACCTGGGAGGCCACGAGCTGGGAGTCGGTGAATATTTTTACTTCTTGGCGCCGAGATCCTCGGCTAGTCGTAACCTAGCGAGGAAAGCCTCGTATTCGGCCTCGTTGTTCGACGTCGGGAAGCATAACGTGAGGGAGACTTCGATCAAGATACCTTCCTCGTTTTCTAGGATGATGCTCGCTCTGCTTCCTGTCGAGCTGGATGCCCCGTCGACGTAGATCGTCCAATTTTGGGATCCTTCAGTCGAAGGTTCTGGGAGGGTCATTTCTGACACGAAGTCGGCCAGCACCTGACCCTTCAAGGCCTTTCTTCCCTCGTATTGGACGTCAAACTTGGCGAGCTCGAGTGACCACTTGAGCATCCTACCTGCCATGTCTGGTCGGCCGAGGAGCTGTCTCGCGGGCTGTTCGGTCTTCACCATGATCGTGTGGGCCAAGAAGTAGTGCCACAGTCTTCTGGCCGCAATGACGAGGGCCAGAGTGACATTTTTGATCTGCTGGTATCTAAGTTCTGGACCCTGGAGGGCTTTGCTGGTGAAGTAAATCGGCTTTTGCCCGTCGGGGGTTTCCCGGATTAGAACCGCGCTAACAACTTCGCTCGAGACGGCGAGGTATAGGAACAACATCTCCCCGTGTTCTAGTCGCGAGAGGACCGGGGGTTGCGAGAGGACCGGGGGTTGCAATATGGAAGTGCGTATTGTGCCGACTTGGCCAAGAAGCCGATTGTATCGATTTCTTTGAGTTTGGAGTCGGGAGTTCGGAGAATACCCTGCACTTATCGGGGTTCACCTCGATCCCTCGTTTTGTGAGGTAGAAACAGAGGAACTTGCCTGCCCGGACGCCGAAGGTGCATTTTTTCGGGTTGAACCTCATCCTGCATTTCCTCACCGTGTCGAAGACCCTTTTGAGGTGGGCAGCGTGGTCGACTTCTTCTGCAGATTTTATGATCATGTCGTCCATGTAGACCTTGAGCATGTCGCCGATATCTCCTCGGAAGACTTTGTTCATCATCTGCTGGTAGGTTGCGCCAGCGTTCTTCAGGCCGAAGGGCATTACATTGTAGTAGTAATTGCCCGACTCAGTCATGAAGGCGGTGTGCTGCTTGTCAGCCTTGGCCATGGGGATTTGATTATACCCCGAGTAGGCGTCCATGAAGGACAATAATTTGAAACCTGCAGAATTGTCGACCAGTTTGTCGATGTTAGGTAGTGGATAAGCATCTTTTGGGCATGCCCGGTTAAGATCAGTGTAATCAACGCACATCCTCCATTTTCCATTATTTTTGTTAACAAGTACAACGTTGGACAACCAGGTTGTGTACCTGGCTTCCGAAATAAAGTTTGCCTCTAAGAGGTCTTTTACAGCTTTTTCAGCAGCCTCCGCTTTTTCGGGAGTCTGCCTACGCCTACATTGAACTATAGCCCTAGCGGCTGGGTCTACAGTAAGCTGGTGACAGGCCACCTCTGGGTCGAGGCCGGGCATCTCTAACACGCTCCACGCAAACAAGTCAGCATTCTCCCAGAGGCAGACCTTCAACTGCTTCCTCGCCAGGTCGGGGAGCCCTGTGCCAATCTTCACATTCCTGTCTCAATCGTCCCTGAGAGTGATGAGCTCGAAGTATCCGTCTGGAATAGGGCGCGTTGGGTGAAGAGGCTACCCGTTGCCTTTAGCTGAAAGGTCATTGCCCGCTGCTTCTCCTTGTTCCTGCTCGCTGGGGAAGCGACTGTCGAGGTCCACCATGTTGACATGCGGAAGTGGCTTCTTCTCTGCGTCCGGGGCTGGCTTCTTTCCGGTCTTGGACTTAACGTTAATCGAGTTCAGACCCTTGGCCGCAACTTCGAAGCATCTCCTAGCAGCTTCAATATCCCCATGGAGGGTGACGACCCGGCCTCTGGTCGTGTAGTACTTCATCTTCAGATGGACTGTAGATGGTACCTCCGTGAGTTCGGCCAGAGTCGTTCTTCCCAGGATGCACTGGTATAAGGAAGGGCACTCCACTACCAAGAAATGAGTCTTGACTTGTCGGGCAATGTCGTCACTCCCGAAAGTAACCATCAGCTCGACATAGCCCCACGGTCTGGTGGTGGTGCTGTTAAAACCCTGGAGGTCTGAGCCCACGTAGGGGGTCAGATGTGTTTCATTGAGTTGGAGGGTCTCAAAGAGGTGGGCGTACATGATGTCCACCGAACTCCCTTAGTTAACCAGGATTCGGCGGACATCGAAGTTCACCATCTGCGCCCTGATCAGGATAAGGATGATGAAGTTGGGGGCGCCGCCCGGCAGTTCCTCGAGGTAGAAGGTGATGGGGTTCGACTTCCCTCGTACCTTCTCGAAGGTGGCAGTCTGTGCCGAGCTAGCGTCGATTAGCTCGTCGAACTTCCGTTTGATCGACCCCACGGAGACCTTATTGAACCCCCCGCCGGATATAACCATTACGGTGGGGAAACTTTCCCACGGGCTACGAGCGGTCACAGGGATCTCGGGCTCGTCGGGGAAGTAGAAGTCCTCTGGTCGGGTGACACACAGAGCAATCTGCAGTCCGTTTTCTCTGGATGGAGGGGTCGCCTCCTCGACCCTTTGCGTCTCCCGAGCATCCCGTCTGGGGGAATCGTTTGATCAGGATTTCTATCGCATCCTTGAGATGGATACAGTCCTCTGTGACATGCTCGTGGCTCCTATGGAACCTGCAGTACTTCGACTTGTCAATGTTTGGTTTGAGTGGTGTCGCCTTCGACTTGTCAATGCACTCGGCCAGAATTCGCTCGCGGGGAGCAGTGAGTTGTGTGTACTCTGTGAACCGACCAGCTTGTCCTCTCGGCTCGCAAGAGTCTCTGGGACAATCTTTTCTTCTTCTTTCTCCCCCTTGTCGGGGGGCGGTGGAGTCCTCGTGCCTGGAACTTTGGGGGCCCTCTTGAGTCCGCGAGTCGCGGGCACAATGGGCGTCCTCTATCTCCTCGTACTGAATGTATGCTTGGGCCTTGTGGAGGAGCTCTTCCAAGTTACAGGGCGTTTGAATTCCCACAACCTTGGCGAACTCAGTGCGAGGTCGTAGTCCTTGCTTGATCAGAAACTTCTTCATTTCGTCAGTGGTGACTACCTGGACGTCTTCCCGGTTGAATCTCTCGATGTAATCCTGGAGAGATTCGTCTTTTCCCTGGATGATGGCTTCCAGGGAGGCTTCCGTCTTTGGGTGGCGTCGGGAAGTAGTGAAGTACCTGGAGAACTGTCTCTTTAGTTCCTTCCAGGTGGTGATGGACTCCGATGCAAGGCTCTTGTACCACGCCATGGCACCCTTCCGGAGCGTGGTCAGGAATAGCCTGCACTTGATAGCTCCTCGGACGTTTCTGTAGTTGAGCATTGCGTCGAAGCTCTCGACGTGGTCGTCCGGGTCGGCGGTACCATCGTATGTCGCCAAGGGTGGAGGTTTCTCCATCCCGACGGGCAAAGGGGTCTCCATGATTTCCCTGGACAGTGGGGTGCACTGGTCGTCCTCGTCTCTCTTGACGGGTAACTGTGACAGGGATTGGTCACCCCGGCCGCTCCTGCTTCGTCGGGGGGGACTCTTTGGTCGGCTCTTTGGCTTCTCGTCATACTTGTCGACCTTGGTCCTCTTCTGAACGGGGGAACATTGTTTCTTCCGAGGAGGGGACCGATCGTGCTTTTGTGCGACCACGGGTTGAGATCGCTCCAAGCGAGGGCGAAGCCCCGTTAGTCAGGGGGAAAGGCTCCGAGATTCGTCTTGCCGTGTCCTTCACGGGGGAGGAGAGGGGCTGTGAGAAATGGGACGACGATGTCTCCGCGGGGGAGAACGCTGCTGTCGCTCCCTCTCGAGCAGTCCAATCCGTTTGTTTTGCTGGAAGATCATCAGATTGGTCTAATTGATCAGTGTGAACAGAGCCACCATCTTCGAATAATGTGTTAGGTGGCGCGGGGATAGGCTGGTAGATAGCCGGGCTATCATCATGTCGGGCGGCGTTGAAGGCTGCGTCATCAGAGGAGAGGGAGGCGGTGTGCCCGTCCCTGGGGTCGCCTTCTTCGCCGTGAACGACCACGTTGGGATTGTGATCGTCCGCGTTATTAAATGGTACGAAGGCGGTGTCCGGAGTGTTGGCGTCAGTTCGAGGGCTATCCTTGATCGTCAGAGATTAGAGGTTGCTTTGGTTTTATGGGAGGAAAAACGGGGAAGCAAAGGTTCCCACAGACGGCGCCACTGATCGTACCTGATTATAATTGGATCGATGGCCAACTGCACGTTGTGAGCTCCGCTACTCCGGTGGTGGTGAGACGGTGGGGGGTGTACCTACTAGGTACTCCGATGCTAAAGTCAGAGACGAAGCAAGCAAGTACAGAAAGGTAGTGAGAGTGAGAATTAGAATACCTGACCCTCTAGTGAAAGAGGGTATTTATAGTGTGCCCCCAGCACCGGGCCATCGACCATCTGCACTGAGTTGGATCACTAGGCCCTATGCAGATAACTGCCAGGGCTTACGTGGCGTAGGGAAGACCAGTGCGTGATCTTCGCCCTGGAGTAACTGCCCCGAGATCTCTGGAAAGAGGGTTGACCAACTCTTTCGGAGATGGGTAGTTACCTGATGGCGTGTCCCCGCGAGGGGAACATGTGTAGTACGCGGGGAGGATGCTCGTTCTCTCCCCGGGCCATGTAGTGTCTGCTCGATGATGATGGGATCTGGATGTGCCCGACGAGGGAGAGGATTGGGCCTTAATGGGCTTCTTAGCGTGACATTGGGTTGGGCCCACCCGACTGGTGGGCAGGCGCCGACCCAGTCCAAAACAATATCTATTATTTTCAAAGCACTGGTGAACAACCATCGGTTGGTTACACACATGCCTATTTCCATGCATGGTTCAAGCAACAATTATCACGCATTGTTGCACCAAGTCCTGAAATAATCCATTTGAGAAGTTTATCCGAAGGCCCTCATCAACGTGCAAATGAATGACACACATACTTTGTAAACAAATATAAATTTCACACTCAAACATGGACAGAAGGGAATAAAACAATAAGCAATGGTGTAATTGTAAAAGGCGTTACAGAGGGTGGTGAGGACGACTTCTATGGTGTTACCACACATATTTATGAGTTGGTATATAATTATATGGACTCGAAAAATAAAGTTGTCCTTTTTTATTGTGACTGGTATGATCCATTTTTCAGAGGAACTAAAATAGATAAAAAAATATAACACTATTGAGGTTCAAAAGGATAGAAAGTACAAAGAGTATGAACCTTTTATAATGGCATATAATGTTAGGCAAGTTTATTATGTACCTTATCCTTCAATTCAACCAAGTAAACGAGGACGGTGTGTTGTAATCATGTCCAATCCAATGGGTTATATTGAAACCGACTGTGTAATGGAAGATGATGTTGCATACCAAGATAATGAGATTTCACCAGTTAATGGTGTAATTGAAATTGAGGAGATTACAAGTTTGGGTAATAATGTAGTTGTGGGTCAACAAGTTGACGCAACTATATTGTTGTCAACAAATCATGTGGAAAAAAACCAAGAAGAGTCAAGAGAGTCTAAAGACAATAATATCAGATCTGATGAAGACAATGAAAATTACGATGATGAATAACTTGAATAATATGTATTGTGTGATAATACTATTGTGTAATATGTATTGTAATAAGAATATTATGTAATATTTGCTTGAAGTAATATTACTCTAATTTTTATGTTTTATGATATATTTTAGAAAAAAATGCCACCCCGAAGTGAGGAAAAGGGTAAGGGTAAGGCTCGCCACACAAGGTTCATTGTAGAAGAGGTTCCTGATTCGTCTATGTTTATTCTTATGCCACTTTCGAGTCGGGTGCCTCGTTCGCATATGTATCCTACTCCACCGCCTATGCATCCTACTCCATCGCTTATGCATTCTACTTTACCCATATCTGGATCTTTCACCAGATTACTATCCACTCTTGATTTTTCTTCATTCCCACTCATATCTGCGCCAACCTTTATTAGTCCTCCTAAATATACACCTATTATGCATCCCAGCACCCCGCATCCCACATATTTTCTGATGCCTTCCATGCAGTCGATCGGTCCTAGCTTTCCTATGCCTTCCGTGTAGCCTTCTATGCCATATATGGAGGCAGGTGGATCTAGCATGCCTCGTTCATCACCCATGCATTTTACGCATGAAGAGCAAGATGATGAGGATGATACTAGGGCTCATGGTCATGGAGATACCAGTTCTCATGATCATGGAGATACTAGTGCTCCTGATAGTGTTCATGAGGAGCGGAGAAGGACGCACATTCTGAGAAATACATCGCTGCAAGCAATTAGGAAATACAAGGGCAGATTTGTCATTCACTCCAATGGAGGAATGTTAGTGTTTATATTTTATCGATTATTTTTTAAAATTTAAATGTGAGTTATTTTTTTTTTTGTTAATACTTACTCAAAATTTTGTTGTTTAGCCTTGTATAGTCACATCAGGCATTATCGTGTATAACAGAAGTTATTAAAGAAAAGTATAAAAAGTTTTGACCGACTTATGGAACACTTTTCGATGAAGAGAAGGAAGATTTGTTTAAGTTATTTCAGGTATAAGGCTGGTTCATTTAAGTAATTATTATTTTAATTTTCTTTATATTTATTGATATATTCATGATTATACTTTATTTAATATTTTTTGAATTCATAAAACAATGTAGGAGAAATGTTGTTGGGACATTATAGATCGGTACCAAGTAAGAGAAAATTTTGACACGAAATGTGTTGTCCGATTATCTGACACACTTAGGCATGTTAGAATTTATTGGGAAAGAAAAGGAACATGTCCCTGTTGGATAGGTGAAGATGTATTTCAACAACTTATTGACCATTGGAACTCTAATACCTTTAAGCAAGTATCTGGAAAAAAATAGAGCATTTGAAATTGGTGGCTACAACTACGTAGTAGGCAGTATTAGTGTTGCTGAAATTGCACGAAGGATGGTAAATTTATTTATATTTTAATTAAATTTTCATTTAGAATTTAGATTAAAACTAATTATTATTTTTACTTATGTTTTCATTTAATTAGCATGATGAGTTGGGTAGAACTTTGTTTCTTAATGAGATCCATCTAGAGACTCTGTAACACCCTGTATAATATATATCTAGAATAATACCATACAAGTGTTTCTATCTGGTACTGACACTATCATAAGTGCCTATTGGCATAATTCACATACTTGACCATTTACAAAACACAAAACAAAACCTATGGTACAAGACATGGAAATTAGCCAAAACAATAAAACTAAGATCTAAGTACAATATCCTTCATTGTACAAGAAAACAATACACAACGGAAAAAACTCAAACTAAGCTTCTCTTGAAACATCCAAGCATAGCTCCACTTGTAAATCATACCTGCAAACAGTACTTGAAAAACAACAACAATAATGGGATGAGATAATAATCTCAGTGAGTTCCCATATCTTATGGATTCACTCAGCTCTACAAGGTTCTAACCGATTTCTATCTCAAGTCAAAAGGGAAAGGGAATAAGACTCGAGTTCACACAATTTGCAATGTATGGAAACATGACTTTTGAGTCCATCAACTCAAACAATCACTAGTCCGAAAACCTTATCAAAGTATCCCATTTTCCCGTCCTCTCATACGTCTAGGACTTTCGGAGCGGATCATGGATCCTTGTACTGTACTTTGACATACTAAATGAATTCAGATTCAATGTGCATTTCTTGAATCGTCTCTTCTCATGGGTCCTCCCCTATCACAAGCCTTTACCTGTAGGTTCCATTCGTACTCACACGCGAGAATTAAACCTATCAAAGTAATAGTGAGTAACATTCCAGAGGAGTGCTCTACATGAGCCTCAACTCTTGGAACGACACACTCAAGGGATTATTTCCGACTATGTGATAAAGAATAACATAACATCGCATGGATTCGGATTCTAAGGGATAACATTAACTTTTCGAATCGTCACTTCTCATGGGTCGTACCCCATCACAAGTCTCTACCCGTAAGTTCCACTCGTTATGTAATCACTAAGGATAACATGATTGTATTCAATAATCACAAGGCATCATATTCGTCTTAACCATAAAAAACACAAACCATATATGTTCCATACAAAGCTCTCCTCACAACTAGACAACTACTTGCCAACACTACGCCAAAATTGGTTTTTGGCAGCACTACATAGACAACACTTTTTCCCAAAAGCGCTGCTATAAGTTTTATAAAAAACAAAAAAAAAATAATGAAAAAAAGCGCTGCTAAAGGGGGACTTTAGAAAGCGCTTTGAAAAGCGCTGCTAAAGGCCATATGTAGGTTACACTTTAGAAAGCGCTTTTTAGAAAGCGCTGCTAAAGGCTAACATTAGACAACGCTTTTGAAAAGCGCCGCTAAAGGCCTTTCGTAGACCACACTTTAGCCAGCGCTTTTGGAAAGCGCTGCTAAAGGCCATTCCTATACCACACATTAGAAAGCGCTTTTGTGAAGCGCTACTATATGCCTAGGAAAAAAAGCGCTTTTAATTCAAAAGCGCTGCTAAATGTATCACATAAGAAAGTGCTTTCAGAAAGCGCTGCTATAAGTCTTCTAAATTATAAATAATAAAACAAAAACTATTGTTTCGTCTTAAACCCTAACTTTCAGACTCCCTCTCTCTCTCTCACGACTACTCTCCACCGTATCTCCCTCTCTCTGTGTGAAACTGCTCCCTCCGTCGTATCTCCCTCTCTCGTGAATTCTCCCTCCGCCTAACTCCCTCTGTTTCGTGACTGTTTCTCTTCGCGACGAAGCCCTCCCTTCGCCGTAACTCCCTCCGCCGTAACTTCGTTTTGAGGTATGTTTTCTTTTGCTTTTTTTGTAGATTCACAAGCCATAGCCATAACATACATTATTGGTGAATTAGTGTTGAAGATGTGAAACTAATTATATTGTATTGTTGATTTGGTTGATGTGGTTGTTGTTTGAATTTGATTTTGATGAATTAGTGTTGATGTGGTTGTTGTTTGAATTGGTGAATTAGTGTTGATGCGGTTGTTGTTTGAATTTGATTTTGATGAATTAGTGTTGATGTGGTTGTTGTTGATTTGGTGAATTAGTGTTGATGTGGTTGTTGTTTGAATTTGATTTTGAAATTGTTGTTGTAGTAAGGTTGAAGATGATAAATAGTGATATTTGTGGTGAATTTATTATGAGAATTGGTGTCAATTTTGTAAGTTGATGTTGAATGTTAGTGATGAATTGTTGAAATTAATTAATGATAATGACATTGTTGATGGATAATTTTTAGTGATTACTTTGTTTTAATCTAATTGTTGATTGAAAATGATAATGAAATTAATTGTTAATTGTTGAATTGATAATTTTGGTGATTGATTTATGATCGAATTGATGATTCTTTGTTGGATAGAACTTTGAAGTTAATCGAACTTAAGTGATGAAGTTGTTTTTTTTTACTTACTTGAGTTGAAACATTAAGTGTTGATGTGTCATTTGTGATGAATCAAAGTATACCATGCTACTTGAATTAATGTGATTAAATTTGTGCGTCGATGCCATGTTGCTTAATTGAAGGAAGTGATGATGTTTACTAAATTTGATTCTTGAGACTTTGACTTGTTTCTTCGATATATCTTATTTGTCCTATTATATACTAAATTTGTCCTGTTATATTTGTGTAGCGAGCGATTTTGGACGCGGTTCTTAAGCGTTGTCGCTCTTTGGGCTTTACTACAGGTCGATTCATTTTTTATCCTATTGTGAGCTGACTAAGAAAGGGAAATAGATGTCTCCAATTAACCCTGCTTGCATACTGAGTTTAAACAACGGTCTGTTAGGTTACGGATGCTATATGGTAATGGGGCCTTTCTTTCTTCTTACTTTATTAAGGTGGAAAACTGGGACTATTCATGGGGAATTTGTCAAATTGGGTGGAGATAGGGGACTTTAGGTTTTTGGATTAGTGTGCTCGCTAAGATTTTTCTTTCAATCTTATGCCTACGTATTCCCGTTTACCGAAACAGGGAAATCAGAGCGTTCGTAGTTCCTCCTATTCTATGGGAGGAAATGATGTTTTGGTGTCTTGTTCAAAGCCCAAGACGTGAAGTGAAAGGTGGTTTGTATCTTGTTCAAAGCCCAAGATATAAAGCTGAAGGGTCTATTTGTATCTTGTTCAAAGCCCAAGATGTGAAGCTAAAAGGGTGTTGACTTTAGAGAGAATTTGTCATCTCTAAAGAGGGGGTGTTTGTCACAACTGTTTATAAAGGAGAATTACTTTAACCGGGATATGTGAATCTGGCAATGCCATAATTTCCTTTATAGGGGAGTTCCAACCTGAAGGAGAAGACTTTAAGAGCAATGTCATCTTTCCTTAGGAATTTTTCATGCTAAAAGAGGGATAGTAGCGTGGATGTAAATAATCCAAAGGCTTGCCGCTTACAGCGATTAGATGAAGGGAAAGGACTTGTTGATGTTTGTATACTGTAAACGAGGCACAGCTTTGATGCTAAAAGGTTGATTGGCTCAACCTGGGTTTTCTTATACAAAGCCTAAGAGGAGGCTATTGGCCCAACAAGAGGGAGTTTTTATGTGTCTCGTACGAAGCCCGAGAGAGAGGCTAAAAGGGTTGACTCAACAGGAGAATCTTTTATACTCAACAAGAGAGTGATTTTGTATCTCGTACGAAGCCCGAGATGGAGGCTGAAAGGGTTTGACTCAACAAGAGAGTCTTTTATACTCAACAAGAGAGTGTTTTTGTATCTCGTACGAAGCCCGAGATGGAGGCTAAAAGGTGATTGACTCAATAAGAGAGTCTTTTATACTCAACAAGAGAGTGTTTTTGTATCTCGTACGAAGCCCGAGATGGAGGCTAAAAGGTTTGACTCAATAAGAGAGTCTTTGTATCTCGTACAAAGCCCGAGATGGAGGCTACAAGGTTTGACTCAACAAGAGAGTCTTTGTATCTCGTACGAAGCCCGAGATGGAGGCTACAAGGTTTGACTCAACAAGAGAGTCTTTGTATCTCGTACGAAGCCCGAGATGGAGGCTAAAGGTTCTGTTTCAGTTGAGTGACAGGTCCAGTATGTTGGTTAAGAGAAAATTAGTTCTTATAAAGAGACTGATTAAAGGTAAAGTTGTGCTTTGGGATTGATTAGAGGATCAGGGTTATTTCCTGTTCTTTAAGGAAATGGGAAATCCAAAGGGTATTTGAGACTGTCCAAGTCTGCGGGTGTTTCCTTACTTGAGAATGTCTCCGAGACTCAAGGAAATTAGACTGTCCAAGTCTAGAGTTTTACCTTTTGTACTATGCTTAAAGAAACAGTAGTAGTACGTTCACGGTAGAAAGATCTAGACTCTTTGAAAGACTGTTATATTAAGATGACTAATTTATGTTCCTATACCTCTAGGAGGTCGTCGGGAAAATTTGTACAAAGCCCAAGAGGAGGCTGGAAACTTTTAAGAAGCCGAGGGACAATTTGTACGAAGCCCAAGAGGAGGCTATCATTCCCGGAGGAAGAAATCATTTATACGAAGCCTAAGAGGAGGCTGTGAATACTTCTAAGAAGCCGACGGGTCCTTGTACAACGCCCAAGAGGAGGCGGGGATGCTTTTAGGAAGCCTGTGGGTCCTTGTACAACGCCCAAGAGAAGGCGGGTGAACAGTTCCAAAAGGGGTTTCACAGAGAAACGATGGCCTTTTGTATATTGAACTGTTCAAGGGAGAAATTTCCTAGACCTAGTTATCTAAGATAATTGTTATAAAAGGTCTGGTGCGATATCCGGGAGAACGTCGGGTGGGAAGAGACAGAGTTTGCCTAGTTCTAGACGTAATTGCCGAAGAAACTCTAATATCTATACTATTATTACACAGTCGATATGAGTTTATGAAAGAAGACTTACAGCGAAACAGCCCCATAATACAGTTATATATATATATATGAGTTTGTGAAAGGAGACTTACAGTGAAACAACCCCACAATACAGTTATATACATATGAAAGCGGTAAATGAAAGTGGGTAAACACTTACTCGGTTGTAGAGCTTCCATGCTGTTTGGTTAGTTGTTCAACAAAGAAAGATTGAAAACAACAGTATATTCAAAATCAAAGGAGAAAGTGCTTTGAAATAAAAATGGTTGGGGCTTACAGCTCAAGGAGAGGCCCAAAAAGTTTTACCAGTGATCGCGCTGTTGAATTTGTACAGAGGGACTTATACAAGTGACTGAGACCCAAGAAAGGTTTTATGTACAAAGGGATGGGTCTTACACTCTATTAGAGGCCCAAGTGAGTTTTAAGAAAAGAAATGGGTCTTACTACTCGAGGGTAGGCCCAATGGTTAATTTTGAAAAGGGCGACGATCGTGCCGAGGTTTTGGAAAACACCGTGGGACTTATACAAGTGATTGAGGCCCAAAATTTTGGTATTTACAAAGGGATTGGGTCTTACACTCTATTAGAGGCCCAAAGAGTCTTGAAACATTTGAGTATGATTAAAAATCAAAGAAACCCCAATTTTCACTTTTTAAAAGTAATTTTTCAAAGAAAATTAATAAAAAATGACAAAAAATCAAATAAGTTTAAATAAACCACTTGTAATTTTTGGTTAAGGTTTGAAAAATGAGGTTTTAATCACAAGATGATTTAAAACTTATTTAGTTTTGATTTTCAAGATGAATATTCACTTTTAAAATGTTTAAAAACAATTAAAAATGAATTTATTCACAAAAATACCAACTATATTAAATAAATAATATAAATTTGATTTTTTTGTAGAATAAAATATTTTACTATTTTTGTGATTTTTCAGAAAAAGAACCAATAAAAAATAATCAAAATTGAAGGAGTTATTAATTTTCCAAATCATTAAAAAATAATATGAAAATTGAGAAAATATGAAAAAGTGGGGTTGGGTCTTACACTCTATTAGAGGCCCAAAGTATATTTTTGTACAAAAGATGGGGCTTACAACTCAGGGAGAGGCCCAAAATATTTTCAGTTTGAAAATGGCGATTGCGCCGAGATTTTTAACGTATCGGGACTTATATAATAACTGAGGCCCAAAATATTTTTTGTTAAAAAAGGGTTGGATCTTACACTCTATTAGAGGCCCAAGTGTTTAAAAAATGAAAAGAAATGGGACTTACAGCTCTAAGAGAAGCCCAGTTGATTTTATATTTGAAAATGGCGATCGCGCCGAGGTTTTCTTTTAACGCAGAGAGACTTATACAATAAGTGAGGCCCAAAATTGTTTTGGTTAAAAGGGGATTGGGTCTTACACTCTAATAGAGGCCCAAAATGTTTGAAAAAGATTTGTTAGGGTGAAAATCAAAGAAACCCCAATTTCATTTGTTAAGGCATTTTTCCAAGAAAAATTAAGTAAAAAATAATAAAAATATCAAATAAAAAATCATTAAATAATGATTAAGGTTTATGAAAAAAAAATATTTTATCCACATAAATATTTAAAATCATTTTGGTTTTAAAAAATCAAGAATAACAAATCATTTTAAAAGCATTTAAAACAATTTAAAACACTATTTTTAAATATATTAAAAATAATCTAAAAATAATACTTTTTTGTGGATTAAAATATTATGGGGTATGAATTGGAAAATGATGATTTTTTGCTATGTAAAAGAATTGGTTGAGTTTTGAAAATAAAAAAATAAGAAAAAGAGGAAAGATGTCACAATATCATCTCCGACATTTCTTATGGGGTAAAAACTATTACCGAAACTTTAATTTTTAACACGTTTTTTATCAAATTTCAAACACTCATAACTCTCTCAATTTTTATCGGAATCAAAATCCGGAAGTACCTATCTTGACTGATTTTTCGCAAGGAATCCAATGGTACCATACATACACACTGAAACTCGACGTACAAAACACGCAAATCGAAAAACCAGAACTGCACTTAATTCGAAACATCGTTCCGCGTCGAATTTCCAACACGCGTAACTCTCTCGATTTTTAACCGAATTAAGATCCAGAAGAGCCTATCTTGACCAATTTTTTGCGAGGAATCCAATGGTATCACACATGCACGCTGAAACTCAACATACAAAACGCAGCAATTAAAAAACCAGAACTGCTACCAATTGAAAACATTGTTTCGCGCCAAACTTCCGACGCGCGTAACTCTCTCAATTTTTAACCGAATTAAGATCCGAAAGAGTCTATCTTGACCAATTTTTCGCAAGGAATCCAATAGTGTTACTCATGTACACTGAAACTTAACACACAAAATGCAGAAATAAAAAAACCAGAACTGCATGTTGTTTTCGGCGCCGTTTCACGTCAAATTTCTAACACACGTAACTCTCTCGATTTTTATCGGAATTGAAATCCTTAAAAACCTATCTTGACCGATTTTTCGCAAGGAATCCAATGGTATTACTCACGCACACAGAAACTCAACATACAAAACACAGCAATTAAAAAACCAGAACTGCGCGTTAGTTTTCGACGTCGTTTTGCGTCAAATTTCCAACGCGCGTAACTCTCTCAATTTTCACCGGAATTGAAATCCGTAAAAACCTATCTTGACCGATTTTTCGTAAGGAATCCAATGGTGTTACTCATGCACACTAAAACTTAATGTACAGAACACACCAATCAAAAAAACCAGAACTGGACATGATTTTGAAACAACCAAAATTCCACATATAAACATGTTAAAATGCAAACAGTGGGAGGATCACAACATACACATTAAGGACTATATTTTTGCTTCAAGAATTGTTCAATATGATGCATGTATGTGGACAACAAAGGAAAGCATGATTCAAAGAATTCAAGTTGTGAATTTTACCTCTTTTTTGGAGATATTGGGCAACCTACCAAGTGCTTTGTTCCAGAAATGATTAGATGCTTTGGACACCCTCAAATGACCTCTTAGAAGCTTTTAGGATGGTTGGAATCAGCTGGAAAACTCTGGAGCAAGTTTGAGCACTTTCTCGCAAAATGGTCAAAAGTGGCCAAAATGCCAACTCTCTCAAATGGTGTTCCAGATGTGTGGCACCATTTGGGACAGTTCAAGGATGATATTTGGAGTGTGTTTAAGGTTTTATCTGGTTTGGAAAGTGACTGAATCAAGACATGGCTTGAAAAATGCAAAAAAGTGTCATTTTGAGGTTTTGAGAGGTGACTTTGTGATGTTGGTGTTATAGGTCACTTGTGAGAGTTTGGATCACCTACATAAGATGTTTATGAGGTGTTAGGATCCTGAGCTGTGATGGAAATACTCTCTAACTAAAAAACTCAGAATTTCCTTACTAAAGAAGGCATTTTGGAGTGAAAGAGAGAATTTGAGGAAAGCATATGTTTGATGGCTTTGGTGTACTCAAACTGAGCACAAATGAGCTCTATTTATAGTAGAGCAAGTTTGTTTTACAAGCAATAGTGAATGGTGGCTGCAGCAGAGGTTTGGCCAATGTTGGCCAAGGAAAATCCAAGTCTCCTCTAGCCATTGACTAGAGGTTAGAGCACAGGCTGCTGGTTCCCTAGTTGTTGGAGGAATCTTGACTGAATTCAGTTAGAGGAAGCTCAGTTCAGGCCACCTCTAAGCATCCATTAAATGCTCCAAACCAAAATTGGAGTTTTGTCCCTCTTTTAGGGATTTCTAGGTTTTGGCATGCTATTTTTGGTTCCTTGGACTTGGGAGGCTCATGGATCAGATCATCCCCCTTGGATTTGATCCTTAGATGTGTCCAAAATGATGACAAGGCTTGAAAATTTGTGTGGCACAAAAAATGTGCAAATCTGCCCTGAAAAATTCAGCTGCAGCAAGCCTTTTTGTAAAATCCATAACTCCCTGCTCGAGTATGCTACATGGACGTTCTAGGACTTTCCGGAAAGCTGAGATGACGTACTTCAACTTTGATGTTTGGCCCTAGACCTGGTTCAACTTGGATCATGGAGAAAAACAGCCTTGAAGTTGGGACATTGTGCTGAAATTACAAGGCAGATTTTGGCTAAGTGCTGAAAAATGTCAATTTTAGGTTTTTAGCCATTTTGATCCAACCATAACTCAAAATCCATGATGAATTGGAATGAAGTGTAGTTGATACATTTGTAGAGGGCCATGAGGGATACAAATCCATCTTTGGATGGGGAAAAATGGCTTTGTGGTTTAGGAGTTATGATCCTCCAAAGTTGGTACCCTTGCCACTTTATTTCATAACTTAGAAAATTTTCTAAGTTTTTATGGTTACCCCTTTTACAAGTTATCCCACTTTCTTTGATTTTTTCTTGATGAATGATGATTCCAATCACACATTAACATCATTTTAGGGTTAAAAAACCATTTTTATGAAAAATCTCAAAAAGTCAAAGTTTGACTTTTGTGCACAGTTGACTTTTTAGCAGATGAATTCCAAATTGTGCAATTCTTCAGGAAATCATGTCCTTGACCTAAATCAAACTTGATGGACATGTTTCATGGGTGTTATAGGGTGTATTGAATCATGTCCTAGGGTTTGGGAGCATGTCCTGGTCAAAAGTCAAAGTTACAATTGACTTTTCCCGCAAAACCCTAACTGTGGTTCATATGAAATTGAAACTTGTTGCTCAAGCTTCTTGGATCAATCCATTGTTGCAAATGGATCAATGTGGTATGTTAGGGATCCTCAAATCCTCTCTTGAGGTCTTGGCTCGTGTTTTGTCCCAAAAGTCAACTTAGGGGTGAATTAGGTCAAGAAACCCTAATTCTGGATTTTTGGTAAATGCATCCCCAAAGGCTAAATTGACTTGATGATGGGGTTTATGATGTTCCATGGAGTTTATTAGGATATGCTTTGAAGAATTGGCTCATGCCCAGAGGAAAATTTCCATCTGGAGGCCCTAGTCGACCAAACCCTAATTTGATGGCACTGGCGATCCTGAGGCTTGATCCACCTAGAAGGGAGTAGCCTTGTGCTTAATCCTTGAAGTGGGAGTCCTCTTGATCCATTGTGGATATTTGAGAGGCTAGACAAGTTGAGGGTCATGTCATTCCTTGATTGATCCTTTGTCTAAGCACTCAGAGAGGGTTTGAAACCCTAATTTTGATTGTAGTGGATGCTCACCCATCTTTGGGGAGACTAATGAGGTACAAAGGTACATCCATATTGTGTTGATGATTTGCACAATGATGGGAAATCTTAGTGGTCAAAATTTGGGGTATGACAGATGCCCCTATTTAATCTTCTTGAACACGAAGGTGTGAATGACGAAGGTATTCGAGCATTCGGGGTGCAAGAGGATTAAATATCGGAACACCCGAAATTTTGATGGTGGTTATGAATGGTAGCTTACGCATTTATCTTCTTTAGCTAAGCGATGATGCTTAGAAAAGGTAAACTTCCCCTCGATCCTGGTCTTCAGCCAATGAGCTGGTCTCAGTTTTCTTTTGAAACCTCGATCCTGGTTTCCTACCAAGGAACTGGTCTTAGTTTCTTTTGTCAACTTCCCCTCGATCTTGGTTTCCTACCAAGGAACTGGTCTCAATTTCTGAAGTAAACTTCCCCTCGATCCTGGTTTCCTACCAAGGAACAGGTCTTAGTTTCTAATTTAAACTTCCCCTCAATCCTGGTTTCTTACCAAGTAACTGGTCTCAGTTTCTGAAGTAAACTTCCCCTCGATCCTGGTTTCCTACCAAGGAACTGGTCTTAGTTTCTGAAGTAAACTTCCCTTCGATCCTGGTTTCCCACCAAGGAACTAGTCTTAGTTTCTGAAATAAACTTCCCCTCGATCCTGGTTTCCTACCAAGGAACTGGTCTCAGTTTCTTTTGTCAATAAACTTTCTTGACAAGGACCGCTATTTGTAGCGGTTTTCCTTTAAACTTCTCGCCGAATTTTCCTGGAGAGGTGCCATTTGACGGAAAAAGTTTTGATGTCAGACTTGCTGGGGAACCCAATCGTCTGAATTGTAGAGGTACACAAACTTCTCTGTTGGAGACGCCATTTGTTTCTACTGGGGAAAAGCGAGTTTCCTGAGAGACTGCTTCTGTTTAGGGTCTTACATCATACTTTTCTCGGGATCTTCCCGGAGAAATGCCATATGATGGGATCCAATCTTGAGGTGCCGATGACCTTTTCATCAGTGGTTTTTTCGGAGAAAAACTGCCGTACCGCCGAATCTCTGATTAAGAGGCTTTCTCTGGGGATTTTCCTTAATCCGAGAAAGCAAGGATATCATCTTCAATGGCGAATAGTGATATTTGTTGAAAGTTTTCTTGTTTCTCAGAGGTTCAAGTTATCAAAGTGGTCAAGGACCGTCTCTAATCCAGAGATAAATGGAAGAGAGATTACTTAGATAATTCACTTCCTAACGAGGAAAGGTCTGACAACTCGATTGAGATGACTTTTATCACTAGGGGATAAGACCGACTAAAGTGATAGTGATGCAATATGAATGTGAATGCAAATCAATAATGCATGATGTATATATGTATATGCTGACAAAACTGACGCAACATACAGACTAAAGGATGAACATGACTGGATACTCGGCCACAGTGGGGCATGTAGAAATATCGCTGGTTCAAGATAGCAATTCTGCCTGGCTTAGGAGAGATAGTCCCTGCGGGGAACCACACTGGTCGGGCTTAGGAGATGAGAACTTGACCGAGGATGTCAAACGAAACATGGTCTCTGACACAGTTGATCCTTCATTCAGGCGTAATGGTCTAGAAAGAGTACTTTGATTCTACACTTTGAGGTTTGAACACCTTTGGAGACGCGATTGATGTTCTTTCGATGTTTAACAGTCAAAAGAAATTGCCATCTCTATTTTAAAAAGCAGAAAAAATTTTGACAAGTAAATTCATTTTTGTTTTATTTTCAAGAATCGTTAATCATGTTAAAACGTCATTCTGTAAAGCTAAAACAAGTAAGAATTACAAACAAAAGCACAAGGGCTCAAATTTTATTGATAGGATGGAAATCAGCCAAACGCGTGATTCCAAAGAGTATTTACAAAGTTAGAAAATGGTAATTTACAGGGAAAAGGGCTACGTTGAAACATAACGACCACTATCCTTCTACCAACTTTGAATTTGGGACATCCTGAGCTTCTGTCGAAGATGACCTTGATTGGAGTCTCTGATGGATGGCATGACTGCTGCTGGGGGATTTGCCCCTTTGTTGGACGTAGTTACTTGACATTATCCCTAACTTTTTCCTGGATTGTACTTGGAGATTTCCAATCCACTGGGATGATTTTTTATCATGTCTCTAATTTTTGCCTGGACCGCCCTTTCGGGTTTTCAATCCACCGAGACGTTTTTTTTAGGCGAATTATTTCTTGACTACGTCAACATTCGTGGGGTAGGCAAATTCTTCTCCATCCATGGTTGCAAGTCTCAAGGCGCCGCCTGAGAAAGCTTTCTTGACCACATAGGGGCCATCATAATTCGGGGTCCACTTGCCCCGAGAGTCAGTGAGAATCGATTGTATCTTCTTGAGCATGAGGTCTCCTTTTCTGAAGACACGGGGTCGAACCCTTTTGTCAAAGGCTTTCTTCATTCTCTGTTGATACAACTGACCGTGGCATAGAGCCGTTATTCTCTTTTCTTCGATCAGGTTCAGTTCGTCGTGTCGACTTTGACACCACTCAGCTTCGGTGAGCTTGGCTTCTATCAATACCCGGATTGATGGGATCTCTACTTCTATGGGAAGTACTGCTTCCATGCCATATACTAGAGAGAAAGGGGTTGCCCCTGTTGAAGTGCAGACAGATGTGCGATAACCGTGAAGAGCATAGGGTAGCATCTCGTGCCAATCTTTGTAGGTTACAACCATCTTTTGAACGATCTTCTTGATGTTCTTGTTAGCCGCTTCTACCGCTCCGTCCATCTTGGGTCGGTAGGGAGATGAGTTATGGTGTTCGATCTTAAACTCAGTGCACAACCCTTTCATCATCTTATTGTTCAAGTTAGATCCATTATCAGTAATGATCTGGCTTGGAACACCATAACGGAAGATGATATTGTTTTTGATAAATCGGACCACCACTTGTCGGGTCACATTGGCGTATGATGCTACTTCGACCCACTTGGTGAAGTAATCAATGGCTACCAAGATGAATCGATGTTCGTTCGAAGCCTTGGGCTCAATCATGCCAATCATGTCGATTCCCCATATGGAAAAGGCCATGGGGAAGAAAGAACTTTGAGATGCGTTGGCGGTACATGGATTTTGTCAGAGTATATCTGACACTTATGACACTTCTTCATGTACTTGTAGCAGTCGGATTCCATGGTCAACCAGTAGTACTCTGCTCTTAGAATTATTCTCGCCATTGCGTGTCCATTGGCATGAGTGCCAAAGGATCCTTCGTGAATTTCTTTTATCAGCATGTTTGCCTCTGGTCTGTCTACGCATCGGAGCAAGACCATGTCAAAGTTCCTCTTATAGAGAGTATCACCGCTCAGGAAGAAACTGCCTGCCAGCCTTCTGAGGGTTTTCCTGTCCTTCCTTAGTGCCCCAGGTGGGTACTCTTGTTTCTGAAGGAAGCGTTTGATATTGTGATACCAAGGTTTGTCATCTATGACTGCTTCAATCGTGAAGATGTAAGCGGTCCATTCAAGGCGCATTATGTCGATCTTAGGTAGGTCGTTCCATTGACCTACACTAATCATGGAAGAGAGAGTGGCTAATGCATCAACCATGTGATTCTTATCACGAGGGATGTGATGAAACTCGATTCTGTTGAAGAAAGGTAACAACCTTCTTGCATAATCTTTGTAAGGAATCAATCCTGATTGATATGTGTTCCAATCTCCTTTTATCTGATTGATAACCAGGACTGAGTCGCCATATACGTCCAAGTTCTTGATCCTTAAGTTGATCGCTCCCCATGATACAAGCTTCGTATTCGGCCTCGTTGTTTGTGCACTTGAACGTAAGTCTGGCGGTGAAAGGAATGTGGGTACCCTGAGGTGTTATGATGATTGCCCCAATTCTGTTTCCGTAATGATTGACAGCTCCGTCAAAGATAAGTCCCCACTGGGAACCTGGTTCTGGCCCTTCACTGGGTAGCGGTTCCTCGCAGTCTTTCATTTTTAGATACATGACATCTTCGTCTGGGAAGTTAAATCCAATTGATTCCTGATCGTCAATCGGTTGATGAGCCAAATAATTGGCTAAAATACTCCCTTTAACGGCTTTTTGAGCATGGTACTCTATGTCATATTCTAATAACAACATCTGCCAACGGGCAATCCTTCCCGTGAGAGCAGGATTTTCAAAGACGTACTAGATTGGATCCATTTCAGAGATTAACCAAGTAGTGTGACGAATCATGTATTGGCGAAGACGTTTAGCTGCCCAAGCCAAAGCGCAGAAAGTTTTCTCAAGCATCGTGTACCGAGTCTCGCAGTGGATGAACTTCTTGCTCAGATAGTAAATGACAGACTCTTTCCGTTTGGTTTTGTCTTGTTGGCCAAGTACACATCCCATTGAGTCCTCTAGGACTGTGCGGTAGATGATCAGTGGTCTTCCTTCCACTAGAGGTGATAGAATCGGCGGATTCAACAGGTATTCCTTAATACTGTCGAAGGCAGTTTGGTAATCTTCTGTCCAAACGCAGTCCTGATTCTTTTTGAGTAATTTGAAGATTGGCGAGCAGGTCGCAGACATAAGGAATATAAATCTGGAGATGTAGTTTAAACGTCCCAAGAATCCTCTGGCTTGTTTTTCGGTCTTCGGAGAAGGCATTTCTTGAATGGCCTTGACCTTGTCAGGATCAACCTCGATTCCTTTCTGGCTGACGATGAACCCTAGCAATTTCCCTAAACGAACACCGAACGTGCATTTGTTAGGGTTCAAGCGGAGTTTGTACTTTCTCAACCGCTCGAATAGTTTTGACAGGTGGGTCACATGCTCCTCTTCTGTTCTAGATTTAGCAATCATATCATCGACATATACCTCAATTTCCTTGTGTATCATGTCATGAAACAGAGTAGCTATGGCCCTTTGATAGGTTGCCCCGGCGTTCTTCAAACCGAACGACATTACCTTGTAGCAAAAGGTACCCCACGGGGTGATAAATAAAGTTTTCTCCATGTCTTTCGGCGCCATTTTGATTTGATTATAGCCCGAGAATCCATCCATGAAGGAGAAAATTTTGAACTTTGCTGTACTGTCTACCAGCATGTCAATGTGTGGTAAAGGAAAATCGTCCTTTGGACTAGCCTTGTTTAGATCTCTGTAATCTACACACATTCTGACCTTTCCGTTCTTTTTCGGAACGGGTACAATGTTGGCTAACCATTGAGGATATTCTGATGTAGCGAGGAAACCCGCGTCAATTTGTTTCTGTACCTCCTCTTTGATTTTGATAGCCATGTCCGGGTGAGTCCGTCTCAACCTTTGTTTTACTGGCGGACATTCTAACCTTAACGGTAAACGATGTTCCACGATGCTGGTATCCAACCCTGGTATATCCTGATAGGACCAAGCGAATACATCGGGGAATTCTTTGAGAAGCTTTATCAAACTTTCTTTGACAGTTGGACCGAGTAGTGCCCTAATCTTGACTTCTTTTCTCTCTTTTTCTGAACCCAAGTTTACCGTTTCCAACGGTTCTTTGTGAGGTTCAATGGACCTTTCCTCTTGTCTGAGTAATCGGGAGATCTCTTTTGGAATTTCGTCGTCAACTTCTTCTTCAGCCCCAAATACCGGGAACTCAAAGTCGGGAGAAGGCATCGGATCGTATGTTTCAACGGGGTTTAAAACAAGCAATCTGCATGACGTGATGATTTGTGTTTAGAAGAGATAGAGAGAATGCAAGAGTGCGTGCAGTGTATTTCTTTTACTACTTGTTTTTATTTATCGAGTTGTTTTTTTTAGGATTACCATTTTCTGAGAAAAGTAAAAAGAGAAAACAGCAATTAATGCGGAAATTATAGAACGACATTATTTTATTTATGATCAGTCGATTCTTGAAACTACAGCCCTATAAAACAAAACTCTGTCGCTTCGGGCGAAGTGAAGAGGGAAAATTTATAGAAAGCGAGCCCTATCAAAACATCCGTTTCACCAGGGCAGGGTGAAAGGTTAAAACAAAGATGGTAATTACTTTGACTTATGAACAATCTTCGGAACATCGACAGCAACCCATTGGCGGCGAACTCCTCGGTGAATCACAAAGTCTGGTACCTTCCTTCAGAAATAACGCTGATTTCTGGTGGAGCAAGATCATTGGAATCTGTCTCCCAGGCAGAATTGTCGTAGGAGGATTCCTCAGTTGTATTTTGCATAGTATTTGTGTTCTCAGACATATCTCCCCATCCAGTCGGCTGGATGTCTTCAAACCTGATACGAGAGCTTTCGGGAGCGGTGTACTTGACCATAAAGTCGTAGTTTCCACTCGATTGTCCCAAGGTGTCCCACACTTCTTCGGAACTGGAGGGGTCATCTCTCTCGATGACGTTGACCTCAGGGAAAGCATAGTTGATGAATTCTAGTCCTGCAAACGTTGCGAATTCATCGTCATGTTGAGTAGTTTCTGAATGACCTGAGTGTTGATCCCATAACATGGTGGGGACATAGGTATTCTGTTCGATGAGACTCAGCTGATTTTCATTGTTCGACTGACTTTCTTGCCCCAAGTCTCCTGGGTAAGGCTGCCACATTAGCAGGTCATCCATCGGGCCATAATAGTTGTGGTCAAAGTTGTCTTTCATCAGAGTGTCCTCCTCTAATGAGTTTGGCGGAGCACGACATCCTTCCGAATCACAATCTCCGTATATCATTTCGACGTCTGACCTGGGTATAAATCTCGGACTTTGCGTGGGAAAGCAGAATGGAATTTGCGTTTCATCCTGAGACGTATAATCGTCCTCGATTTGATCAGCGAAGTAGTTGACTGATCCAGAACTTGACCATGGTTGAATCTCTTTGCGGTCCAACTGACTTTGAAGGGCTGCTCGCACGAGGTAGCATCCTTGATTGTTCACTGAACAAACTCCACACTGCTCATAGTTGTGTAGTGGCACCTAGCCACGTCTGCTCTGAATACAGTGTAGCCTTACTAGGTCAGTTTCCACCGACCGGACATCCTGACTTTGATATCTAGTAGGATTTCTGTTAGTGACACTAATTTGTTGGGTGTCTTCATCCATATAGATGGGAAGCCACCAGTGGTTCAACAAGTGCTGAAGTGTTTCCTGGACAAGGTCACAACCCAGATCGTTTTTGCAACCCGCTTTGCAGTTCTGATAATCATGTGATACCAGGAATCCGAGACGGACCTGTTCTACGTGTAACTCTACCAGGCTGGTATTCATCAGACGAATATCGAAGATTTGAATCATGTTGATTTGATAGGGATTCCTATCATGGTAGTCCTGGATCCATCCAAGATCCATCTGACGTTGGAGGGCCTCTTGTACAAAAGAGCATCCCCGATTATTTATCGAGCAGATCGGACAGGCCTTGTAATCATGTCGTGGCAGATCGTAGTGTAGACTTTGTCGTGAGTGCATCACGACCAAGTTGACATTCATTGCTAGAATGTTGTGATTCTGAACAATGTTGGAATTCGTATAAACCATGTTAACTCCACGAACTCGGTGTTGTTGGATCCATCCAAGATCCAACTGTTCTTGTAGAGCGGATTGCACCACAGAACATCCCTGATTATTTTTAGAGCAGATATCACACTGGTGATAGTTATGAGGTGGCACATGGCCATATCCACTCTGTCTATAATGCATCTTGACCAAGTTGGCCCTTAACAAGAGTACATCGTGAATTTGATAGACGTTGTTAGACTCTCCCTCTATCAAATTGACTGCATATTTCTCGTGTTGAGGCAGCGGGTTCGTGAGAGCATTTGGATTCGTATCTTTGAAAGATAAGACCCTGCTCCTAACAAGCTTTTGCACGTCAGATTTGAAATTGAGACAGTTTTCTATATTATGCCCTGGTCCTTCTTGATGATAAGGGCAAGTCTGATCTGCTTTGAACTAAAAAGACGGATTTTCTGGTACTGTAAAAGGAGACTTAGTCTGGACATGCCCCTTGGCCAGTAGTAACAGAAATAGTTCGGCGTACAACACCGGTATAGGATCGAATCCTGGTGGCCGCGTTGTACGGTTGTTGTTATATGGAGGACGAGCCTGCTGAAGAGGATGTTGTGTCCTTTGCTGAAGTTGCTGTTGATTAGGTTGGCTCTGCGCAACCTGAGGTTGATACGTAGAAACAGGCGCAGGGTTGACAGCAGGAGTTACAGCTGCTACTGGTTGATATCGCCGCCTTTACTTTCCGAGAGAGATATTCCCAATATCCTGCTCTTTTTTCTTAGGGAGAGCATTACCGTATCGTTTTGTACTACTTGATGATCCAGCATCTTTTACTAAACGTCCTTCCTGGACGGCTTCCTCAAGACGAACCCCCATGCCGACCATTTCGGTGAAGTCGCTGGGCGCAATGGCAACCACTATGTCGTAGTAAAATGAGCTCAAGGTCTTTAAGAAGATCTTTGTCATCTCTTTTTCCTCAAGAGGTGGACAAATTTGAGCGGCAATTTCACGTCATCTCTGAGCGTATTCCTTAAAGGTTTCCTTGTCCTTTTGTGACATTGATCTGAGTTGATCTCTGTCGGGTGCCATGTCCAAATTGTACTTGTATTGCTGGATGAAGGCAGTGCCAAGATCTCTAAACGTGCCGATCGTGGCGCGGTTTAAACCCATGTACCATTTTAATGCGGCGCCGGTTAAACTATCCTGAAAGTAGTGAATCAGCAGGTCCTGATTCTCCGTCTGAGCTAACATTCGCCGAGCGTACATCACCAGATGACTTTGAGGGCAAGAGTTACCCTTGTACTTTTCAAAGTCGGGCACTTGGAACTTGTGCGGAACTTTCACATTGGGGACCAAGCAGAGGTCTGCGGCGTCCTTTCCAAATAGATCCTGACCGCGAATAGCTTGCAATTCCTTTTGCATTCCTAGGAACTATTCCTAGAACTCGTTCATTCTTTCGAACATGCTTTCGTTTCCACCAGAAGGTATCTGCGGAATCTGTCCTTCCGGGACACTGTGCACCACAGGGGGTGGTACTGTTACTACGGTAGCAAATCTTGGTGCCTCCTGAAGTTTGTAACCTTCAGGAGTTGTTGGTATGCCCCTGGCATCTTCGTTTTCCCGAAGTTTGTAACCTTCAGGCCTAGCGGCTCCTGCTATGACTCCCTGATCTCCAATGATTGGCGGAACATATCCTTCCGGGATATAGTTAACAGGCATGCCCCAGGGACACAGGCATGCCCCAGGGACGATCTTTCGGCATCTGATACCTAGGATCATTCTTCTCCACTATGGGCATTGAGGTGATCTCTGAGATCACGGTTCTTTGTAGCTGAGCTTCTGCCATGGCTTACATGTCGTTACGAAGCTTTCTCATATCCTCTCTTAGAGCGTCGATCTCTTCTTTCAACTCTCTGTTCTCTTCCTCGAGATCATCCATCCTTTTCTGACGATTGGCCCAAGTATTGTACGAATGAGACAGTTTGACTCTAGAACCGGGACACAAACGTGAGATTCGTAGGTAAGAAGAATACGTGACGTGAGAATGATGAATGCAATGATTATATTAATTGTTTTTTTGGTTTAATCAAAATAAACTTCGACAATTAGATTGCAAATATCAAACAGTGGGGAAACCCCTTTTTATTGAATTCGAAGGATTACAGAAATGGAAATACAGTAGATTACAAGGTGCAGAAACAGAAACCTAAGCTAATGGGTCTCGAGTCCTCTCTGAAGAGAAATCGGGTGCTGACTCTGGTACTTTCCTTTTCTTGGACCGGGGCTCTTGAGCCGTTGTCGGGTTGGCATTCCTTTGCCAGGTGAAAGGAGCGAGCAAATTCCTTTGGTCATCTTGATTATCTACAACATGTTGCTCTAAAATTTCAATCAGAACATCTTTTTCTTTCAGTAGTTGCTGTATTTTGGTACACTCCACGTTGAGAATGCAGTACTTGTTCTTCCAAGACCTCCTCTCCTGTCGAACTTTGTTGAGAGTAACCTGAAGCTTTTCAGTTTCCGTCATGAAGTACATGACAGACTCCCTTGGCGGAAGAACTCTGTGACGAGGATTAGGCATCTTTAGCTTGAGAGCTCTAGTTTGTACCCAGTGGAGATAAGGCTCCACCGAGACACATTCCAGTTTTCCTAGAGACTCCTGTCCTTTCTTATGAACATGTTTCCAAGCGTGCACTATTTCCATCTTTAGTGCTCTGTCATTTTCTCCTTCCTTGAAGAAAAGACCTTCCAGATGAGCATTCTGTGGGACATGCCTCATCGGGTATCCAAATTGACGACGAACCAATACCGGATGGTAGTTGATTCATCCCTTAGTTCCTATAAGGGGTACGTTGGGGAAATTTCCACAATGATCAATTATCCTGATCCTGTCATAAATGTTATTGCACCAATCTATGTCAGAGTTTGTGAGAGACATGATTTTCTGCGACCAGCGTAAAGCACTCTTATGATCCCAAAAAGCAGCAGACTTAGGCAAATGGGAGACAAATCATTTGTATAGCAGGGGTACACAACATGTGATCTCTCCCCCACTGTACAAATTCTCTAAGTGTACAGAATGATACGCGTCTGCGAGCAAGGTTGGCACAGGGTTTCCAATGAGAAAAACCTTAATGGCGTTGATATCGACGAAGTTATCAATGTTGGGAAACAGAAATAACCCGTAGGTGAGTAAAACAAAGATGCTTTCGAAAGCAGTCATGTTCCTTATACTAGCAAAGTACAGAGCTTTCTTTGTTAAGAACTGGGCTGGCAAACCTTGGATGCCACCCTTAGTGGTCATGTGAGTCCTGACTTCTGACTCGTCCAAATAAATTGCTCTTGCAATGGTCTGACCCTTTGGAATTTCTTCCAGTCCAGAAAATAGAGCTTGATCAGTAATGTGTAGATCAGTCAGGTGAGAGTACTTCTCCAGCGTTGGTGCTAGCTAGTAATCCAGGAATGTGAAACAGTGATAGACCGGATCGTAAAACTGAACGAGTGCATCCATGATTCCTTCAATCACATGGATTCTTAACAGAGGTAGCAGACCTCCGTACTTGGCTCTGAAAGCCTCAGGGTTAGTGATCATCCTCACTAACCTTCTCAAATCCTTAAGTTTTGGAACCTTGAAGGTATACTTATGAGTTCTCCTTCTACCGAAATCCATGAGCGCAATCTTTTTCTTTAACATTTGCAATCACAGTCTTAGTTTAATTTGAAAAACAGAGAGACTAGAAGAGAATTTTTTTTTTAATGTTTTAATGTTTTTTTTAAATGAATGCATGAATGCAGCACACAAAAACATAGAAAAAACATGGGGTCAAAGGGTCGTTGTCATGAAGTCAAGGCTTTACCCATCCCAAAGGTTTATACTAGTGATTTTTGTACCTGTCTCTCAAAATCATCAGTTCTTGTCGAGAAAACACCAGCGGGCCGGGAACCGTGCTAGGGCATGTTTTTTCGAAGAACCTTCAGAAGAGGGTGGTATCGCATGACAACCATTTTCGATAGTTTTCGCACCACTAATTTGCTCCTCAGCTTCTCAGACACCACAATCGACCCATTACCTGTGAGAGGGAATGGGTTGCATTGGGAAGCCTCCACTGAGGTTGATGGTCGACCTCGTCGCCATCACCTATCTTAAGTGTATACTCAATCTTTCCACATGCGGCATCACACGCATTCCCATTAGCAGAAAAATAAACACAGATATCAATTAGGAAAAGTAGTATATATATTTGTCCTAATGTCCTAGACTTTTTAAGAGTTATGAATCCTGTGTTCCTGACTGAAAATGGCTCCCCGACGGAGTCGCCATTCTGTGGTTCCTTCCCAATTTAAAGGTTTTTGACCTAAGATCCTAGTGAAGTCAACAAAAGTCTCATTCCCAGTGAAATTCCCAGTGAAGGTTTTGTCCAAGGCTTTCACCTTGAGTTTCCAAAGAAATGCCCCATGGTGGGCGCCATTTTTCTGTGGTGGCCACCGCCATGAGAATGACTGGTCAAAGGATTAAAGCTGTAAGAAAGAACGAGATGGCCCCACGGTGGGCGCCATTTTTCTGTAGCAAGCGATTTTGGACGCGGTTCTTAAGTGTTGTCGCTCTTTGGGGTTTACTACAGGTCGATTAATTTTTTATCCTATTGTGAGCTGACTAAGAAAGGGAAATAGATGTCTCCAATTAACCCTGCTTGCATACTGAGTTTAAACAGCGGTTTGTTAGGTTACGGATGCTATATGGTAATGGGGTCTTTCTTTCTTCTTACTTTATTAATGTGGAAAACTAGGACTATTCATGGGGAATTTGTCAAATTGGGTGGAGATAGGGGACTTTAGGTTTTTGGATTAGTGTGCTCGATAAGATTTTTCTTTCAATCTTATGCCTACGTATTCCCGTTTACCGAAATAGGGAAATCAGATCCTTCGTAGTTCCTCATATTCTATGGGAGGAAATGGTGTTTTGGTGTCTTGTTCAAAGCCCAAGACGTGAAGCGAAAGGTGGTTTGTATCTTGTTCAAAGCCCAAGATATGAAGCTGAAGGGTCTATTTGTATCTTGTTCAAAGCCCAAGATGTGAAGCTAAAAGGGTGTTGACTTTAGAGAGAATTTGTCATCTCTAAAGAGGGGATGTTTGTCACAACTGTTTATAAAGGAGAATTACTTTAACCGGGATATGTGAATCCAGCAATGCCATAATTTCCTTTATAGGGGAGTTCCAACCTGAAGGAGAAGACTTTAAGAGCAATGCCATCTTTCCTTAGGAATTTTTCATGCTAAAAGAGGGACAGTGGCGTGGATGTAAATAATCCAAAGGCTTGCCGCTTAGAGCGATTAGATGAAGGGGAAGGACTTGTTGATGTTTGTATACTGTGAATGAGGCACAACTTTGATGCTAAAAGGTTTATTGGCTCAACCTGGGTTTTCTTATACAAAGTCTAAGAGGAGGCTATTGGCCCAACAAGAGGGATTTTTTATGTGTCTCGTACGAAGCCCGAGAGAGAGGCTAAAAGGGTTGACTCAACAAGAGAATCTTTTATACTCAACAAGAGAGTGATTTTGTATCTCGTACGAAGCCCGAGATGGAGGCTGAAGGGGTTTGACTCAACAAGAGAGTCTTTTATACTCAACAAGAGAGTATTTTTGTATCTCGTACGAAGCCCGAGATGGAGGCTAAAAGGTGATTGACTCAACAAGAGAGTCTTTTATACTCAACAAGAGAGTGTTTTTGTATCTCGTACGAAGCCCGAGATGGAGGCTAAAAGGTTTGACTCAATAAGAGAGTCTTTGTATCTCGTACGAAGCCCGAGATGGAGGCTACAAGTTTTGACTCAACAAGAGAGTCTTTGTATCTCGTACGAAGCCCGGGATGGAGGCTAAAGGTTCTGTTTCAGTTGAGTGACAGGTCCAGTATGTTGGTTAAGAGAAAATCAGTTCTTATAAAGAGACTGATTAAAGGTAAGGTTGTGCTTTGGGATTGATCAGAGGATCAGGGTTATTTCCTGTTCTTTAAGGAAATGGGAAATCCAAAGGGTATTTGAGACTGTCCAAGTCTGCGGGTGTTTCCTTACTTGAGAATGTCTCCGAGACTCAAGGAAATTAGACTGTCCAAGTCTAGAGTTTTATCTTTTGTACTATGCTTAAAGAAATAGTAGTAGTACGTTCACGGTAGAAAGATCTAGACTCTTTGAAAGACTGTTCTATTAAGATGACTAATTTTTGTTCCTATACCTCTAGGAGGTCGTCGGGACAATTTGTACAAAGCCCAAGAGGAGGCTGGAAACTTTTAAGAAGCCGAGGGACAATTTGTACGAAGCCCAAGAGGAGGCTATCATTCCCAGAGGAAGAAATCATTTATACGAAGCCTAAGAGGAGGCTGTGAATACTTCTAAGAAGCCGACGGGTCCTTGTACAACTCCCAAGAGGAGGTGGGGATGCTTTTAGGAAGCCTGTGGGTCCTTGTACAACGCCCAAGAGAAGGCGGGTGAACAGTTCCAAAAGGGGTTTCACAGAGAAACGATGGTCTTTTGTATATTGAACTATTCAAGGGGGAAATTTCCTAGACCTAGTTATCTAAGATAATTGTTATAAAAAGTCTGGTGCAATATCCGGGAGAACGTCGGGTGGGAAGAGACAGAGTTTGCCTAGTTCTAGACGTAATTGCCGGGGAAACTCTAATATCTATACTATTATTACACAGTCGATATGAGTTTATGAAAGAAGACTTACAGCGAAACAGCCCCACAATACAGTTATATATATATATATATATATATATATATATATATATATATATGAGTTTGTGAAAGGAGACTTACAGTGAAACAGCCCCACAATACAGTTATATACATATGAAAGCGGTAAATGAAAGCGGGTAAACACTTACTCGGTTGTAGAGCTTCCATGCTATTTGGTTAGTTGTTCAACAAAGAAAGATTGAAAACAACAGTATATTCAAAATCAAAGGAGAAAGTGCTTTGAAATAAAAATGGTTGGGGCTTACAACTCAAGGAGAGGCCCAAAAAGTTTTACCAGTGATCGCGCTGTTGAATTTGTACAGAGGGACTTATACAAGTGACTGAGGCCCAAGAAAGGTTTTCTGTACAAAGGGATGGGTCTTACACTCTATTAGAGGCCCAAGTGAGTTTTAAGAAAAGAAATGGGTCTTACTACTCGAGGGTAGGCCCAATGGTTAATTTTGAAAAGGGCGACGATCGCACCGAGGTTTTGGAAAACACCGTGGGACTTATACAAGTGACTGAGGCCCAAAATTTTGGTATTTACAAAGGGATTGGGTCTTACACTCTATTAGAGGCCCAAAGAGTCTTGAAACATTTGAGTATGATTAAATATCAAAGAAACCCCAATTTTCACTTTTTAAAAGTAATTTTTCAAAGAAAATTAATAAAAAATGACAAAAAATTAAATAAGTTTAAATAAACCACTTGTGATTTTTGGTTAAGGTTTGAAAAATGAGGTTTTAATCACAAGATGATTTAAAACTTATTTAGTTTTGATTTTCAAGATGAATATTCACTTTTAAAATGTTTAAAAACAATTAAAAATGAATTTATTCACAAAAATGTCAACTATATTAAATAAATAATATAAATTTGATTTTTTTTGTAGAATAAAATATTTTACTATTTTTGTGATTTTTCAGAAAAAAACCAATAAAAAATAATCAAAATTGAAGGAGTTATTAATTTTCCAAATCATAAAAAAATAATATGAAAAATGAGAAAATATGAAAAAGTGGGGTTGGGTTTTACACTCTATTAGAGGCCCAAAGTGTATTTTTGTACAAAAGATGGGGCTTATAACTCTGAGAGCGACCCAAAATATTTTCAGTTTGAAAATGGCGATTGCGCCGAGATTTTTAACGTATCGGGACTTATACAATAACTGAGGCCCAAAATATTTTTTGTTAAAAAAAGGTTGAGTCTTACACTCTATTAGAGACCCAAGTGTTTAAAAAATGAAAAGAAATGGGACTTACAACTCTAAGAGAAACCCAGTTGATTTTCTGTTTGAAAATGACGATCGCGCTGAGGTTTTCTTTTAACGCAGAGGGACTTATACAATAAGTGAGACCCAAAATTGTTTTGGTTAAAAGGGGATTGGGTCTTACACTCTAATAGAGGCCCAAAATGTTTGAAAAAGATTTGTTAGGGTGAAAATCAAAGAAACCCCAATTTCATTTTTTAAGGCATTTTTCCAAGAAAAATTAAGTAAAAAATGATAAAAATATCAAATAAAAAATCATTAAATAATGATTAAGGTTTATGAAAAAAAATATTTTATCCACATAAATATATAAAATCATTTTGGTTTTAAAAAATTAAGAAAAAGAAATTATTTTAAAAGCATTTAAAACAATTTAAAACACTATTTTTAAATATATTAAAAATAATTTAAAAATAATTCTTTTTTGTGATTTTTTTTCGATTAAAATATTATGGAGTATGAATTGGAAAATGATGATTTTTTGTTATGTAAAAGAATTGGTTGAGTTTTGAAAATAAAAAAATAAGAAAAAGAGGAAAGATGTCACAATATCATCTCCGACATTTCTTATAGGGTAAAAACTAGTACCGAAACTTTAATTTTCAACACGTTTTTTTATCAAATTTCAAACACTCATAACTCTCTCAATTTTTATCGGAATCAAAATCCGGAAGTACCTATCTTGACCGATTTTTCGCAAGGAATCCAATGGTACCACACATACACACTGAAACTCGGCGTACAAAACACGCAAATCGAAAAACCAGAACTGCACTTAATTTGAAACATCGTTCCGTGTCGAATTTCCAACACGCGTAACTCTCTCGATTTTTAACCGAATTAAGATCCGGAAGAGCCTATCTTGACCGATTTTTCGCGAGGAATCTAATGGTATCGCACATGCATGCTGAAACTCAACGTACAAAACGCAGCAATTAAAAAACCAGAACTGCTACCAATTGAAAACATCATTTCGCGCCAAACTTCCGACGCGCGTAACTCTCTCGATTTTTAACCGAATTAAGATCCAAAAGAGTCTATCTTGACCGATTTTTCACAAGGAATCCAATGGTATTACTCATGCACACTAAAACTTAACACACAAAATGCAAAAATTAAAAAACCAGAACTGCACGTTGTTTTCGGCGCCGTTTCGCGTCAAATTTCCAACACGCGTAACTCTCTCGAGTTTTATCGGAATTGAAATCCGTAAAAACCTATCTTGACCGATTTTTTGCAAGGAATCCAATGGTATTACTCACGTACACGGAAACTCAACATACAAAACGCAGCAATTAAAAAATCAGAACTGCACGTTAGTTTTCGACGTCATTTCGCGTCAAATTTCCAACGCGCGTAACTTTCTCAATTTTCATCGGAATTGAAATCCGTAAAAACCTATCTTGACCGATTTTTCGCAAGGAATCCAATGGTGTTACTCATGCACACTAAAACTTAATGTACAGAACACACCAATAAAAAAAAATCAGAACTGGACATGATTTTGAAACAACCAAAATTCCACATATAAACATGTTAAAATGCAAACAGTGGGAGGATCACAACATACACATTAAGGACTACATTTTTGCTTCAAGAATTGTTCAATATGATTCATGTATGTGGACAACAAAGGAAAGCATGATTCAAAGAATTCAAGTTGTGAATTTTACCTCTTTTTTGGAGATTTTGGGCAACCTACCAAGTGCTTTGTTCCAGAAATTATTTGATGCTTTGGACACCCTCAAATGACCTCTTAGAAGCTTTTAGGATGGTTGGAATCAGCTGGAAACCTCTGGAGCAAGTTTGAGCACTTTCTCGCAAAATGGTCAAAAGTGGCCAAAATGTCAACTCTCTCAAATGGTGTTCCAGATGTGTGGTACCATTTGGGACAGTTCAAGGATGATATTTGGAGTGTGTTTGAGGTTTTATCTTATTTGGAAAGTGACTGAATCAAGACATGGCTTGAAAAATGCAAAAAAGTGTCATTTTGAGGTTTTGAGATGTGACTTTGTGATGTTGGTGTTATAGGTCACTTGTGAGAGTTTGGATCACCTACATATGATGTTTATGAGGTGTTAGGATCATGAGCTGTGATGGAAATGCTCTCTAACTCAAAAACTCAGAATTTCCTTACTAAAGAAGGCATTTTGGAGTGAAAGAGAGAATTTGAGGAAAGCATCTGTTTGATGGCTTTGGTGTACTCAAACTGAGCACAAATGAGCTCTATTTATAATAGAGCAAATTTGTTTTACAAGAAATAGTGAATGGTGGCTGCAGCAGAGGTTTGGCCAATGTTGGCCAATGAAAATCCAAGTCTCCTCTAGCCATTGACTAGAGGTTAGAGCACAGACTGTTGGTTCCCTAGTTGTTGGAGGAATCTTGACTGAATTCAATTAGAGGAAGCTCATTTCAGGCCACCTCTAAGCATCCATTAAATGCTCCAAACCAAAATTGGAGTTGTGTCCCTCTTTTAGGGATTTCTAGGTTTTGGCATGCTATTTTTGGTTCCTTGGACTTGGGAGGCTCATGGATCAGATCATCCCCCTTGGATTTGATCCTTAGATGTGTCCAAAATGATGACAAGGCTTGAAAATTCGTGTGGCACAAAAAATGTGCAAATCTGCCCTGAAAAATTCAGCTTCAGCAAACCTTTTTGTAAAATCCATAACTCCCTGCTCGAGTATGCTACATGGACGTTCTAGGACTTTCCGGAAAGCTGAGATGACGTACTTCAACTTTGATGTTTGACCCTAGACCTGGTTCAACTTGGATCATGGAGAAAAACAGTCTTGAAGTTGGGACATTGTGCTGAAATTACAAGGCAGATTTTGGCTAAGTGCTGAAAAATGTCAATTTTAGGTTTTTAGTCATTTTAATCCAACCATAACTCAAAATCCATGATGAATTGGGATGAAGTGTAGTTGACACTTTTGTAGAGGGCCATGAGGGCTACAAATCCATCTTTGGATGGAGAAAAATGGCTTTGTGGTTTAGGAGTTATGATCCTCCAAAGTTGGTACCCTTGCCACTTTATTTCATAACTTAGAAAATTTTCTAAGTTTTTATGGTTAACCCCTTTTACAAGTTATCCCACTTTCTTTAATTTTTCTTGATGAATGATGATTCCAATCACACATTAACATCATTTTAGGGTTAAAAAACCATTTTTATGAAAAATCTCAAAAAGTCAAAGTTTGACTTTTGTGCACAGTTGACTTTTTAGCCGATGAATTCCAAACTGTGCAATTATTCAGGAAATCATGTCCTTGACCTAAATCAAACTTGATGGACATGTTTCATGGGTGTTATAGGGTGTATTGAATCATGTCCTAGGGTTTGGGAGCATGTCCTGGTCAAAAGTCAAAGTTACAGTTGACTTTTCCCGCAAAACCCTAACTGTGGTTCAGATGAAATTGAAACTTGTTGCTCAAGCTTCTTGGATTAATCCATTGTTGCAAATGGATCAATGTGGTATGTTAGGGATCCTAAAATCCTCTCTTGAGGTCTTGGCTCGTGTTTTGTCCCAAAAGTCAACTTAGGGGTGAATTAGGTCAAGAAACCCTAATTCTGGATTTCTGGTAAATGCATCCCTAGAGGCTAAATTGACTTGATGATGGGGTTTATGATGTTCCATGGAGCGTATTAGGATATGCTTTGAAGCATTGGCTCATGCCCAGAGGAAAATTTCCATCTGGAGGCCCTAGTCGACCAAACCCTAATTTGGTGGCACTGGCGATCCTGAGGCTTGATCCACCTAGAAGGGAGCAGCCTTGTGCTTAATCCTTGAAGTGGGAGTCCTCTTGATCCATTGTGGATATTTGAGAGGCTAGACAAGTTGAGGGTCATGTCATTCCTTGATTGACCTTTTGTCTAAGCACTTAGAGAGTGCTTGAAACCCTAATTTTGATTGTAGTGGATGCTCACCCATCTTTGGGGAGACTAATGAGGTACAAAGGTACATCCATATTGTGCTGATGATTTGCACAATGATGGGAAATCTTAGTGGTCAAAATTTGGGGCATGACAATTTGGTATACACCATTAGTTACTAACTTAGTGCATTTGCTATAGGGGTTACTTGTGAAGAGTGAAATTCAGATCGTTTCCAAGAATCTTACACTGTGTGGTTCCAGAAGTTGTTGACTTCTCTACAGGTAATTAGTTGTTCTTTTGTTTTTGTTTAGCTTCCTTAGTAAAACCATGGATAAAAAATGGATGTCTTCCAATCGATTGTCAAAAGAGTACGAGAATGGGGTATCAGAATTCATTAAGTTTGCTGTTGAACACGCTAAAGACCCCAGTCGAATCACATGTCCTTTCTTAGGTTATTGTTATGGGCGTCCGATTGACGCAGTTCAGTTGGAATCACATTTAATGAGTCATAGAATTAATTTAAGTTATACATGTTGGATATTACACGACGACATAAGTAACGAGAATGTTGAACCGGGGATAATACGACCTATGCTTCAAACGACAATGGCACAGATACATACGATTGTGATCGAGTCGAAGAGATTGCAGAAGCACTTAAAGAAGATCTTCAGGATTGTCCCAAAATGTTTGATAGGTTTGTAAGTGATGCAGAGAAACCGTTGTATAAAGGTTGCAATAAATTCATAAGATTATCTGCTGTATTAAAGTTGTACAACTTAAAGGCGGGCAATGGATGGTCGGATAAAAGTTTCACAGAGTTATTAGCCCTTATGAAAGACATGCTTCCGGAGGATAATGTTCTTCCCAATCGAACCTATGAGGCCAAAAAAATGTTGTGCTCTATTGGCATGAGCTATGATAAGATACATGCTTGTCCAAATGATTGCATTTTGTTTCGAAATGAATATGCATTGTTAAATGAGTGCCCTAAATGCGGAGTCTCTCGATATAAGAAAAAATTGTCTACTGCAAAAGTCTTATGGCATTTTCCTATAATTCCGAGATTTAGACACATGTTTCATAGTGAAACCGGTGCAAAACACTTGACTTGGCATGCAGATGAAAGAATTATAGACGGAAAGTTTCGACATCCGGCAGATTCACCACAGTGGATGATAATTGATAATGATTATCCTGATTTTGGAGAAGAAGCAAGAAACCTTCGCTTGGCATTATCTATTGATGGAATAAACCCACATGGTATTCAAAGTATCTCACATACCACATGGCCTGTGATTATTATGATTTATAACCTACCTCCATGGCTATGTATGAAGCGTAAGTACATGATGTTATCTATGTTAATTTCTGGGCCTAAACAACCAGGGAATGACATAGACGTATACTTGACACCTTTAATCGAAGACTTAAAGATTTTGTGGGAGAACGGTGTGGAGGTTTATGATGGATATAAGAAAGAAAGTTTCAATTTGAGGGCGATGTTGTTTGGCACAATTAATGATTTTCCAGCATACGAAAATCTATCAGGGTATAGCATTAAAGGTCAATGTGCGTGTCCTATTTGTGAAGAAAACACAGATTGGACGCGATTGGAATTTTGTCAGAAGAATGTCTATCTCGGTCATCGTAGATTCTTAAATTCTAATCATCACTATCGTGGGTGGAGAAAAGCATTCAATGGAAATCCAGAACAAGGTAGAGCTCCACCTACATTGACAGGTGACCAAATTTGTGAAAAGGTGAAAGATGTGAGTACTCAGTTTGGCAAGCCTTTTGCACATACGCTTGTCAAACGTGGGTGGAAGAAGAGGTCAAATTTTTTTGAATTGCCATATTGGAAGTCGTTGTATGTAAGACATTTTCTTGATGTTATGCATATTAAAAAAAATGTATTTGAAAGTGTTATTGGTACGTTACTCAATATACAAGGAAAGTCTAAGGATGACCTTAAAGCAAGAAAGGACTGGATAGCGATGAGAATAAGAAATGAATTAGGACCCTTGAAGAAAGGAAAACGAACATATCTATCACCTGCTGCTTATACTCTATCTAGAAAGGAGAAAAAGATATTGTGTAAGTTTCTAAGTGAAGTTAAAGTTCCAGAAAGATACTCTTCAGATATCAGAAGACTTGTGTCTATGAAAGAGCTCAAGTTAAAGAGTTTAAAGACACATGATTGCCATGTTATAATGAAACATTTTCTACCAATAGGTATACGTTTTATTTTGCCAGAAAAAGTAAGAAGCACAATAACTAAATTGTCTTCTTTCTTTAGGTCAATTTGTAGTAAGGTGATCGATCCTGCGATCTTACCAACATTGCAAAAAGAAATAGTTATTACTTTGTGTGAGCTTGAAATGTATTTTCCTCCCTCATTTTTTGACATAATGGTACATCTAGTTGTTCATCTTGTGAAAGAGACCCAATTGTGTGGACCAACTTATATGAGATGGATGTACCCTGTTAAACGTTATATGAAAATATTAAAAGGGTATGTGAAAAACCGAAGTCGACCAGAGGGTTGTATTGTTGAACGATACATTGTTGAAGAAGCGATTGAGTTTTATACTGAATATTTGTCCAATGTTCAATCCATTGGACTCCCCAAATCTCATATTGTCGAAAAAAAAGAAGGAAAAAAGTTAATTGGAAATAAAATTGTGACAGTATCAAGGGCTGAACGGGAGCAAGTGCATTTGTATGTTCTGCACAATGACAATGAGGTTGAGCCGTATGTTGAAAAGCACAAGGATGTTCTCCGAGGTTTAAATCCGAATAGAAATGAAAATTGGATAGTGCGAGAGCACAATCGAAGTTTTATACCATGGTTTAAGGATCATATTTATTCAAAGTTTTATTTAGATCCCGCTTCAATAACATAAAGGTTGAGATGTTTAACATATGGTCCAAGTTTGCATGTGTTTTCTTACAGCGCGTACGTAATTAATGGATACACATTTTACACCAAAGAACAAGATGATAAAAGTACTATGCAAAATAGTGGTGTCACCTTGGTAGCTGAAGCAATGCACATTTCAAGTGTGAAGGACTTAAACCCCAAATATGCAAATATGTCATATTTTGGGGTTATCAAGCACATTTGGGTGTTTGATTATGAGAAGTTTCAGATTCCTATATTTGGTTGCAAGTGGGTTGAAAATAATAGTGGCATACGAATGGATAAGTCAGGATTTATGCAAGTGGATCTTAATAGAGTAGAGTACAAAGATGAGCCTTTTATTCTAGCCTCTCAAGCTAGACAAGTGTTCTATGTCACTGATCCGACAAGTACGAAATGGTTTATAGTGGTTTTATCTAACAAAGTAATTGATGATGACATTGGAGATCAAAAGGTGATATTGATGTTGAGAATGAATCGTATATTATAAATGATCAAGATAAGAATATTAGAGCGAATGAATCATATATTAAAAATGACCATAATGAGGGAATTTGGATCAATCCATCCGTCCGTGTTGTTAAGAGACAAATAAATCATATTCCTACCAAGAAAAGAAAGAGATGTTAGTGAAAAAGGTAATAGTAAAATTATATATTCTGTCATTCAATAAAATTATATATTTTTCATTTTATATATTTAATGGATTATGGATTATGGATTATGGATTTTTATATTTGTCATCTCATATTTATGTTTTTCTTTATTACAGGTCAAATGGCTAGTAACACGGAAAACTCACACGATACTTCCAAGAATGATGCAAATGAATCAGTTCATGATGCGAAAGAGATATTACAAGAGGAATAACTATTATGAAGGGAATTATTCGTGCTAGAGATAAAGGAATAAAATATGATGTTCATTGGAATGAAACAAACCAACTAATTGAGCCTAAAGGAGCAATGTTGACAAGTTACATTGGTGCACTTGTTCGTTCGAAATTCCAATTACTTGGGATAATTGGAGAACTCCATCGTTGAAACCCGCCAAAGAAAAAATATGGAGTGAGATACAGGTACCATATGCGATGTTATTTGTTTTTGTTGACGATTATGTCTTTAAATTACTTATACTAACACATTGTATGTATTTTTTTCGTAGAGGTCTTTTAACATTGGTGACGACCGAAGAAAATATGGTCTTCAATTAGCAGGAAAAAGACTCAGAGGGTGTTAAGGGCCAATTTGTGCATACTTTTGACTATATTTTAAGGCCCTTTCAATTGGTTTCTTTGTTAATATTAGTAGAATATTTATTAGTTTTAGTATATTTATGCTACTTTCCGATTTTATTATACATATTGTATATTATGATCATTTTGATGCTCTTTTACAGGTATTTTTGCTTATATTGGATGTTAGGATCAATCGGTGAAGGATTGAAGGCCTGAGAGTTCGTGTCGGCAAAGTGCGCTCAGCGGGTTTTTCAGCGCGCTCTCAGCGCGTTTTCACACACACTTCCAGTAGCTAATTGTCCAAACCACGCTGAGCGGGATTTTCAGCGCGCCTTCTGCGCGATTTTTGATCAACTTACAGTAGCCAAAGTCCCAGACCGCGCTTAGCGGGATGACAACGCGCTCAGCGCGCTTTCTGGGCAAATCACGTTGTTTTTAGTGATCGCACTTAGCGCTCTCCTGATCGCGCTAAGCGCGGTGCCACTTACTGCACTTTTAGCACTTCATATAAATATCTTCTCTTGGAGATATTTTAAAAAAAAACTTTTCACTTTGCACTTTTCAGCAATCCAAAAGAGAGAAAAGGGGTTTCTAGGTCTAACAGCCTTAGATTTTCAAGGAGAAGTGAGATTCTAATCTTTGGAACATCAACCCTCGATTCTTCGACTTTGATGCTATCAAAGATTCTTTTCTTTCTTGTTGCTCAAGCTACCATGGTGATGGGTAGCTAAAGACTCTTGTGTTATGATTAGAGGTAGTTAATCTTGCTTATATGTATTTCTTTTGATCTTTTGTATATGAATAAGGTTGATGATCAATATATGATGAAGTTGTTTGTTCTTAATGATGTATTTGTGGTTTGAATCACTCTAGAGATAGATTTTCCAAATCTTGACCTAATATCTTCATCTCTTAAAAACCAAACTCTAGACATAGATTTGGGGTTTATTATTCGCTTTATATTGATCTTAACGGGTGTTGTTTCGATTGTTAGCGTGAGACATTATCTAACGGTCTAAACAACGATACTCACGAATTTGCTTTAGACATAAACTTATTCGAGAGGATACACGATTGTATTGGTCGAAACTAAGTTCATATGCTTGATTAATCGGATATGTATGAAAATTAGCGAAATCTAATCTTGACATTCTTTTATAAAATTTACAACATCTTTGTTATAGTTTACTTCTTTGCTACCAAAATTGATGTTGCAAAACCAAGAACAATTTGAAAACCCCTTACTTAAAACGTTTCGACTATTGAACGACAAGCATCAAAATATCGCATAATCCCTGCGGATACGATAAAAACACCTCCTGAAATACTGTTTCAATAGAGGGTTTCGAGCATTTCTAACAAACAAGTTTCTTAAGGATGCCTAAGGAAACTTTATTGAAGCAGAACGTCCAAAGAAGTAAGCGGACTTGATTTCACCTGAAGAATGAGAAACTTTTGTAGCCAAACGAAGAACCCAAGAATTCTATGTAATGTTAATTTGTCATGAACATTGTATTATATACTTGTTTCACAGGTGTTCTGATATGACTTAAACTTGTTTATCCAGGTTGTGAGTGACATAAATTGCCAAAGAGCATCAAAACCCGCGTATCCATACAAAAAAGGGCGTTTGGGATATGCACGCTTACAACAAAAAATAGTAAGTATATATAAATGCTATGATTTATTTGTTCCCTGTGTGTTATAATTGATCTTATCATTTGTCTTAATGTGTAGTTAGAAGAGGAGAAAAGTGAAGAAACATCTCTTCCGGAACATGTTTTGAAGAAGGCTGCTCGTGTGGGAAATGATGGAGTTGTTAGGGAAGATGTTCAACAAGTTTTTGAGCAATGTGTAAGTATAACATTATTTCTTTAATTAAATCAAAAGTTTATTAACATATATATAATATTTATGATTTTTAATCCCCACTAATATTTTCGATATGCATATGAATTTCAGGCGAATCTATCTCAATCCTTAACTCTAGGTGAAGACCAGGATTGCAGGAGCATACTAAGTCGAGTATTAAATGTTCCTGAGTATTTCGGTCGTGTGAGGGGTAAGGAATTTGGGGTCACTCCATCAACCTTGTATAAGCGTCCAAAGACCCAAAATCCTAGCAATAAACAAGTGATGAAAACGTTGTAAGAATTAAAAGCTCAAGTTCGTGAATTGCAAAAGGATAAAGAAAAATATATGTCAGAAAGGCGCGGTTTAGAGTTTAAAGATACTAGTGACAAAGATAGTATCAATTGTCAACAGAAAATTCCCGAGGTAATTATATATATTATTATGAAATTAAATTAGCACAATTTTTTTAATTGACATATATACACATTAACAATTTCATATGTATTATTGGTTTAGGGCATTTCACCTTGTCAGCTATATTTATCTTCACCGACTTATCGCATGGTTGGCAAGGGAAAATTGCATAACACTTCAGGAGATGTACTTCACCATAAACCGCTCCCTGCTGGATTTTTGAAAGTATCGATTGATATTGCTTTAGAGCTGGATGCATTACTACCTATACCTGACGATGTTTTAGATGCAACATTGGTGGGAGATGCAATAGGATCGTATGTTGCTTGACCATCAAAGCTTATTTTCATAGATGATGAGGTATGTTGAAAACCATTATGAACCTTTTAGTATTCAAATGTTTTACGAGCCATGTAAGTTATGCTTACATTTACGTACATTTTATTTACATGGTAATGTTAGACTCCTACAAAACCCAAATCAAAAGATAAAGGAATTGTGCGACACACCGAGTCAGTTGCATCAAAAAAAGAGGTACATTGATATATATGCATTGAAAATGTTAATTCTATGATCCGAATTCAAAAGCTTCATGATTTTATACTTTACCTAACTTATATGATTTTTAGATTCATGCTCAAGAGTTGCAACAAGTCAGCAAGAATAAGAAACCAGAATTAGGCAACATGTCCAACAAAAAAAAAGATCTTCTAAAGACCAAGCCAAAAAAAGCATCTATTTCTCGATTTAGGTTGTGTCTTGAAACATTTGTAGGAACATCAGATTTGATGGAAGGTGGTATTTGTGAAATACCTATGGAGGAAGGTATTTTCGGTTTTCCTTATTCAGAAACAAATGCTAAAGAGGATTTGGATCAGATTTTTTAGCATTCTGAATTAGGCATCGGTGTTATGAATTCATACATCAGGTACTCTATAAATTTTATTTAATTAATTGAACAATTCATTTACTCATTTCAATGAATATTCTAATGTTGATTTTGTTTTTATTTAAGGTACTTGTATGACAAATTGATGCACCCACGTCAATTGACAGAAAGATTCTCTTTCTTATCTCTCAGTTGTACCAACGCACGTTTAATCGATCAAAGTGCAAATGCAGTCAAAGATCACTTAATCAATGCATTTATGACCAACAAAGATACAAAAAAGTTGTATCTTTTACCGTATAATACTGGTCATGGGTTAGATTTTCATTCTAACTTCATTTATTATAATCTTTCATTTTTTGATGTTGTGAAGAAAATTTCCATCTAAAATTTTGTTTTATTTTACAGTGGACACTGGTTGTTGGTTGCGATTAATCCGATAAAAGAAATAATATATTATCTGGATTCATTAGTTGGTGATAAAACAAAATACCCAGATATGAAGAAGATGGTTGATACGTAAGTGATGAGATTGTTCTAAATATTCGTGTGTATATTTATTTATTTATGTGAGATTGTTCTAAATATTCGTTTATATTATCTTAGAGCTATACAAATATTCTGATCACAAAGACAAGCTCGAGTACCAAAGAGTAAAGCAAACAACATTACATGGATCAGAGTGCATGTATATTTTCACAATTTTGATTATAATAGTGATGCTACTTGATAAAACAAGTTAAACTATATATCCTGATATATATATTCGTATTTTTTTTCTATGTGTAGTGTCCTCGTCAGCGTAATGGTATAGATTGCGGTTATTTCGTTTTGAGGTTTATGAAAGAAACCATTCATTTGGAACAAATAGAGATTCTAAACATGGTATGGATTTATAACTTAGGATTTATTTTAATATTTATCGGATATTTCATATAATTAATTACTTTTAACTAAATCATGCATATTATGTTATATTATGTAGTGCTTTGATGAATTCAAGTGTGCTACTTACACGAAAGATAAATTGGAAGAAATTAAGGAGGAATGGTGTCAATACATTATTGAGATGAGGATCATATAAGGTATATTGTCTTTCTTTCTTTTGTGTGAAGTTTATGGAAGTTGTTGTATAGTTTTGGAAATTGTTGTATAGTTTTGGAATTGAAGTTGTTGTATAGTTTATGGAAGTTGTTGTATACTTTATGGAAGTTGTTGTATACTTTTGGAAGTTGTTGTATAGTTTTGGAATCTTTAGAAGTTAAAGGTTTTGGAAGTGGATAAGTTGTTATTAGAATTATGGATGTTTTCTTGGTGTATATATGAGGTTTGTGTTGAATTATATATAATGGTTATTTTGTTGTATGAGGTTTGTGTTGAATTATATATAATGGTTATTTTGTTGTATGAGGTTTGTGTTGAATTATATATAATGGTTATTATAAGGTTTATGTATTGAATTATAATGGTGTATATATGTTGAATTATAATGGTATATAAGGCATATGTGTTGAAATAAAGGCTTGTGTTGAATTATACAGGTTTGTGATAAGTTTTGATAAAAAATTGAGTTATAATGGTTTGTGCTGCCATTTTATAATTAAAAAATTAGACTTATGCCAACGCTTTTAACAAAAAACGCTTCCTAAAGAAAATGACAATAGGCAGCGCTTATAACAAAAAATCGCTTCCAAAAAAAGTGCTTTTAAAAAGCGCTTTTTACGTCTACAAAAGAAAGCGCTTTCTAAAACAAGCGCTGCCTAAAGTAGAAAGAAAAGACACATTAGACAGCGCTTTTAAAAGTGCTGCCTAAAGGGGACAAAAGAAAGCACTTTTATTGAAAAAACGCTGCCTAAAGTTGAAAGAAAAGATACATTAGGTAGCGCTTTTAAAAGCGATGCCTAAAGGGGGACAAAAGAAAGCACTTTTATTGAAAAAGCGCTGCCTAAAGGGAACCTAAGGCAGCACTTTTGCATTTAAAAAAGTGCTGTCTTTACCTACAGCAGCGCCACTTTAGGCAGCGCTTTAAAGCGCTGCTAAAGGCCAAAAAAAACACTGCTAAAGGTATTTTATGGCGTAGTGCAATAATACACACCTAAGCATCCTTGAACAAGCATTGCCATCTATGTTATTCATCATGTCCTAACCATTTACTAATTCATTTCATTGATTAATATCAAGGGTTTCCTCGCCATTCTTATAGTCTTTTAAGCATGTTATCTCACAACCACATTCATATATCATACATCATGTCATAACACAATGATATATAGCAATATCATCCATGGAACACACATAATAGCATAACATGTCAAACATAATCAACATAGTAGTTCATATACATATAAAGGTATACAAGCCACTACTACCCTTTACCAAACATCCTTGATTAGTTCATGATCTCCCCTCACCATATAATAGCACATTGGACTCTCTTTCCAAGGCTTCAAGTCTCATATCAATCGGACTCCTGATTCATGAATTATGGTGGGAGATAAGAATCACATAATCTATACTCACTTCTATTCTATCTATATCCTAACAAACAATAACATAAAACCATATTTATACTTTACTATCTCATAGAGCATTGGAAGGGCTTTCCAACGCTTTTGACCGCGCGTCAAATGGAGTTACGAAACTCAAGTTATGGGGAAAACAAGAATCAAGCAATTTTTCTCAAGAAAGCAGGGTATAGGTCGACCTATGGGGTTTTCAGGTCGGCCTATGGTGGATTTCAGGTCGGCCTATGGAGCGAAGCATGGGCAGAATGCCACAGGCTTCAATATTGAAGTGTGGAGGCCAGCCTATAAGGATTTCAAATCGGCCTATACTGAAGGAAAGCATCTACAGGTCGGCCTGCACTCGCATGTGCTGGTCTATATCAGTAAAACCTAAATAAAAACCTGGTTTTTTAAGCATGATACCTATCCAAACCATTTCTAAAACCTGCATAATTGTTTGTTTCACCTCTAACATCTATGTTACTCAAACTACCATTACTACATAACATGTTTTATCATCGAGGAACAACAACACATAGTTTACCTCAAAATCCTAAGCACACAAACACAACAACAACAACAACAATATCAACACATAAATCCCACTAAATATGAAGAACACTTCCAAACAACTTTCATAGATAGAAGTTCATGGCTATAAGTAACATATATTTTAAACTATCATGATTCATGGAAAACAATTTAACAACAACAACATACTACCAAGCACAACATGTTATGATCAACAACAACAACCAAAATCCCAAAACCATGCATAGATTCTTGAAACCCTAATAGTTTCTAAATTCCCCAAGTTCTAACTAGGAACTCACCTAGGTTAATGATGAAGATGATGAAATTTGGTGAAGAATATGATGAATAGGGATGATGATGAAGATGAGATGATCATTCATGAGCTTTTCTCCTTCTTCTTCCTTTCTTTCTTCTTCTTCTTCTCCTTTTCTTTCTCTTTTCCTCTCTTCCCTTTCTCACGTTTTCCTTCTTTTCTTCTTTTCTCTGATAACTCTCTTTCTCTTCTCCCACCTACTTCTTCTTATCTTTTTCTTTCTTTAATTCTTTACCACACAATATATACTTACTATATAATATAAATAAATATTATATAATGTTATAAAATATCTTAATTGATATTTTATCTTCTAGTATCAATTGACCCATTATTAATGTTACCAAAATGTCCCCTCTTGTATTTATTAATAATGACCAATCTCTTTTATTAATAATTAATCTCTTCAGAGTCTACTAGTTACTCTATTGGTCCCAACTGATGACACTTAGAGTACTTAAGAGTTTCAATAAATCCAATTTACACCCAATTGAGCATTTAAGAAAAATATGGGGTATTACAAACTCATCTCAAGAAAAATGAAGAGTTTGTCGATCAACACTCAAAAGACACTCAAATTAGTATTTAGTTATTATATTTATTTCTTTTATGTACCTATCTTATTTAAATTATGATAACATCTAATTTATTTATTTTTAAATGAGGAGTATGATAGACGAATTACACTCTCTTTATCATAGCATTCTGAGTTACCTCCACCGCCACCGGAATATCCTATTGATCCTTGTATGGATTTTCGGACTTGGTATGATGTTGCTCACGGGAAGAGGAAAAATGAGAGAGTGTATGGTGCTTGAGGGTATGTCAAAACAATCAAGCGGTGTGATAGGAGTTTCAAAATGAGACTTGATGATGGAGAAGGGACATCACATCCACCTATATTAACCGCTGATATGCTATAAACTGTGAGAAACTTGGCGTAAACCGAGGCAGCACGCGAAACAGCAGTAAGAAATGCATAAATGAAAGAAATGAGGAGAAGACAAGCAGAGATGAAGGAAGAATTAAGGAGAAGACAAGCAGAGATGAAAGAAAAATTGAGGAGAAAAACAACGGAGTATGAGAAAGCAATGCGGGTTGCAAATGAGCGCGCACAGAGATTTGAACAATTTATGGCCTCACATATGAATCAAGGTTTTGGAGGAGGAGATGAGGAAGATGAGGAGCATGAGGAAGAAGTTGATTAAATTTGTTAAAATATGAAACTTTTAATACGTATTTTTAAATTTTATTTTTATTTCATCTATGTCATGAACTATTTTTATTTTGGTGGACATGAATATAATTTATTTTTATTTCACTTTTAATCATAAATTATTTTATTTTCTAATTTTATTTTACAAAATTTTAAAATATCACAAAATTTAAAAATTTCACAAAATTTAAAAAATACATATTTATTTATTATAATTGTATTATTGTAATTATAATAATATAATAATAATATTTTTATATAATATTATAAATATTAGCTAGAGGTTAATCCCCTCACAAATTTCAAAACGTATATGCACTTGCTAGGGGTTTTACCCCCTCACAAAACGCAAAACGCATATGCATTGGCTAGGGGCTTATCCTCTAACAAAAAAAAACCGACACGTCTGTGCCACTCTGTGCCACTAGTTTGCTTCTACGCCTGTAGTATAACAGACTGAATTTTATGAATTGCATTAAGCGAGGGCTTATCCCCTTGCCAATTTTGCGAGGGGTTTATCCCGTTGCCATTTATTTGCGACGCCCTATTTAGCTAGGGGTCATATCTCCTCGCAAATATTTGTTTTGTGATGAGTTTTTTTTTTGCATTAGTGAGTGATTTAACCCCTAGCTAAAAATACTTTTTCTTGTAGTGTCCTAGCCTTGAATGCACTATAATAGAAGTAGCGAAAAAGCTTGAAAATAATGGAAATGTAGTTTGTTCACGAGTTTTGTTTTGAGTTATGAGAAAACTTTTTGAAATGAAATGAAGAAGGAATAAGAAAGGTTTAATGCGATATATATATATATATATATATATATATATATATATATATATATATATATATATTTTTTTTTTTTTTTTTTTTGGAAATCTTGGTATCCGGCCTTGCGACCGACTAATCCAAGAGGGACCAATATCCACCGTCCACTAGCGGGGGCCCCGTTTCAAGCCAGAGCAAAACTCCGTATGGACTGACCCTCACAAGTGTTGATTGCACCTAGTAGGCTTCGAACCTGAGATCTTGAGAAGAGCACACTCTCAAGATCCAAGCCTCCACCACTAGACCAACCCTTGGGGGTTGGTTTAATGCGATATATGAATCAAATACATATGGAACTTAACCTAAGTAAAAAAATACGAAACGTAACCTCTGTATATATTCATCTATGTTCTAATTTGGGTCTGAGACTTGACTTTAGTTACATTTTAGGTGCATCCAGTTGTTAAATTCTAGATTTGAAGGCAAAGTTTTTCATAAAGAGTGCGAAAAGTAACCCCCTTAAATATTTGTTTAAAATATAGTATTTTATAAAATTATTTTTGATTTTACCCTAAAAATAAAAATTGAAAGACTAATAAATAGTAAAAGATATAATAAATACATATTAATATTAAAACAATATATAGTTTTTTAATCAAACCATTAGAATGCAAAAATATTACATGACAAAAAAATTCTTTTTAATTACATTGGTAGTACAAATATGTCACCCATCATTTAACAAAAAACTCATCCATCATAGACAATAGTTTGAATACAAAATAAGATAGTGATCATAATAAAACACTGAATAATTGTGATGAAGATGAAGTGTAGTTGAATAATGGGAAAGAGGTTGATAACATTGGTGAAAAAAAGATGAACTTAAAAACAAGATTCAAAATTTATCTTTCTTTTTTCTTTTCCAGAACTGAACATGTTATAAAGAACACTTTATCTCATAGTTAATATTCAAGTTATCTTTTTAGGAAAAAAGATTCTATTAATTTGCACAAGGCACAGATTTATATCTAACTTCCATATTAGAAAGAGTAAAAACACAATATATATAATCCAGAATCTAAATACTTTATAGATATATAATAACCATCAATAGTCTAGAAAACCACCGAAATAGCTAAGATGTCTGGAAAAAAACATAACCAATTCTGGAAAGATAGTTGTACAAATTTTCTTAAATGGTATAACCCTGTTTAGATGTATCAATGTCAAGTCCCTTAAGCTTCGCTACCGACTCAACGCGTCCCTTCAGAGTATTCTGCTCCATAATCCTGTAACACATTTTGAAAAATCGGTTACGAATCTTATAAACGTCGTCCAGAACACATACACAAACATGGCATACAATTCAAATGGCGTACCTGGCAACTTCAGCGCGTTTCCTGGCTTGTTCCGCTATCTCTGAAAGCTCTCTATAGCTATTATTCTCATTGAAAAGTTTGGAGACAGCAGGCTGAAGACCCTGAAGTGATCTATGTGCTGATGCCCATTGCGCTTCCCTTTCTTCTCTGCCATAGTCTTTCTTTGAAGTGAAAGCGATCTGTAATGAGATAACATAAACACAATTAGATAATAAAATGTAACAAATAATATAGCTACGAATGCACGAGAATCCCACTACAAGGCAACAACCTTGCGCGAAAGCTAGGCCTCATTGGAAAAATAGAACAAATGATAAGCAAAAAAATTACCTTGTTTTCGAAAAGACTATTCCACGCCTTTCCACTTAGAATATATCGGATTGCGAACTTGAGTAAATCAAGAGGAATATAGGTTACCAAACTGTACAACCAAATTACGCCGGCCCAACCCCATCCCATTCCATTTATTCTTGCAAATTTCCAATCAGCATACACTGCTACTAAAGTTGCAATCTGTCAAATTACAAAACAAACTATTACTGCAATAGAAGAAAAATAATAGTGCTTAGCAGTTAGCATTACATTTTTCAACCAATATAGCATATATCTTATGGAATACTAGCGTGCATACGAGCATTGACGTGCCCGTCTTTCCGTTTTTTAAAATAAAATAAGAAGTTTAAACTTACCAGTTGAGCAGCGAAGAAAGCGCCTAGAAGGAGAAAACCGGGTCTTTCGACGAAAGACCATCTTTGAGACCTAGTTACGAAGATTAGTGCCTGACTTATTATACTAACTTGTAGATATAGAGCTGCCATCATCTCATTAGGACTATGTCTCAGAGGCCTCACACCAAACTTGTCCTGCAAGACATTTAAAGTTATCAGCGCTTAGCGTTTCGAATAATTGGTAATGATATTGAGAAACAAAAAACAAGAAATATAAAACAATTTACCGAGAAAAAGTCGGTATCATGCATGGCCCAAAAAAATATGACAGTTGTTAGTGCCATGTAACTGCCGAGAACAATACCAGTTGCAAATATTTCCTTTAGTTTCCAACTGTCAGGCAGTGGAGATGGTTTCACTCTATCTTTTGAAATTGTCATAATGGTACCTTAATATAAGACAGTGTTAAGATTTTTACTATGGTTAAAAAATATAGAACTAACATGATGTAATGAAAATGTTATCTTATTCTTACCATCATTCAGTATTGCAATGATCAAAACCATGAAAGGTGCAAAATCAAATTTCCAAATCAAAGCAATCAACATGAAACCGAACTGTCGAAATGAAAAATCAACGATTATTAAGAATATTTATGATTTAAAGGATAAGTTCATAGAAAAAAGTTGCTAACTTCAACACATACCACAATACGGATGGTGATTGACACAGCATAAATCTGTTCCATAATCAAACATTTTATGATTAGAAAACTATAAATGTTACTCAGGTATTTTCTAACACGATAATTTGAAAGATTGAATTAGATATGCAAAGGAAACTAACAGTGTAATTTTTCATTCTCTGGAAAATGGCCCTGCTGGTGAGCACAGCACTGATAATGACACTTAAACCAGGTTCAGTAAGGACAATGTCAGAAGCACTTCTAGCAGCATCTGTAGCATCCGCAACAGCAATTCCGATATCGGCTCTCTTTAAGGCAGGAGCATCGTTTACGCCATCTCCTGTCATTCCGCATATGTGCTTTCTATCTTGCAGCCTCTTGACGATTTCATATTTGTGTTCTAACATATCATATCATGATAAATATATAAATGACTTTTAAGGTTAACTTTCTTATTTTGACAGAGAATCTATCAAAAGGATGGAGCAATTCGACAGTCAAAACTTTTGACAAAACCAAAAATCAATGTAAACAAGGACATACCTGGAAACACTCCTGCAAATCCATCGGCCTTTTCAATCAACTCGTCAATAGGAATATCCGAAGTAGAAGCATCTTTGTCCTGACCAAGCAATGCAGATGATGGATACATGTTTGTTCCCATTCCAAGCCTTCTACCAGTTTCCTTTCCAATGGCAAGCTGGTCCCCTAGAGAAAAAAACAGAATCCACAATTAATTTTAAGGCTACAAACTTTGATTTGTTGTATGAGCTACATATGGTTCTAAATTGTAGTCACGGTCACATTTCATTTACTCGATGAATCTTACTATCATGGTAAAATACTTCTGCAATTGTGATTACGGAGACCTCAAAACCTTTATATTGTAGTCGCAATTGCACTTACATATCAGAATTTAGAACTACGAAAACAAGAAAGTATGTTCTCGGATCTTACCTGTGATCATCTTAACATTCACACCGAGATTAAGAGCCTCTTTAATTGTGTCAGCACTATCATGTCTAGGAGGATCAAATAGTGGCAACAAACCAACAAATTGCCATGGTGCACCAGGACTCTCTTTAGTTCTTTCAGGTACTTCCTGTTGCACAAATCACATGATACAAACAATGATAAAACAAGAGAATTAATTCAAGTAGAAAAATAAACATATATGATAACGATACTGTCTTTACTTACCTGATAAGCAACACCTAGTGATCGAAGTCCACGCTCGGCAAACTTGTCTATCATTGCATGAACGCTTCGCCTCAAATTCTCTTTGCAGTTGCAAAGATCCAGTATCTAACACAATATAAAAACATGACTTAGTTAGTCATCACCTTATAAATCATAACAAAGATACCACCAAGGCCTAGTGCAAGTGGTTGATGATCAGGTTGCGTGAGTGTTGTAAATCGAAACATCATAAGGCGAAACTCGTATTTACCTGCTCCGGAGCCCCTTTGCTTGCTCTATGCCAGTTTCCGTCGGAATCAACATAGGTAAGGGCGGTCCTTTTATCAACGGGATTGAACGGCAGAAAATGGACCTCATTGATACCAGCTCTAGCCTGAACAATCAATCACAACCATTACAATTTCTATGACTAAAATGCTGATTTACTCTAAAAAAAAAGATTTATTAAAATAATTTTAGATATTTACCTCTTGTGGATCAGACAGCATTCCAACAATGGCAGCATCTATAGCATCCTGATTTTCGATCCTAGAAGCTCTTGCTGCTAAGAGTATCACCAAATCCTTATCCATTCCCCTAGCAAACACTTCAATCAAGTTTCTATCAACACTAAGTTTATTCAAAGTGAGAGTTCCTGTTTTATCACTGCAAAGGACATCCATGCCAGCCATTTCTTCAATAGCAGTCATTCTCTTTGTAATTGCACCTTGCTGTGAAAGCTTATGAGAACCAATAGCCATAGTAACAGACAAAACAGTTGGCATCGCAATCGGGATTCCTCCGATCAAAAGCACCAAAAGATTATCAATTCCTTCTCTATACTTGCGATGCTGAATCGGATACATCACAATGAGTTCAACTACTATTCCAACAGCAATTGAGCAAATGCAGAAATTTCCGATAGCGGTAAGTACTTGCTGGAAATGCCCAACTTGATTAGTACTATCAACCAAATGAGCCGCTTTACCGAAAAACGTGTGTACACCAGTTGCATACACAATCGCTTCGATCTCACCCTTCTTAACGGTCGATCCTGAAAACACTTCTTGAGTTGCACCCTTTGTGACAGGAAGAGATTCTCCTGTTAAAGCAGATTGATCAACACTTAAAGGATCTCCCTCGAGAAGACGCGCATCGGCCGGAATGATGTCTCCTAACTTGATACTGATTATATCTCCTGGTACTAGAATTGCAGCATCTTGTTCACTCCATTTTCCATCTCTTAGTACCTAAGTTTTTTAATGGCCGCAAAAAATAAACAAATGTTAGTACTAAAATAGTGAATACGTGCTCGCGCACACACACAGACACACAGAGTATAAAATATAACCTTGGCCTTGGGAGCTAAACCAGCCATGAGAGCGGCGGCCGCGTTACCGGCGTTATTTTCTTCGATGAAACTGATGGTGGAGTTGATGACCAAGAGAACAATGATTCCAACAAAATCTTGCCAATCTGGAGGCTTTCCACCTCCATTAGCCAAAGCAATGGCCATGATAGCAGCAGCTTCCATAACCCATGACAAAGGGTTCCACATAAATCCCAGAAATTTCAAAATCTTGTTTTCTTCCACCTCTTCCAGCTTGTTTGGTCCAAAGACTTCGAGCCTGTTGGATCCTTCCTCTGATGAAAGACCTTCTCTCGAACATTTCAGCTGCTCAAACACTTCTTCGATCGGAATCCGTTCCTACATTCACAACATATATGTCACGTCAGTTATGCCATGCATGGATCATATATATTTCTCTTATCATAATCACACAAATTTATACAAAGTTTTATACTAAATTTATATTAATTCCTTCGTCACAAATAAGATCTTTAAGAACTAGGTGTATTTAAGGTGCTAAGTTCAATCTAAGAAATAATTATCTAGGGTTTCAAGTATGATTATAGTCATGTTTAAAGCTTAATTTATGATTATAAAATCATGATTGTAAATTTTCATAAATGGGAATGAATCTATATAATAAAATCATGCAACTAATGATAATATAAGAAGAAAATTAAATATATGATCTTATACTATAATAAACAACATGATCAAGTTGAGATAGATCGGAGAAAATATTCGATCTTATACTCTAATAAACAACTTGATCAGGTTGTGATAGATAAAAAGAAAACATCAAACATAAATTAAATAAAAAAAAGATACCAAATTGACATTCTCGTTTCTTATTTCTTCGAGGTTGATGCTGCTCATGGTGGGAGCAAGAGAACGATCACAAGAACAATGAACACAAAACAATATGTGAATTCTTATAAAATGATTTGATTTGAAGAGATTTAAGAGTAAAGAGTCATGGAATGAGTGAAAAATTTCAAAGTGAAATATATAAATGAAAAAAAAAAAAAAAAAGAGAGAAGGAGAAGGAATTAAAAGATTGAGCCTTGAATTTAGGCTTTTTTGTTAGGGCATATGTCATTAGGAGTGAAGTGGTCAAATATTTTTAGGGCCTATTTTAAGGTTGTGGGCTCCACTTGATGTCATTTTTTCATTTCTTTCATAAATGTTATTAATTTTTTTTCTTTAAAAAAAAGTTTTTATTTTATTTTATATTACAAATGGCATAATTTATATAAAATAAAGGTATCAAGATCAAAATAAAATAAAATAATATGTATCTATTGTGATATTTGTACTAGGTACATTGAATTATGTAGTCAAAATTTTGAACATTTTTAATACTTATGATGTCATTATTTATTATTAATAAATGCTAGTATAGCTTTTCTTTTGTTAATTTTTTTTAAAATATTTAGGTTTTTGACATAGAAATATTTGGATGGTATGAAATTTAATTTTTGAATATATATATATATAACTTTTGAATATGTATATAAAATCATACAACTAATAGAATTCAAAAGTAATATCAGTTAAATAATATGATAAAGTTAAGATAGATAGAAAGAAAATTAGAAAAGTAAAAAAGTTAGAAGAGAGAAATACCAAATTAACGTTTTCCTTTTTTATTTTCATGAGGTAGAAGGTGTCCAAGGTAACTATTGGAATAACAATGATAGACACAAAATAAGATGTGAGTTTTTATAGAGTGGTTTAGTTTGAGGAGATTGAAGATTGAAGAGTCATGGTAGAAGTGAAAAAGTGTAGGGTAAAATTTGAAATAGGAAAAAGATTTGAAGTAGAAAAATAAGGATTTAAAAAGATTGAACCCTTGAGTTTAGATTTTTCTGTTAGGGTATGTGTGATGTAAAATGAAGCCGTCAAATATTTTAAGTATTAGGTAATTTTTTTTGCATAAAACGGGTTAGGCTCAAGGATGTGGTTCCACTTTCCTAAATAAATATTATTAACATCTTTTTTTTATAAAAATTGTTTTTATTTTATGATTTTATAATAGCATATTTATAGTAATTGAAATAAAATTTAAGAATATGTCTCATCTGATATTTGTTTTAGATGCCGATTGGGAGGCGTTCAAGGGCTGATTTTATTTGGTTTTAAAAGAATATGATTTCTAAAACGATAAAAAAAAATATAATTGATTTGGATTAAAATTACACATTTTTATGATAAAATTCAAATTGAAGCAATTCGAAAAATTACATATTAGTTTGAGTTGAATTGATCGATTATATTATAAACAAATAAGTAAAAATATTTATAAAAAAAAATCTAATTTAAATAAAAAAATTGAATCAAAGGAAGATTGTATTAATTCAAAAAGCAAAATAATATAAGACGATCGCACGGATCGAATCTTCAAAGAAGACAAAAAAGACAAAAAATGGAAACTAAAAAATCATCAACTTTGCTATGTGTGTCCTAAGTTTCCTACTATACCAACTCCTATAAACAATCATATCTATAATATTGTCCATAATTTTAGTCTTATCTACAACATTACCATAACAAATATCATTACGGTATTTCTACACAACATAGATAGTCTCTGTAGCAGCTAACTTCAGGATGGAGGATTTCCACCTTTTACCTTTGCTACTTTTGCTCAACCACATTAGTTCCTCATCCCAAGGTTGGGGAATGTGATTAACCTGTATCCATTCAAGATTTTTTGCCTAAATACATATTGTTTCAGGGCAAACAAAATGCAAATGATTAATAGATTCCTCCTCATGTGCACAAAAATAGCATATATTATCAGAAATCATACCAAAACGGAAAAATGTGTTGTTTCGTAGCCAATCTACCATGCCATGTAAGCCACATAGCCATCAGTGCCTTCGGTCTAGCAACTTTATAACAGAATAATATCCTTCAATTAACTTGTGGGGTATCTTTACACATCACCTTGTATACATCCTTCATCTTAAACTTATTACTACTTAGCATATGATCCCAAACCTGCTGAATATCACCCAAAGTGACCCTTTGTTTAAAGATGGTTTTCATAATCCATGAGTTATGGCTTTTGATGCTAATATTCATCAAATCCTCATGTTTCAGATAATATGTATGTATCCATTTGACCTACAAGCTATCAGACTTACCACTGAGGTTCCAGAGCAACTTCAGCATAGTAATTTTGTTCCAAATTTTAAGGTCAATAATATCTAACCCTCCATAGTCTCGAGGTTTACAGACATTATCCCAAACAATGGGGCTTTTTATACTGATATCAGAGCCCACTGTCCACAAAAAAAGATCTACAGATAGTTTCAATTTTATGAACAACATATTTAGGGATAGGAAAACATTGCATCTAATAGTTTGCAATGACAAAGTAACACTTCTGATAAGTTGAACACGCCCTACATAACTAAGAAATTTAGTGCTCTAATGATTAATTATATTCATTATTTTATCAATCAAAGGAATGTAATGATGGATGGATAATTTTTTACATGTCAAATGAACCCCTAGATACCAGAAGGGGAGTGGTCCCTCTGCAAAAGCAGTAACGTTCATAATATCCTGCCTTGTGCTCACGTCCACACCCCCAAAATAAATTCTACACTTTGCCGGGTTGAGTTTGAGGCCAGTGGATGCAGAAAAGGTGTTGAAAGCCTTCATCATAAGACCAACTGGCATGTAGTCTCCTCTCGAGAATAAAAGCAAATCATCTGCAGAAGAAAGGTTAGTAGTGTAAAGCTTTTCACACTTGGCGTGATGGTTAAAATTAGGATTCCTCCGCATTTGGCGTAGGCACATGTTCAGATATTCCATAATAATGACAAATAATAAAGGAGAAATAAGAACTCCTTGTCTGATACCACGTTTGGCCTGGATAGGACTCGTATGATGCACATTAATGTTGAACTTATAGGTAACAGAAGTGACAGTAAGCATGACCCATCTAACAAACTGATTTGGAATACCTATCCCCTTCATAATACATTCCCAAGCATCCCAGTTAACCATATCATAAGCTTTTTGGAGATCAATTTGAATCATACAACGAAAAATACCTCATTTCCTAGAATATCCTTTTATCAATTCATAGGCCAACAGAATGTGCTTATGAATTTGTTGGCCCGATATAAACGCAGTTTGAGAATGATTAACAATATCACCAATAACCTTGTCCAATCTAGTAGTAAGGATTTTCGAAATTACCTTGTATACAGTGGTACAATCTGTTATTGGTTTATAGTCCTTAATGGTCCTTAGTTGCATTCACCAAGTCAGATTTAATCGTATCCCAACTACCTTTCAAAAATTGAGCTCCATAACCATCTATCACCAACGATTTCAAGTCCCCGATGCCTAATAGTGTCGTTTGAATCTCTTTCTCACTAATGGGATCCAAAATACTCTCACGTTGAGCCATATCCAAATGTGTTCTATCCCTCATGGCAGCCAAATCAATGTGGAGAACACTACTGTCATCCGTGCCTAACAGGTTGGCATAATAATTTACATAAATCTATTTTCTATAATAATATAAAATATTTAATTTTTTTGTTTCTCTATTGTGAATGTCACAAATGACATTTTTTTCTTGAATTAATTAACATCGAATTTTATTTGTTTGACTCAATTTTTATGATAATAATGATTATACTAATTATCATGCTATAAATTATACGAATTAATTATGGTTGGTGCACATAGACGGATTATCAGGTAGAATTTTAAAAATTTATTACCTAAACTAATTAACATCGAATTTTATTTATTTGATTCAAATTTTTTTCAAACTTAAAAAAATATCCAACTCAAACACTATAGTTTATTTTGAATTCCGATTTAGTTTGAATTTATACGAACTAATAAATACCCCTATTAAGATGCAAAATATTAAACTTTATATATATATATATATATATATATATATATATATATATATATATATATATATATATATATATATATATATATATATATATATATATATTCAAAGTAATGCATTATGGATTTAAGGCAAAATTTAAAACTAAATTTTTTAACAAAATATAAATATTTTAACAAAATTAATATATTTCAATTTTAGATTTTTAGGATGTTAAATAATTTATTAAATTATTAGAATGGATTTCGTTTTAACATTTTTTTATTCAGATGATGATAAAATCAATTTATTTATGCATTTTTTCATCCCTTTTGAAAATTTTATTAAAGATAAAGCTTTTCAAACTTTTTTAAAAAACTTAGATATTAAGTTTTCTATTTTGGAATAAAAGTTAAAAGTGTGTTATGTATGGGCTTGAATTTTAAGTTAATTAATAATATGATAAATGAATGTTATTGTTTTTAGAGAGTAAAGGTAGTGCACTGATAGTATAAAATTATTTTACACCATCATCTAATAGAATTATAATATTTCACCATGTCATATCAGTATTTTAAAATTAAACTTGTGATTTGGCGGGATACACGTCCGTGATTGGTTGACGGTGTAAAAATGTAATACCCCGTAAATTATTTTGCTTCAGATAATATTATTTGTGATCAACTGAGTCCCAGTGTGCTCTGAGAAATTATCTGCAGAGACAATTAGGGTAAGTGTTGAACTTAGAGTATATCCAATTAATATTATCTGACTCTGAGATATTTAAATGTTTGGGCTTTAGAGACTTTTTGGACAATTAGTAGTGTTGCTAATTGATGATATTTTCCCTATATTATTTTCTTTCCTTTCATTTTCCAAAGAAAAAGATAGAAAGGATTTTGGAGAGAAACAAAAGAGAAAGAAAGGAAGAGAAAAAGAGGAGAAAAGTTCAAGATCAAAATCATCAAGAACATCATCAAATCTTTATCCAATCATCTTCAAATCTTCACCATCTTCATCTATTCAAGGTGGGTTCTAGATAGAAGCTTTTGTTTTAGATTTTCTTGGATTCTAGGACTAGGTTAGAATTGTAAGGAAATTGGATTAAGTGCAAAATCTTGAAAATTAACGGTTGAAATGTGTTATAAACTGAGTAGTATGAGTTATATGAGTGTAGAATCATTTATGTTTGATTGTGGGAGGTTTGGATATGTTTTGGTGGGGTTATGGAACCATGGGAGATCAGCTGTTACGCTGATGAACTTTCTGCATTTCCCAGATTCGCACTGCGAATCCCCCAGCGAAGGGGAAATCGTGGACTCGCTGGCAGCTCACACTGCGAATGCGAAGGCGAACGTTCGCCAGTGGTTCGCACTGCGAACCTTACGTTGTTTTTGCTACTGCCTTGGTTCGCCAGCGTTCGCACTGCGAATGGGGCAGCGAGCAAGTGTTGGCTAGGCGTTCGCTGGACGCTTCGCACTGCGAATGAAGTAGCGAGCGTTCACTGGCTTCTTCGCAATGCAAACATGACAGAACATCCAACTCGTTTCTTTCATAACTTTTGTATCGTTGATCCATTGTGAGTGTTCTTGGTATCGTTTTGAAGCTAGGAACATATTCTAGCTAATGGTAGTGAGAAATACCTGTTTATTGCCCGATTATGTAAATCAGAAGGAACCGTAAATTGGTATAATTGTGGTATGTTGAATTATGCATGTTCCATTATGTGATTGATGATTATATGCTTATGATCGTACTGGTAAACATGTTTGAATATGTATGCATGTGAAAATGAAATAGGTAGTGTGAGGAATATTATTGTAAACCATTGTCGGAAAGTGTGAAATAACAATTTCGACAACGTTCGCGCATAAGAGGCCGAGGCGGACGTCTATTACCGAATGGTATGGAAAGAATTACACTAGTATGGATCATGTTGATTTTGTGTTTAATAGATAAGACAAGAGAGGTCTTAGGCTAATATGGCCAGGGGATTGTCGAATACAATCCTATTTATGTTTATGATCAGGTAATTGTAACCAACGCCCTTGAGAGGCATTTAAGAGTCTCGAGCTCCTCTAAATGCAGGCATTACTACTTGGCAGGTTTGATTCCCAATGTTATAGTACGATGGAACCTACGGGTAGAGATTTGTGATGGCATGAGAGGCCATGAGAAGTGACGAATTAAGGCGATAATGCGTCCCTTAATTCCGAATCCATTCGTATGCCAAGTAATTACAAGGATCCATGACTCGGGTCGACTTCTAGACGTAGAAGCAGACGGAAAAACAGGATGCCTTGGTGTGGTTACCGATTAGTGATATTGTGAGTTGATGAACTCATGACATGTTTCCATATAGTGTGTGTGTACTCAAAGTCACTTCCCTTCCCTTTTGACTTGAGTTAGGTCTAGTAGAACCTTGTAAAGCCGAGAGGACTATAAGATAGCGAACTCACTGAGATTTGATGTATCTCACCCCACTGTTGTTGTTTACATCACAGGTTCTGCAGGTTCGGCGAAGGGTAAGGACAAGGTTATTTGACTTTCCTTACGGATCGTAGCTTTTGAGATGGCATGGCTTCCGCTATGGCGTTTTATTTTGAGATCATTGTATTGATCTAGTTCTTAGTGTTTTTTTTTTGGACATCTTGTATATGTTATGCCGTAGATTTTAGGACTTTGTATTTAGGGCACTTAATGTATACAATGTGTTAACTAGGAACTTGTACATATATATTTCAGTACCAAACGTATTATTCATGTATGATATATGCTTTGATGTATGTATGTATATGTGGGCCTTATAGTTGGTATCAGAGCAGGTCGTATCCTCGACCTAGCCATGAAATAGTATAAGTGTTTCTTTCCGTTTCATATGTGTTGTGTCGTCATTGGTCTTACGTGTTATATTTATGGTATTGAGCCTGATCAACTTAATCCTATCTGTATGAAATTTAGGAACATGGCCGACCGACGCAGAAACAACCGTGGTAGACCGAGAACTACTCCAGCAGGGACAAATCTGCCAGGGGATGAAGGGAATGCCCCTTTGTATCAATTCATGCAACAGATGCAGCAACAGCAGAATCAATTTGTACAGCAGATGGTACATCAAATGGCTGGTGGTGTGCATCCTCCAGTGGTTGTTCCGGAAGCTGCAGGGGGAACCTTTAGGGATTTCATTCGCATGAATCCTCCGGAGTTTCTGGGAGGGTTAGATCCAGTAAAGGCTCATGAATGGATATCCGGTATGGAGCGGATTTTCTTGATCATTCAGTGTAGTGAAGAAAATAAGGTTGACTTCGCTTCTCACTTGTTAAAGGGTCCTGCCATGCGATGGTGGGAAAGCGCTTCAACATTAATGACAATTCAAGAGGTACCGAAAGTGTGGTAGCAGTTTAAGATAATTTTTATGGAGAAGTATTTTCCAAGTTCCTTAAGGTCTCAAAAAGAATTCGAATTTCAACAGCTGAGGCAAGGTAACTTGACAGTGGCTTCTTATGCGGAAAAGTTCGAGGCTATGGCTGCTTATTCTAGACAAGCCATGTATGCTCCTGATGAAAGGTGGAAGATTGATCAGTTTCTGTTTGGTTTAAGGGCTGAAATTTCACATAGCGTATCTCAGCGGGAATTCACTAGCTATGCTGAATTGTTACGACAGTGTTATGTGGCGGAGCATAGTTTAAAGAAGGTACAAGCGGAAGGAGAATTAAGTAGGGTGAATCAAAGTGATCGTGGGCGATCGAATCAACAATTTAGACCAAGGTAACAAGCTTTCAAAGGAAAGCAACTTCAGGGTTCTAGATCTAGCGCACCTTCGGTGTGCCGTTTTTGTGGGAAGAGGCATGGTGGTAGATGTCATTTCGAAGGAGTGGAGTGTCATCGGTGCCATAAAATGGGTCATTTGGCGAGGGATTGCCCTCAAGGTCGAATTTTAGCACAAGAGAAGAATGTCGGCCGAGTATATACCTTGGATGCAAGGAAGACAAAGGGTGATAACTCCTTGATTGCGGGTACGTGTTTTGTGAATGAGAATCCTTGCTTTGTTTTATTTGATTGTGGAGCTACGCATTCTTTTGTGTCCACGCGGTGCGTGAAGCGACTTGGGTTACAAGTTGTTCCTTTATCTCCACCCATGGTGGTTACTACTGCCACAGATGAAATTGTTGAAACACCGTTGATGTGTGAAAATTGTGTATTGTCGGTGAATGAAAGAGTATTCCAGATTGATTTGTTTTGCTTACCGCTTAAGAAAGTGGATGTGGTTCTGGGAATGGATTGGCTTTCAGCTAATTCGGTTTTTATCGGTTGTGAGGAGAAGTTAATAATTATTCCATCTACTGAAGCTACTCCGAAGGATGTGTTAACTACTATTTTAGAAGGTACGGTTGGAATGATTGATTTCTTGTTTGAAGAGGAAAAATTGGTTCTTATGATTCTTACTAAGGAGGGAGGTAGTAACCTTCAAGTTTCGAGTATTCCGGTAGCTTGTGACTTTCCTGAAGTCTTCCCCGAGGATATCACTTCTCTTCCCCCGGAACGGGAAATGGAATTCTCTATTGACCTGATACCGGGAATGGCTCCAATATCCGTTTCTCCGTATCGGATGACACCACTTGAATTAAGAGAATTAAAGGAACAATTGGAAGAGTTGTTGGCTAAGCATTTTGTTCGACCCAGTATTTCACCCTGGGGAGCTCCAATGTTGTTGGTAAAGAAGAAGGATGGTGGAATGCGGTTGTGTGTTGATTACCGTCAATTGAATAAGGTCACCATCAAGAACAAATACCCATTGCCAAGGATAGACGATCTGTTAGATCAATCGAAAGGAGCCTGTGTGTTCTCGAAGATTGATTTACGGTCGGGTTATCATCAGATTCGGGTGAAGAATTCAGATGTACCAAAGACTGCATTTAGAACCCATTATGGTCATTATGAATTTTTGGTGATGCCTTTCGGTGTGACGAATGCTCCGGCAGTTTTCATGGATTACATGAATCGGATATTTCAACCTTACTTGGACCAATTTGTGGTGATTTTCATTGATGACATTCTTATCTATTCCCATGACCCTCAAGAGCACGGTGAACACCTAAGAATCGTTTTATCCATTTTGCAAGAGAGACAACTTTTCGCTAAGCTAAGTAAGTGTGAGTTTTGGATGTCGGAGGTGAATTTCCTTGGACATGTCATATCTCAAGGGGGTGTAGCGGTTGATCCATCCAAAGTTGAAGCAGTGATAAATTGGGAGAGACCGAAGAATGTGACAGAAGTTAGAAGCTTCTTGGGACTAGCAGGTTATTATAGAAGGTTTATTAAAGGCTTTTCCCAACTGGCTTTACCGATGACGAGACTTACTCGGAAAGATTGTTCTTATGAATGGGATTCGGCTTGTGAGCAAAGTTTTATGAATTTGAAGGAAAGGTTGACGACCGCTCCTGTTTTGGTTATTCCTGATCCTAGCAAGTCGTATGAGGTATATTGTGATGCATCGAAGATGGGATTAAGAGGGGTGCTAATGCAAGATGGACATGTAGTGGCCTATGCTTCTAGACAGTTGAAATTCCATGAAGAGAATTATCCAACGCATGACTTAGAATTGGCGGCGGTTGTATTTACCTTGAAGGCGTGGCGTCACTATTTGTATGGTGTACGTTTTGAGATGTTTAGTGACCACAAGAGCTTAAAATACCTCTTTGATCAGAAGGAGTTGAACATGCGTCAAAGGAGGTGGACGGAGTATTTGAAAGATTATGACTTGGAGCTAAGATACCATCCGGGTAAAGCGAATAAGGTGGCGGATGCTTTAAGTAGGAAGGCGTTGCACAGTGCCGACTTGATGATGTTAGAGTATAACTTAATGGAAAAGTTTAGAGATCTAAATCTTCAATTCAATTGGACTCCTAATTGTGTGATTATGGGAAATTTGGATATCAATTCTACTCTTAGGGAAGAAATCCAACAAGAGCAAGGGTTAGATGAGAAGTTGCAAGGAGTGTTATTGCAACCGGGTTTTGTGCGAGATACCGACGGAGTTTTTGTATTTAACCGAAGGATTTGCGTTCCGGATAACACGGAGTTAAAAAGGAAGATTTTGGATGAAGCGCATAAGGGTGCTTTTACTATACATCTGGGATCTTCAAAGATGTACCAAGATCTAAAGAGGGACTATTGGTGGTCCGGGATGAAAAGAGATATTGCGGTGTATGTGTCGGAATGTGCGGTGTGTCAACAAGTGAAGATCGAGCACCAAAGACCGGGTGGCTTGTTGCAACCTTTAGAAATTCCGGTGTGGAAATGGGAGAGTATTTCGATGGACTTTGCGGTAGGATTGCCCCGTGCGCAAGGTGGTTATGATTCGATTTGGGTAATCGTGGACCGGTTAACGAAATCCGCACATTTCTTAGCTGTGAAAACTACCTACAAGGCGAGTCATCTCGCAAGGTTGTTCATTTCGGAGATAGTGACATTGCATGGTATCCCTGCTACTATCGTTTTGGATAGAGATCCAAAGTTCACTTCAAGATTTTGGAGAGCTTTTCAACAAGCGATGGGGACGAAGTTGTGTTTGAGTACTTCGAATCACCTACAAACGGATGGTCAGACGGAACGGACGATACAAACCATGGAAGATATGTTGAGAGCTTGTGTCCTTGGAAGTGGAGGAAATTGGATAGGACTTTTGCCGTTGATTGAGTTCTCTTATAATAACAGTTATCATGCAAGTATTGGTATGGCACCTTATGAAGCATTATATGGAAGGAAGTGTAGGACACCTCTGTGTTGGGCAGAAGTGGGTGAAGATAGTATGTTGGGACCCGAGATTATTCACGAAACTACGGAGAAAGTTAAGATGATCCGTGATAAGATCAAACAAGCCCAAGATCGTCAGAAAAGTTATGCGGATAACCGTAGAAGGCCTTTAGAATTTGAAGAAGGCGATCACGTGTTTTTAAAAGTCACTTCGAGATTGAGGTTGAAAGGACCATTTAAATCGCGGAAGTTAAGTCCGAGATATGTGGGACCATATCAGATTTTGGAAAGAATTGGTGAAGTAGCCTACAGATTAGCTTTACCGCCTTCTCTGTCAGAGATGCACGACGTTTTTCATGTGTCCCAGCTTCGGAAATTTGTCCCAGATCCTCTTCAGCCAATTTTACCAGATACAATAGAGATAGAAGCAGATTTGACCTTTGAGCCTCACCCGAGTCGTATCACGGGAAGAGAAACTAAAGTGTTAAGGAATAAAGAGATTCCTCTTGTTAGGGTCCGATGGGATGAGACGCATCCGGGTGATGCAACTTGGGAATTGGAATCAGAGATGTGGGAGGTTTATCCTCATCTTTTCAGGTAATTGTTTTAAATTCGTGGGCGAATTTCTATTTAAGGGGGGGGAGGATGTAATACCCCGTAAATTATTTTGCTTCGGATAATATTATTTGTGATCAACTGAGTCCCAGTGTGCTCTGAGAAATTATCTGCAGAGATAATTAGGGTAACTGTTGAACTTAGAGTACATCCAATTAATATTATCTGACTCTGAGATATTTAAATGTTTGGGCTTTAGAGACTTTTTGGACAATTATTAGTGTTGCTAATTGATGATATTTTCCCTATATTATTTTCTTTCCTTTCATTTTCCAAAGAAAAAGATAGAAAGGATTTTGGAGAGAAAGAAAAGAGAAAGAAAGGAAGAGAAAAAGAGGAGAAAAGTTCAAGATCAAAATCATCAAGAACATCATCAAATCTTTATCCAATCATCTTCAAATCTTCACCATCTTCATCTATTCAAGGTGGGTTCTAGATAGAAGCTTTTGTTTTAGATTTTCTTGGATTCTAGGACTAGGTTAGAATTGTAAGGAAATTGGATTAAGTGCAAAATCTTGAAAATTAATGGTTGAAATGTGTTGTAAACTGAGTAGTATGAGTTATATGAGTGTAGAATCATTTATGTTTGATTGTGGGAGGTTTGGATATGTTTTAGTGGGGTTTTGGAACCATGGGAGATCAGCTGTTACGCTGATGAACTTTCTGCATTTCCCAGATTCGCACTGCGAATCCCCCAGCGAAGGGGAAATCGTGGACTCGCTGGCAGCTCGCACTGCGAATGCGAAGGCGAACGTTCACCAGTGGTTCGCACTGCGAATCTTACGTTGTTTTTGCTACTGCCTTGGTTCGCCAGCGTTCGCACTGCGAATGGGGCAGCGAGCAAGTGTTGGCTAGGCGTTCGCTGGACGCTTCGCACTGCGAATGAAGTAGCGAGCGTTCACTGGCTTCTTCGCAATGCGAACATGATAGAACATCCAACTTGTTTCTTTCATAACTTTTGTATCGTTGATCCATTGTGAGTGTTCTTGGTATCGTTTTGAAGCTAGGAACATATTCTAGTTAATGATAGTGAGAAATACCTGTTTATTGCCCGATTATGTAAATTGGAAGGAACCGTAAATTGGTATAATTGTGGTATGTTGAATTATGCATGTTCCATTATGTGATTGATGATTATATGCCTATGCTCGTACTGGTAAACATGTTTGAATATGTATGCATGTGAAAATGAAATAGGTAGTGTGAGGAATATTATTGTAAACCATTGTCGGAAAGTGTGAAATAATAATTTCGACGACGCTCGCGCATAAGAGGCCGAGGCGGACGTCTATTACCGAATGGTATGGAAAGAATTACACTAGTATGGATCATGTTGATTTTGTGTTTAATAGATAAGACAAGAGAGGTCTTAGGCTAATATGGCCGGGGGATTGTCGAATACAATCCCATTTATGTTTATGATCAGGTAATTGTAACCAACGCCCTTGAGAGGCATTTAAGAGTCTCGAGCTCCTCTAAATGCAGGCATTACTACTTGGCAGGTTTGATTCCCAATGTTATAGTACGATGGAACCTACGGGTAGAGACTTGTGATGGTATGAGAGGCCATGAGAAGTGACGAATTAAGGCGATAATGCGTCCCTTAATTCCGAATCCATTCGTATGCCAAGTAATTACAAGGATCCATGACTCGGGTCGACTTCTAGACGTAGAAGCGGACGGAAAAATAGGATGCCTTGGTGTGGGTACCGATTAGTGATATTGTGAGTTGATGAACTCATGACATGTTTCCATATAGTGTGTGTGTACTCAAAGTCACTTCCCTTCCCTTTTGACTTGAGTTAGGTCTAGTAGAACCTTGTAAAGCCGAGAGGACTATAAGATAGCAAACTCACTGAGATTTGATGTATCTTACCCCACTGTTGTTGTTTACATCACAGGTTCTGCAGGTTCGGCGAAGGGTAAGGACAAGGTTATTTGACTTTCCTTACAGATCGTAGCTTTTGAGATGGCATGGCTTCTGCTATGACGTTTTATTTTGAGATCATTGTATTGATCTAGTTCTTAGTGTTTTTTTTGGACATCTTGTATATGTTATGCCATAGATTTTAGGACTTTGTATTTAGGGCACTTAATGTATACAATGTGTTAACTAGGAACTTGTACATATATATTTCAGTACCAAACGTATTATTCATGTATGATATATGCTTTGATGTATGTATGTATATGTGGGCCTTACAAAAAATATTTTACACTGTCGGTGTATAATCTTTTTTCTCTTGTTTTTATGTTTTTATGTTATTGTTTTTATATTAACAAACCAATTAATTAAAATATGCTACCTAGAATAAAAAAAATCGGGGTCTTAGGTGGTAGTTTTGGTGGCCTGTCTCTAGGGTCGATTATGAGTGCATTCACTGCTAAAAAATTCGTTTTTAGTTACTGATTTAGTGACTGAAAATTTTCGGTCACTCTAGTTACCGAAATAGCCACCAAAATCAGGCATCATGTTAGTAAAATTTTAAAAGTCACTAAATCGGTTACTAAATAAAATTAGCCACCGAATTAGCTACTGATATTTTTTGACCATAATTTTCAGTCTCAAATAATCGTTTTTATATAAATTTATTCATAAAAAAATGTAGTGACCGAAATTTCGGTCACTAATTTTTTTTTGTTTTTTATTCATTATAAGTTGCTTCCCTCCCAATTTTCTCCTTTTATTTATTTTTTTAATATTTTAGTCAAAATTTTACATTTTATTGTTTTAACAAATAAAACATATATTTATATAAATAATAAACTCATACAAATTTATTAATTAAGATAAAATATAATTTTAATGACAATTAGTGTAAGAATCTTTTTAAATAATATTTGAAAGTTTTATTTCATTAATAATATATACATTTCAAAGGTAAATTATACAAAAAAAACAAATGGCTTAGTGGACACTTGAAAGCCTCACAAAGGAAAGTGCATTGGTTTGATTCCTGCTAAAGACAAAAAATTTGTTTTATTTTAAGTTTTTTAAACAATTGAAAATGATCACTAAAATCAATCGATAAAATCGGTCACTAATTTCGGTCACTAAATTCGTCTCTAAAGGTTAGCGACTACCACTTTTCTAATCAAAATTTGGTAGTCGCGTTATTGGTCGCTAAACGTTATAATAACCGATTTTTAGGTTTTTTCGGTCTCTAATTCGGTCACTAAACGCAGATTTTTTTAGTAGTGATTATTAGTATAAAATAGTTTTACAGCATTATTCAATAAGATTTTATCATTCATTCATGTCGTGTCAGCATTTTAAAAATTAAAGTATGATTTGACAAGATACACGTGTTAGAATTTTTTATCACAAATGTAACATATAAGGTGTTAGTGTCATTATTTTAATTAGTCAAGACTTAAAAAAGTTTAATTAATATAATATTAAATTTGTTGTTAAAAGTATAAATGTCATGAAATGTCAGAGTATTGTGTAGATACCATAAGTCAATATCTAATTTGACGATGGGACAAATTAGAATATTGAAAACTAAGAAATAACCCTAGGGTTATTTAAATGGGTTATGGTCCTCATTTGTAGAGTACAATCAAAATTCGATTTATCAGGTTTTCTCTTTTCACCCCATCAGAGAAGATTCAGTAAATCCTAAAAAACTCTACAAATTGGAAGATCACATAACCACAATTTTCAACGATTTCAATGACAAATTCAGGTAAGTTTCCTCCTTCATTCTCATAATTGTATTCAGATATGAGTTTAAGAGATACAAGTTAATGGTATATCATCTTATATAAATTATTTTAGAGTTATATTTTTTTATTTATGTGTCAATAGAAATTATAAGAATATGTACAGATATAAGAACCCGTCCCTTATTGGTTGAGTGCATATTCATTTTTCTCATGATTCATTCAATATTTTATTAAGCGGTTTTATTTTCTAAAGCAAATCTCACATCACTTGTTAAAAAATTCATTCAATAATTCATACAAGAATACGGTTAATCAAATAATTTTATTTAGTTTAAAGAAAGGCTTAATGCATATTCAATTTTCTCAGGATTCATTCAATAATTTTTTAAGCGGTTTTGTTTTCTGAAGCAAATCTCACATCACTTATTAAAAAATTCATCCAATAAGTTCATACAAGAACACTGTTAATCAAATAATTTTATATTAACCATTTAGTTTAAAAAAAAGACTTAATTCATCTTTTGGTCTTTTAATTTAATTTATATTTCACTCCAGTCTCTTATTTAATAAATGTTTCTTTTAAGTCTCTCAAATCACATTTCGTTACTCACCTTAATTTTTTTTGTTAAATTTTGCCAAAATCGTTAACTTGGCCGATGTGACACTCCAGGTAATATTACGTATGTTGACATGAAATTATTTTAATTTATTAAATATTATTTATCTACATTTTATTCTTATAATATATAAAATATTTTTTTTTGTTGGATCAAATAATATATGCATCCAAGTTTCACTTCAGATAGTAGTAAGAAAATAGAATTTAAGTATTAATCTAAGTATAGATAATTAGTTTTAATTTTCCACACAACAACAAAACGTAATCTTTTGGGTGTATTGGAGATTTGCTTAATAGTGTGTTTAGAGAGAGTTTTCTATTTTTCCACTCAAAATAGTTTGTTAAGAGAGTTTTTTATTTTTTCGTTCAAAAATAGTTTGTTGAGAGAGTTTACACTTTTTCCATCCAAAAGTTGTAGTTGAGAAAACGTTTGCTATTTTTGTTCCTTCTAAAAATTGTAATTGAGAGAGGGTTTATCATTTTTCCGTTAAAAAATTATAATTGAGAGAGGGTTTCCAATTTTTCCGTTCGAAAATTGTAGTTTGGAGGGTTTGCCATTTTCTCCTTAAAAATTGCAATTTAATGAGAGTTTGTAATTTTGCTTTGTAAAGATTAGAAGTTGAATAATGAATTTGTGAGTTTTTTTTTTTTAATTTTTTGCTCTTTTTTCTTTTTGTGGGCATGCTTTCGCGTGAGTAGAAATTTGTTTTTTTTTTTCAACACTTCTCTCTTCACCAAACCCTGGTCGTCACCTGTTTCTCCTCTCCTTCTCTCTTTCTCTTGCTCAAACTCCTCAAATATGGAATTTTACACGACAACCATAAAAAGTTCCTCGTAAATCTGTAATTTTGTAAGAAGCCCAAATGAAAGATCTTGTTTGGATTTCAAAATTTTATTTTTGTTTTGTTTTTTCTTCAAATCTAGCAAATGGGTCTTGTAAATCTGAAATTTTGTTCTGCACAGTTGCACATGTTGGTATAAAGGCACTCTAAAGGGAGTGTGTGAGAAAAGTTTGGCACATCTAAAAACTGTTGTGAAACGATGTCGTTAATAACAAAACAAAGTTATGAGATAAAGATTGAGTTTGTTGAATAAACACAAGAAACCCTATTAGGTTTTAAGAAAGGGAGATGAGAAGGAAGAAGGAGAATAAGAATTGGTTAAATTTGTTTTACTATTCACTTTCTCAATAAGGGTTCAAAGATTACAAGTGAATACCAACAATTAACCTCTCTCAACAACCTGAGAGAACTAGTCTATTTATAGACTACTAAGCTAACGTAGACTACAAACTAACTTAACAATTGGGCTTACAAGGAATGCCCAATTTGGCATGCTAACTTAAACAAAAAGTTAACATATTTCGACAACATGCTTGAACAGGCTTTGACTCCAGCATGCACAACTCCTGTCGAACCATGAAACTACTGTTGTCGACATTAGAATTTGAGCCAAATACCACAAATCTCCACCTTGGAACAAAATCTACACTAACAAGGGAACAAAATAGTTTTCATCATGCAACTTCAATTGCATACAGTGGAAAAACTTACTACTCGGTAATGTCTTCATGATGAAGTGCAACCTCACATCGACGTTCTTGGTTCGCTCATGATATGATGAATTCTTCGACAGGTGTATTGCACTTTGACTATTACATTTAACAGTGATAACTCGACTTGGAAGTTTCAGCTCCTTAGCAAAACCTTCAAGCTACAATGCTTCTTTCACAACTTTAGTGATGGCAATATATTCTTCTTTAGTGGTTGATAAGGCAACAACCTTCTGAAGTGTCATTTTCCAACTGATTGTTGTGCCGAACATAATGAACACATATCTAGAAATATATTTTCTGAATTTCATACAACCTGCATAATCAGAGTCGATAAATCCTTCGATTTTGACTTTGTTATCATCACCACAGGCTCCACCATAAATCAGGACTCTGCTCAAAGACTCATTGATGTACCTAAGAATCCATTTTAATGCTTGTCAGTGCGTCTTTCCAAGATTGAACATATACCTGCTTACAAGGCTCACTTCATACGCTATGTCTGGCCTCGTATATATCATATCATACATCAAAGAACCTACTATACTAGCACATGGAATGCTATTCATATAGGCTTTTTTGACTTGAGTAATAGGACTTCTAGTCGAACTCGGGTTATATTAAGGATTAGTCGGTGTTAGAACAAGCTTTAAATTTGACATATCAAACTTGTCAAGAATCTTCTTTAGGTATGCCTCTTGAGATAAGCATAATCTCGACTGCTTTCTATCTCTCCATATGTCAATCCCAAGAATTCTTGAGACAGTTCTCAAATCCTTCATGTTGAACTCCTTATTGAGTTCAGCCTTCACCTTCATAATATCTTCGACAATGTTGCTTGCTATGAGGATGTCATCCACATCAAGCAACAAAATAACAAGTGAATTTCCAGGTTGAAATCTGAAGTAAACACAATGGTCGAACTGGCTCCTAGTGAAACTAACGTGTGCCATAAATTTGTCGAATCTCATATTCAATTGTCGAGGAGATTATTTCAGACCATACAAAGACCTATTCGGCTTGCACACATAATCTTCCTTTCCCTTTTCTGCATACCCTTCAGGTTGCCTCATCGGGATTGTTTCATCTAGATCACCATACAAGAAGGTTGTCTTCACATCCATCTATTCAAGTTTAACCTCAAACTTCGCCACCATGACTAAAAACATTCTAATTGATATATGCTTTACAATAGGTGAGAACACATCATTGAAGTCGATACCTTCTTTCCGAGTAAACCCCCTAGTAACCAACCTTGCCTTAAAACACTTTGACATCACTCCTTCGATTCCTTCCTTAACCTTGAAGATCCATTTACAGTTAAATAACCTGGCTCTTGCAGGTTTCTCGATCATCTCCCAAGTGATATTATCAAGAAGATATTTCATCTCATCATCCATGGATTTCAGCCATTTAGTCTTGTCTCGACTCCTCATAACTTCCTTATAGTCTCTAGGTTCTTCGTCCAGAACCTCACTTGCAGAGATTAATGCAAACGGTATAAGATCTACATAACCAAGTCTATGAGGTGGCTTGATGACTCTTCTCGACATGTCTCTTGCTAGTAGGTATTCATTATCAGTCTCCTCAGCTTCGACATCAGCTTTTGCATCTTTTTCGACTTCATCTGAGTCATGTAATTCAGCATCATTATGCTCCACCTCAATATGAATTTCTTCTTGTTCCAAATCTTCTTCAAGGATCTTTGAGCTTTGACCAATGTCATCAGTTTTCTTGAAAACTATTTCAGCTTCATTGAAAAATACATCTTGACTTGTGATACATCTCATGTGATATGGCTCTAGGCATCACAGCCTATAAGCTTTGACTCTTTTAGGGTATCCAAGCAACATACATCTTAGAGCTCTAGGTTTGACCTTGTCTTGCCTAATATGAGCATATTCTAAACAACCAAATACTATAAGTTTGTCGAGACTAGGTGGATGTCTCGGCCAAACTTCTTCAGGTGCCTTCATTCTCAAGGTTATCGAGGGACACCTATTTATCAAATATGCTGCAGTTAAAGCAGCTTCTGGCCAAAACACCTTCTTCAATCCTGCACTTACCAACATGCACCTCACCCTTTCTAGAATGGTTCGATTAAACATTTCAGTCAAACCATTTTTTAGGGAGTCCCTGCAGTAGTTTTGTGTCTTGCAATACCAGACGCAACAAAATAGTTTTCTAAAGCCTCATTGCGAAATTCAAGGCCATTGTCGGTCCTCAACCTCTTGACCTTCCTTTCAGTTTGGTTTTCGACCAGAGTCTTCCAGCTTTTGAAATTTTCAAAAGTTTCATCCTTAGTGTTATACCCCAAATTTTAACCCTTAGATGTCATGACATCTTGCATTTGCATTAGGGATCAATCATCTATGCATTGTCAACTAACCATCATAGTTTTGCTAGTTTTGTTTTTCTATTGAAAGCTAGCGTTTTTCACAAGAAGAGGGTAATAGTAACAAGCCAAGTTCTCATACATTTCAAGGCTTCCTAGGATACTCATTGGCTCAATACATCCATCCCAAGTGCTCACTAGGTGATCAAGAGAGGTGGTGGAATCCATCTGGTCAAAGAAAGTCAACTGAGGCTCCAAAAGCTCAATCTTTGGTCTTGAGGGCTAATCATGAGGTTTTCAAGTCATATTCCATGATCTCATGTGATTGGATCAAGAGAAATCAAGGAGGAACCATAAAATCAGGAGTTGTGAAAATTAGGGTTTTGACCTAAAGGATTACAAGGTAATCTTGGTGTGATCAGTCAATGTCTTGATTGGTTCATCAACCAATTGAGCTTACATACACTCAAGAGGCCTTATTCACCATATATCAAGAGTAGTTGGCTTCCATTACAAGTGCATTGAGGCCTAAGTTCATCTGGCCCCAAATTAGGGTTTTATCAGGAAAAGTCAGCCATGCCTTTGACTTTTGACTAAGGCATGATCCCAAGTCTTGGGACATGATTCCATATGTTCATATACATCCTTTGAATTCATCTATGATGTTTGGGAAGTTTGAGAAAACAAGATCATCAGGGATCACACAGTTGAATTCATGAAGAAATTAGGGTTTTATCAGGAAAAGTCAACCATGTCTTTGACTTTTGACCAAGGCATGATCCCAAGTCTTGGGACACGATTCCATATGTTCATATACATCCTTGGAAGTCATCTATAATGTTTAGTAAGTTTGAGAAAGCAAGATCATCAAGGATCACACAGTTGAATTCATGAAGAAATTAGGGTTTTATCTGAAAAGTCAAACTTTGACTTTTGGTATTTTGGGTCCAAGATGAAGTATTCAAGCCATATTTCATCAAGACATGTTTAATCTTTGAATTGGAGCATGAGAAATCAAGATTTAAGAGGTTTCTTACAAAAGGGGCAAAGTTAGATAAGTGAAATTTTTCTAAGTGTGGACGAAAAACCTAGTTTTATACTAACTTTGGAGAGTTATAACTCTCAATCCACACATCCATTTTCTGTGATCCAAAGGCCAAATTGAAGCTCTCATTATGTACTTTAAAAGTGTGTTAAAGGTTCATACCCCAAAAAGGCCTAGATTTTGAGTTATGAGGCTTGGAAGTTGGGAAGAAATCTTGGACACTTAGTGAAAATTCAAGACAGATTTTGGTCCTTATCTTGCAGCTGACTTCAACCCCAATTTTCATCATGGTCCCTTTGGATCCAAGGCTTTTGGTAAACATGAAATTGTAGAGCATACTTGGAGATTTCCAAAAAGTCCTAGAACACCCCAATCCAATGTGTGAACAAGGAGTTTCGAATTCATGAAGTTGAGGTCACAAACTTGAGTTTTTAGGTCATGATCATGTTGGTTCAAGTTGAAAAACCACTCCAAATCTTCATGATCTCGTGTGGCAGACCTTGTTGCTTGTTAATTTTGTTTAAACCAGATAAGTACACATGTTTTTGATGCATTATCCAAGTGGTTTAAGCTTTATCTCATGAATCATGCCATTTTTGGCACAAAGTTGACATTGCCATTTACATAAAGCTACTTTAACCAAGTCAACTTGTCTTGAGCATTGTAAATGTTTCTTCTGCACTTCAAAAGGCTTGTACTGAGAAGCAAGACCTCTGAACCTTTTCAACCACCCTAGATAAGCATGGTACACGACTTGGAAATGACAAAATGCATGGAACCACAAAGTTGAAATGCAACCGAGCCAAAAGGTTGAGGACTTGGCCATCTGGTTAGCTTCAAACCTCCACTCTTTGCCTATAAATAGAGGACTTCATTAAGCCTCAAAACACAACAAAAACTCATATAAAGAACTTCAGAAAATACCTCTCTAACCCTTCTTGCATCCAAACCACCTTTGTGCCAAGAAAACACACTTTGCACAAACCTTGCCAAAATCAATTCCAGTCGCAAAAACACCAAGCCAATAACTCTAACACATCAAAAAACATGTGTTAGAGCTGTTCAAACCCTCACCACCATCAAAAACCTCTCAAAACCAAAAGTCAACTCTCAAACCTTGTTAGTTCTTGGATTGGCTGGAATTTTAGTAAAACAAAGTATGTTCAATGTTGATGTCAAGGTGGTGATGTTGCAACATTGAGTCTTAACACTGGGCTGTGTTAAGTGTTTAATTGCTGAAGTTTGGATGTCTGATGTCACATGCGATGTTGTGACATTAGATCTGCAGAATTAATAACATCAGGTTGTGATGTTGTTAGGGTTTGCGTGTTAGCTGGAATTGTGGAGAGCAAGCTGTCTCATTGGATGCGAATATCTTGGGTTAGGTATTCTTTGCTGCATAGGAGATCTGGTGCAGATTTGTAGGAGATTTAAAAGGTTAAAGATTTGAAAAGATTTTAGGAGAAAATCTGTTTTGAATATTCAGTTTTAAATAACAAATCAGGTCAGATATTGTAGGAGGTCCAAGTCCAATTCAAAGAGCTATATAAAGCGCACCAGTCCTAAAGAAAAGTGACGAAGAAAGAGAGCTAAAGACTGATTGTCGTTTGTGTCTTCGTTTATGATTTGTAAACCATTCTAGTGTGAATTGGTATTATTGTTTTGAGTTGTTCTTGATCAAAGCTGTGAAGCAGAATCAAGTAGTGCTATTCAAAGTGTGTGATCTTAGAATTATCTCACTGAAGTGTTTTAGGGATTGAGTAGTGTTCTCATATCTAAGTGGTTTCTTAGGTAGGAAGTCACTAGTAGGAATTAAGTTTAGGAGATTGTCAACTGGGTTGTTGAGTCTGTAAATTAATTCTACAAGTAGTGAATTTCATCCCTGGCTTGGTAGCCCCCAGATTAGGTTGTTTGAACTGAACTGGGTTAACAATTTGGTGTGTTCTTCTGTTGTTTATTTTGTCCATTGTGCAGAGTGTGTTGTTGTGACATCGCACTTAACATCACACATCTGGTACCAGAATTTCAATTGGTATCAGAGCAGGCATCCTGTCTGTCTCTGGGTGAGATCTAGGGAAGTTACTTTCTTGTGTAAAGATGGACAAAGAGGTTGGAGAATTTGTCAACAGACCCCCTATATTGGATGGTTCTAATTATGATTATTGGAAGCCTAGGATGACCACCTTCTTAAAATCCTTGGACAACAGGGCTTGGAAGGCCATTATTAAAGAATGGAAAGCACCTGTTGTGTGTGAGAAGGATGATGCTGGTAAAGATAAAGAAGGCACCTTTAAGCTGAAGCCTGAAGAAGAATGGACCAAGAAAGAAGATGAGCTTGCCCTTGGAAATTCAAAAGCCCTAAATGCTATCTTCAATGGAGTTGACAAGAACATATTCAGGTTGATCAACTCATGTGAATCTGCTAAGGATGCATGGGATATTTTGAAGGCTACACATGAAGGATCATCTAGTGTAAAGATGTCAAGACTTCAGATTCTAACATCTAAGTTTGACAGTCTGAAGATGAAGGAAGATGAGACTATCCATGACTTCCATATGAGTGTTCTTGAGCTGGCCAATGCATCCAGTGCTCTTGGTGAAAAGATGTCAGAAGAAAAGCTTGTAAGGAAGATCCTTAGGTCTCTTCGTAAGAAGTACAAGATGAAGGTGACTGCCATTGAAGAAGCACATGACATCTGCCAGATGAGGGTAGATGAGCTCATTGGATCTCTTCAAACTTTTGAGCTTGGTTTGAATGATGAAGAACCAGAAAAGAAGCCCAAAAGTATAGCTTTGGTCTCCACTCCTGCAGAAGCTAAGAAAGTCAAAGATGATGATTCTCAGGAAGATCTATCTCAGGCCATTGCAATGTTGGGAAGGCAGTTCAACAAGGTGTTCAAGAGAATGAACAATAACTCCAGGCCTAATGTCAAGAATATCTCTTCTGACATCAGCAAGTCAAAAGAAAAGGGTGAAGAGAAGACTGCCCAAGATAAAGGAGTTCAGTGCTTTGAATGTGAAGGTTATGGACATGTCAAGAAAGAATGTCCCACATTCTTGAAGAAGCAGAAGAAGGGCATGTCAGTTTCCTGGTCTGAATCTGATAGTGAAAGTGAAGGTGAGTCAGCAAAGCATGTTAGAGCCTTAACAGGAACTGTTGTTTCTGATGATGATAGTGATGAAGAAATAACTTATGAGGAGTTAGTATCTACTTATCAAGAGTTGTGTTTAAAAAGTGCTGAGATTTGTCAAGAAAATAAGTGTCACAAGCAACAGATTGCTCAGCTTGAGAATGTAAAAGCTGATTTGGAAAATGAAGTTGTACTAGTTAAATCTCAACTTGATCAGATGAAAAAATCTGTTAGGATGATGAACAGTGGTACAACCACTCTTGATAAGATTCTTCTGTCAGAGAAAGTTGCTGGAGATAAATCAGGTATAGGATATGTGGTTGAGGAAAAGAGTTCTACAGAAGCAAGCACTTTTGGAACAAAGAAGGAGGTGTCCCAACCAATGTCTCAGCATCAAACAAAGAGACATGATTCTACACCTAAGAAGGTTACTCATCCACAGCCTCAGAATGTTGAGAAGAAGAATGCTCATCATCAAAAGAAGGTGCAGTCTCAGGGAGCTAGTCAGTATATGCCACCTCAATATCACAAGAGCATGAAGGCTGCTAGGTTCAATCAGAACATGCTTCATCAACATCAGGGGAACATGTATGAATTTGAATATGAATTCAACAATGTTGTGCCTCATTACTATGGAAGAAGGAAGCCTCATCACCATAGGAGACAGTTCAAAAGACAATATCCTTACCATAGAAGACAGTCAAACTATGGTAGTAGAAGACAACAACCTTATCATAGAAGAAGAAATCAACACTATGGATGGCAACACCAGCAACATCATCGTCATGGTGGCAGAAGGTTTAACCACTTTAGAGATGACAGAGTTAGATGCTTCTACTGTGGAAGGTTTGGACATATGCAGTATTCGTGTTTTAAACTGCATGGTTATCCACAATATGCTCCTCAAAGCAAACTAAAGGAGGCCAGGCCCAAAGTTGTTAAACAATGGGTTCCTAAGGAGAAGGTGAAATGTCTTTTAGCCCACACTTCAGATAGACAGTTTGATAAGGATACATGGTACTTTGACAGTGGATGTTCATAGCACATGACTGGATCCAAAGCTAAATTGGAAGATACTGTTGCCTGCTCTTCAAATGATGTAATCTTTGGAAATGGAGATACAAGAGTGGTTACAGGAGTTGGAAGAGTAAAATGTGGTGGTGGACCTGAAATTGACAATGTTCTTCTTTTCAATGGTCTGAATGCTAATTTGATCAGCATAAGCCAACTGTGTGATGACGGGTATAAAGTTAGCTACACCAAAGATGAGTGTGTGGTAACTGATGAGCATAATCAGGTTGTTTTGAAGGGAGTAAGATCCAAAGATAATTGCTATCAGTGGATACCTCAAGTGGACAGCTTATCTAGTGATGTTAAGGTTGATGTTGTAACATCAGATGGTGACATCAAGTGTGAAAGTATGGTGAAAAGTCCATATGGGTTAATGACTTATGGTGCTGTTACTCCTAAGTTGGATGATGTGTTAAAAGCCAACTTGAGTAATCAGTTATGTGAGCAAGATGAAGGAGTCAACAATGCTGATGGAAGGGTCAAAAGTTGTGACCTTAAGAAGTGTTGGGAGCTGAATACTTGCAAGGCCAAGAAGGATGACAACCTGACTAATGACTCCTATAATTCAGAAGAAAAATTTCACAAGTTGACAATCCTTAGGTTGGAAGATGCAGATGTTAAAACATCTTAAGTCAAGAAAGGTACTTCTAGCCTTAAAATAAAGAAGAGTGATGATGAACTAATTGCAAAAGTGGTTCCTGGGGTTGCTAAACGACTGAAAGTTTCTTGCTGGTTCTTATTTTTGTTTCTGAGGTCCTGCCAGCCCTTGTTGCTCCTGAAGAAGTTCCAGCTGGTGTCTGTGTTTTGCTCTTCCTCTTCAGTGGATCTAGTTTCTTGTCCTCCTGCTTGAGGGTCTTAGTTGCATCGTTGGAGTGTGACTGGCTCATTCTTGGTTGCTGAGTGGTACGGCTAGAAGAAAGGCTTGTGTTTATATTGAAAAATAAGGAGCATCGTTTGTATAGACTGGACAGTCAATGTGTTGGAACTTGTGATATTTGACCATGACTTTATGTCAGGACATTGTGTTTGGTGTTTGTCCAATTGTGGCTAAAAAGGGGGAGAGTTAGCCTAGGTATGTGAAGTGCAGTCCAAAAAGTGTTGTGATGCAGAGAAGTGCAGTAATTGCTGCTATACTGGTTATTGCATTGAGGGGGAGTGCTCATTGCTGCTAATAATGAAATATGTGCAGTTGTTTGAATGTTTGAAAAGTGGAGCTGTTGAACTTGGTGATGCAGCAGAGTTTTGTGAAGTGAATTGAAGATGCTGCTGCTGCTTAGAGTTTCAAAATCATTGATTGAAGTTTTTCCGCTGCTGAAGTCTCTGAAGGTGCAGAGATTGTTTTAGCCAAAATTAGCCAAAGGGGGAGATTGTTAGTTCTTGGATTGGCTGGAATTTTGGTAAAACAAAGTATGTTCAATGTTGATGTCAAGGTGGTGATGTTGCAACATTGAGTCTTAACACTGGGCTGTGTTAAGTGTTTAATTGCTGAAGTTTGGATGTCTGATGTCACATACGATGTTGTGACATTAGATCTGCAGAATTAATAACATCAGGTTGTGATGTTGTTAGGGTTTGCGTGTTAGCTGGAATTGTGGAGAGCAAGCTGTCTCATTGGATGCGAATATCTTGGGTTAGATATTCTTCGCTGCATAGGAGATCTGGTGCAGATTTGTAGGAGATTTAAAAGGTTGAAGATTTGAAAAGATTTTAGGAGAAAATCTGTTTTGAATATTCAGTTTTAAATAACAAATCAGGTCAGATATTGTAGGAGGTCCAAGTCCAATTCAAAGAGCTATATAAAGCGCACCAGTCCTAAAGAAAAGTGATGAAGAAAGAGATCTAAAGACTGATTGTCGTTTGTGTCTTCGTTTATGATTTGTAAACCATTCTAGTGTGAATTAGTATTATTGTTTTGAGTTATTCTTGATCAAAGTTGTGAAGCAGAATCAAGTAGTGCTATTCAAAGTGTGTGATCTTAGAATTATCTCACTGAAGTGTTTTAGGGATTGAGTAGTGTTCTCATATCTAAGTGGTTTCTTAGGTAGGAAATCACTAGTAGGAATTAAGTTTAGGAGATTGTCAACTGGGTTGTTGAGTCTGTAAATTAATTTTACAAGTAGTGAATTTCATCCCTGGCTTGGTAGCCCCCAGATTAGGTTGTTTGAACTGAACTGGGTTAACAATTTGGTGTGTTCTTCTGTTGTTTATTTTGTCCATTGTGCAGAGTGTGTTGTTGTGACATCGCACTTAACATCACACATCTGGTACCAGAATTTCAAACCTAAAGAAAGTTGACTTTCTGCATTTTTCAAGACCAGTCTTGGTTCCATCCATTTCCAATCACTCTAACACTTCAAAAACCTTCCATAAATCATCCCTCAACTATTCCAAACTTGTTTTACCCACTGTAACACCATTTCCTTCAAGTTCACTTTTGGTTATTTTGGTCAGTTGTGCAAGAAGGAAGCATACATCAGTCCAGCCATTTTCTTTGGTTTCCAAGCACTTAGAAAGGATCAAGGAGGTGTTTAGGAGCTGTCCAAATCATTTATCTCTTGCTGGAATATCTATTTTGAAAACCGTGTATTGAGCTACAAGAGGTAAGTTCACTTCAAACTACAACTCATTGAAGCATGATGATTTTTTATGTACATTGAGCATGACTAGTTTAGGTATGTTGTATATGACATGTTTGATTCATTAATTGTGATTTAGCATGACTGTATTGGACTGTGCCATAGAAAATGCAAGAATGGACCAATTTTAGGACCCCTATCGTGTTTTGATTTAGAGACCATTTTAGCCAAAACCAATTGGACCACTAGATTCCTTGTGAAAAATCAAGCAATTTAGGTTTTTACAGTTTTCAATTTCATGGAATATTGAGAGAGTTAGACACCCTTTTGCAACTGGTCAAGCTCTAGGTCACAACCAAGTTGAACCATGGCCATGGCGCCATTCTGGCCTAGAAATTAAGTTTCATGAACGAATGTGGCCACCCCAGTGGTGCAACCTCTTGCCTTGCCTTGCCTTTCACATGCCTTGTCCTGGGTTCGATCCTTGCCATCAACCCTTTTGCCAACTTTCAACGCGCGTGTTATTTTTGTGAAGGATTCATGTTGATTTCCCTTTTATTTTTCTGAAGGCCTTTGTTGTTCAAACCCAACAACCAGCGCAGCTGGTTATTTGTTTTAACCTCAACCCCTAGGGCGTGGGTTCAAACCCCACTAGGACCATTTCCCTTTCTTTTAGTACTTAGTTTTTTATGTTTTCTTTACAAACTTCAAAAATTCATAACTTTCTCATACTTTAGGGTTTTTAATCCATTATTTTTGCATTCTTTTAATCTTTTTACCTATTTTATCATGACATTAAAAAAATCCTCAAAAATATTTTTTTTAGGGCCTTTATTCATATGTAAAGATTAAGGTTTTTTAGGGTTTATTAAAGGAAGTTTTGACTTTGGGGTTGTAGCCTTTGGTTTCCCCTATATTTTAGGATTTGAACAAACTTGTATTAACATGTTTAGACCCTTGAACCATAACTTGAACTTGTATACATTTGTGTAGGATGATTTAGGTACACTTTTAAGTGTGTGATTATATGTCATGAGGCTTGTAAACTTTTGTCATCCCCATTGAAGTTTTAGCTAGGTCTTTACCTACAATTAGGACTTTTCCCCATGTTTATAACATTTTAATGTGTACATAAACTTTCAACTTAGGTGACACTTTCCCTTTTGTACAAAGATTAATGTCAAAACATAACACCATAGTAGGTTATCACCCACTTGGTAGACATGTCTAGGTATTTACCTTGTTCAAGTAATGAATAACCCTTGTATGTTAACTTGACACTTGTAAACTTTCTTAAGTGCTTACTTTGAATGTTATCACATTCACCATCATCATCCATGTGTTATATGTCATGAGGCTTGTAAACTTTTTCCATCCTCATTGAAGTTTTAGCTAGGTCTTTACCTACAATTAGGACTTTTCCCCATGTTTATAACATCTTAATGTGTACATAAACTTTTAACTTAGGTGACACTTTCCCTTTTGTACAAAGATTAATGTCAAAACATAACACCATAGTAGGTTATCACCCACTTGGTAGACATGTCTAGGTATTTACCTTGTTCAAGTAATGAATAACCCTTGTGTGTTAACTTGACACTTGTAAACTTTCTTAAGTGCTTACTTAGAATGTCATCACATTCACCATCATCATCCATGTGTTATATTTATGTGTTTTATCAGCATCATTCATGTGTGAATATCATTTGTCATCTTTTTATTTTCCTACTTTATTAAGTTATCCCTCTTAAGTGAGACTAGTTTTTCTCATTAACCCTCTTTGTTCCCCTCCTTCCAAAGGAAAGTCTCTTCATTGACTTTAATGTCATAGATAACTCATTACCTCTTGGCCTCATTAGATCCATTCTTTCCCTTAACATTATTAAGATTAATCCCTTGGCCTCATTAGAGCGACTTCTCCTTGACCTAGTTTAGGTTAGGATCCTTACCTTCCCATGTAAGCATTATCAACATAGTTGCTTACTTCCCTCTTTGGCCTTATTAGAGCCATTTACCTTACAACTTAGAATTAAGATAGAGTTCTTAAGCTCTATATGAGTAACATCTTAATGTATACTCACTTCCCCTTTGACTTTGTTCGAAGTCGATCTCCTTAAACTAGTCTTTCAAATTAGACTTAGAGAGTTCTTTAACTCTATATGAGTATCATACTCATTCCCCTTGGAACTTTGACTATAGTCAATGGTTCCTCACCCTCGTTGAGGTGAACTACGAATGCTCTGATTTCATCCTTATTAGGATACGTAGGCACGAGATGTGACGTCTTGGCGAGCATACTTAGTGTATATACCCTTAGGTTTTACCTTTAGCACATTCCTTAGCAAACAAACATAACATAACACAAATACAAACAAGGGGTTCTTGTAGAGTACTACAGATATCTAGGATGCTAACACCTTCCCTAGGTATAACCAACCCCCAAACCTTAGATCTCTTAGTTGTGTCTTTACATAGCGCACTTAGGGCTTTTCTTCGATCTTTACCCTTTCCTTTGGATAAATCAAAGCTCGGTGGTGAATTTCAAAGATGTGTGATTCAAGTTAATTAATAGCTTGGTATCCGATTCTCACCGTAACACTTAGTCTTCTGGATGAATACCCATAAGTTTCAAGAGTAATCATCTACTATGGATAAAAAATACTTTGCACATGAGTGTGAAGGATTCCTTGTAGGTCCCCAAAGATCAACATAAATGTAATAAAGGGATCCATGTGTTCTTTGTTTACCTTTGTTAAACTTGATTTACCAAATACACAAGGTTCACAAAACTACAGTTTTTCTACCTTATCACCACCCAGCAGATTTTGTTTCGACAATTTGACCAAGCCTCTTTCACTGACATGGACAAGTCTCTTGTGCCATAGTTCAGTCTTCGACATAGGTTTTGTGGATGCCACATCTGCTGAACCACTTACAACCTCAGCATCAAGGGTATACAAGCCTGGTTTCTTCACTCCTCTCAAGACTTCCTTCGACCCCTTCATTACTCTTAGGATACTTTTCTCTCCTTTGAAAACATATCCTTTCTTGTCGAATTCACCAAGATAAATCAAATTTATCTTAAGATCAGGTACGTATCTAACATTAATCAATAGCCTTATTGACTCATCATGGAGCTTGAATCTCACAGATCCAATACCTGCAATTTTTCAAGCTTTGTTGTTTCCCAACAACACTGATCCACCATCTTGATCACATAATTCCTCAAACATGTCTTTGTTTGGAGTCATGTGCCAAGTACACCCTAAATTCATAATCCACTCCTTGATAGAGTCACTGCCTAAAACCACCAGGACATAAGATGATTCACAACTATCTTGCACAATGGTTGCACCATGATTATTCCATCGATCAGGGCATACTTTTCTTGTATGACCCTCATTCTTACAATGATAACACTTAATAGTAGGAACATTACCACCATAAGAATTTTGTAGGACTTTACCCATCTTCTTCTCAAACCTATAATCTTTCTTCAAGAATTTCCCCTTAATGGACAAACCTTCACCAACAGAAGATGGCTTGTGCTCCTTTGTTCGTTCAAATCCTTAGAGTACAAGGTAGATTAAACATCTTCAAAGGTCAACGAATTTTTTCCATACAAGAGAGTTTCTTTGAAGTGAGCATGAGACTTAGGTAAAGAGCACAACAGCAAAAATGATTGATCTTCATCATCAATTTTGACCTCGATATTTTCAAGATCAAGAATCAACTTGTTAAACATATCTAGTTGCTCAGCCAAGGCTTTGTCTTGACTCGTCTTAAATGAATGCAAAGCTTGCTTCAGGTAGAGATGATTAACCAATGATTTCATCATGTACAAACCATCAAGTTTAGTCCACACGCCAACTACTGTTTTCTCCTTTGAAACCTGCTAGATAACCTTATCACCGAGACTCAATACAATGGCACTGTGGGTTTTTTCGACCATCGTTATCTTCTCCTTCTCCTATAGGGAAGCCTTCATCTTCTCTGATCCTTTCAATGCTTCTAAAAAACCCTGTTGAACAAGAAGGGCTTGCATCTTCAAGTTCCACAAACCAAAATCATTCACACCGGTGAATTTTTCAATCTCATACTTTGTTGACAACATCTTCTCCTCCACGCTCACCGCACCAGTTTGTTGTGAAACAATATTGTCAATAACAGAATAAAGTTATGAGATAAATATTGAGTTTCTTGAACAAACATAAGAAACCCTATTAGGCTTTACAAAAGAGAGGGAAGAAGGAAGAAGGAGAATAAGAATTGGTTAAAATTATTTTTCTATTCACTTTCTCAATAAGGGTTTAAAGATTATAAGTGAATTCCAATAATTAACCTCTCTCAGCAACCTGATAGAACTAGTCTATTTATAGACTACTAAGCTAACTTAGACTGCAAGCTAACTTAACAATTGGGCTTACAAGCAAGACCCAATTCGACATGCTAACTTAAACACAAAGCTAACATATTTCGACAACATGCTTGAACAGACTTTGACTCCAGCATGCACAACTCATGTCGAACCATGAAACTACCTTTGTTGCACTAGAGTTTAATCCAAATACCACATAAACCAATAATAATAAATCTTCTGCTAGTGATGGCAAGTCAAGTATTTCTTCATCGCCTCGAAATTCATGTTCTTATACAACTCCAATTTTAACTGTTATTGGGTTGTTCTTTATCTTTATCTATCTTAATTCATAATAATTATTGAATTGAAAATTGATTTTTTTTGCTTTTATGATTTTGCGCCATCAAAGGGGAAAAGATCGAGCAGTAAAGCATGAGGATGAAAATCCAACAGTTTTTAGTGTTAGTAGCAACCCCGTATCTTCGATTTTGAAGTCTGAGAATGATCAACCAACAAAGACGGAATCTTGTTTGTCGAATTCAGATAAGTATAATCAAGGATGTGTACATGAAAATATGGGTAATATGGCTATGCCAGAGTCGATTAAGCCAAAAAAGCAACACTTCCATGGATGCTAAAGTTTTGACGGAGGAATTAGAGAAGCAACTTTTTCTACTGTTTCTTTTCCTTTTCTTTATTTTGCTTGTTTATCATTTGTCTTTTAGGTGAGTTTTACTCTAATTAATCAAATTTGAATCTTGATCTAACTTTTTTTTAATTTTTAATGAAATCAAATTGGTTTTCTGTATATACACGTTTATATAATCATTTTATAATGGCCATTGTTATTACTATTATTAGGTTCTATGTGGAATTATATCATGCACTAAGGAGAAGATCTGCTAACATGGATGTGTTGGTTACATTAGGCATTAATGCTGCTTATTTTTACTCATTATATATTTTAATAAAAGCGTTGAGTATGGAATTGAGACACTTATACATGACATCTAATTTGCCTCATCCTCACGACAACTCTTTGCTCTATGTAAGTTTTCATTTTCTGTAATTTTTCATTCTAGTTATCCTGATTAGCGTTAAGTTTTTTATTTCTTGGCATACAGAAAGTAATAAAATTGTGCACGATGTATTTTAGACATTAGAGTTTGTGGCTGAAGTTATTTCATTCTAGTTAGGCTGCTCTAAGTTTTTGTATTCATTATTCATGTGTTTTTTATATGGAAGGAAAGCAGAAGAATTGTTATTTTTTACACATTATTAACATTTTGTGGGTGGCTTTAACTTCCGAAATCAAAGTCCTCAAATTTAAATAGTAAATATTTTTTTAATATATATGCTAACTAACTTTTTGACAATTGATTTGCTGTTGTGTCACATTACCAACAATTAACGTTTTTTCTCACATTTTAATAGAAAGGATTGAGTTAGTTAACGAAATCATTTTTAAGGAACTAATATGTAACGTTTATTAGATAATAATCTAAAGTAAAATCTGAAATTAAGTTAAAGGACTTCAACACTAATTAAGTCTTAAAGAAGAGATAAATATTAAAAATGGAGTAAAAATAATATATTAAAATTTATTTATTATTAAAAAACTTTGAACTTTCATAAACAAGTATTTTCAAAAAATAATTAAAATCACACAACATACTAATAATGTGTCTAAAATAGCTGAAATTAGTAATAGAGTTCCAAATATAAAAATAAATAAATAAATAAAATGCAATCTAATAACATAAATAAAAAATTGCACTCATTATAATTCATTCAATCAAATATGAAGACTGTTGTAAATGTGCCTTAAAACCTTTGTTGATGAAGTGCAAGAAAACATATTTTGGAGATTGCATTTACCGCAAAAATCAGAAGTTTTAGAAAGTCGGACAAAAAGCCGAGAAAAAAATCTGTCGATGAATAGTGACATCCATACGATGAATAGTGATATCCTTACAGATGAATGGTGGCATCCGTACAGTGAATAGTGTTGTCCGTACGGTGAATAGTGTTTTCAAATTTTCGGGCTTTTTTTGACTCGGTCCTTGGATCCATGTGATTTTGGGCTTTGTTTGTTGGGTATTTGTTTTTATAAATATGTATCTCTTATATGGTTCGTGTGTGACAATCTTAGAGTTTACACCAACAAGGGAGAGCAAGGGTTTAAAGGTATAACATATGGTTTCAGCTATTCACAAGGAAAACCTTAGAAAAGCAAAGGTTTAGGGAAATCTTTGGAGTTGTTTAAGGTATATTGTGAAACACTGTTACACCTTGGGTTTGAGTGATTCATACATTGAGAGTTGGAGAGGTTGGGAAACACTTGGGTAGAAAATAGGGTTGTTCTTGGGAACCTGTAGGCGAAGGCTATTTTCTTGTAACTCATCTGTAATCTCCTGTAACAACTTTCTGAGTATAGTGAATTGGAGAGCTGCTCTCTCCCCTAGAGTTGATCGTTTGATCGAACTGTGTAAACAAACCTTTAGTTTTTCTTGCCTTATTCTGTTATATTATCTGTGTACAAATTATTATTGCTGAAAACCATTTATTTTGGTTTCTATTGTTCTTTGCCTCACAAATTGATATTAAATTTTGTTGTAATTCACAACAAGATTCACAACAAAGACCACTTTGAAACTACTTATTGGAATAAATTTAATAAATAATCACATAATCATACTCAATAAAAAGATGGGTTAAATATGTTTTGATCCCTATAAATAATTCATAATTTGATTTTAGTTCCTAATAAAAAAACTCATTCAAAGAATGATGCTTCTAAATTTTTATGTCCCCAGTTTTCGTCTTTGTCGTCTATTTGGGTTAACGGAAGCTGGCGTAGACTTCCAGATGGAATTTTTTTTTTTAAATGTTTGAATAAATAACTTCCAAGTTGAACATAACTAATAACATGATAAGATGACATGGAATAAAAAAAAATTAATTTGACTATTCAGATATAGTTACATTGAACATATCAAAGAACCCTAAAGTCTATCTCGCTTCTAAAGGTTCGTCTTTCTTGTCCTTCATTATTTCACTCCATCTTCAGTTTGCAAGAATGCTTATGATATGGTTTTGTTTTTAGCTTTGTGATAACAAAAATGAAGGATTTGGCGTTAAGAGAATGAAAAATCGCAGCTTTTGCCTTGTGGTCACAAACTGTGTGGAAGTAAAAAGGTGATATTAAAAGGTGTTCGAACTTCATTTATGTTTTTTTTATCTTTGGATATTTCATGGTGTGGTAATAATTTCTAATTCCGCTGCGGAATTAGAAACAGTCAAAGATAAAAACAGTCATACATCGCAGCGGAATTAGAAACAGGCAAAACAGTCATACATCGCAGCGGAATTAGAAATTATTACCACACCATGAAATATCCAAAGATAAAAAAAACATAAATGAAGTTCGAACACCTTTTAATATCACCTTTTTACTTCCACACAGTTTGTGACCACAAGGCAAAAGCTGCGATTTTTCATTCTCTTAACGCCAAATCCTTCATTTTTGTTATCACAAAGCTAAAAACAAAACCATATCATAAGCATTCTTGCAAACTGGAGATGGAGTGAAATAATGAAGGACAAGAAAGACGAACCTTTAGAAGCGAGATAGACTTTAGGGTTCTTTGATATGTTCAATGTAACTATATCTGAATAGTCAAATTAATTTTTTTTTATTCCATGTCATCTTATCATGTTATTAGTTATGTTCAACTTGGAAGTTATTTATTCAAACATTTAAAAAAAAAAATTCCATCTGGAAGTCTACGCCAGCTTCCGTTAACCCAAATAGACGACAAAGACGAAAACTGGGGACATAAAAATTTAGAAGCATCATTCTTTGAATGAGTTTTTTTATTAGGAACTAAAATCAAATTATGAATTATTTATAGGGATCAAAACATATTTAACCCATCTTTTTATTGAGTATGATTATGTGATTATTTATTAAATTTATTCCAATAAGTAGTTTCAAAGTGGTCTTTGTTGTGAATCTTGTTGTGAATTACAACAAAATTTAATATCAATTTGTGAGGCAAAGAACAATAGAAACCAAAATAAATGGTTTTCAGCAATAATAATTTGTACACAGATAATATAACAGAATAAGGCAAGAAAAACTAAAGGTTTGTTTACACAGTTCGATCAAACGATCAACTCTAGGGGAGAGAGCAGCTCTCCAATTCACTATACTCAGAAAGTTGTTACAGGAGATTACAGATGAGTTACAAGAAAATAGCCTTCGTCTACAGGTTCCCAAGAACAACCCTATTTTCTACCCAAGTGTTTCCCAACCTCTCCAACTCTCAATGTATGAATCACTCAAACCCAAGGTGTAACAGTGTTTCACAATAACCTTAAACAACTCCAAAGATTTCCCTAAACCTTTGCTTTTCTAAGGTTTTCCTTGTGAATAGCTGAAACCATATGTTATACCTTTAAACCCTTGCTCTCCCTTGTTGGTGTAAACTCTAAGATTGTCACACACGAACCATATAAGAGATACATATTTATAAAAACAAATACCCAACAAACAAAGCCCAAAATCACATGGATCCAAGGACCGAGTCAAAAAAAGCCCGAAAATTTGAAAACACTATTCACCGTACGGACAACACTATTCACTGTACGGATGCCACCATTCATCCGTAAGGATATCACTATTCATCGTATGGATGTCACTATTCATCGACAGATTTTTTTCTCGGCTTTTTGTCCGACTTTCTAAAACTTCTAATTTTTGCGGTAAATGCAATCTCCAAAATATGTTTTCTTGCACTTCATCAACAAAGGTTTTAAGGCACATTTACAACAGTCTTCATATTTGATTGAATGAATTATAATGAGTGCAATTTTTTATTTATGTTATTAGATTGCATTTTATTTATTTATTTATTTTTATATTTGGAACTCTATTACTAATTTCAGCTATTTTAGACACATTATTAGTATGTTGTGTGATTTTAAATAAATTATCATTTAAAATAAACAAAGTTTTATCACTTTTGGACTGGCTCAATTGATCCGTTCTGATATAAGTTGAATTAATGGATATTACTCTTTCCACCCTTATATATGCAAATCACACCAAAATCTCTCCCTTATTATATATGCACAAAAATCTCCCAAACTGCGCTATTCTGATAGCCACCCCAATTTGAACAAAATATAGTTCGAAGATGCATCTTCGTATATTATTTGTGTGTATCCGAATATGCATCTCCAAATTGTTTCCCGAAGTCAATTAAATGGTGTTGGAAGCGTGTTAGTTGCAAAGGATAAATTATTTCGGAGATATATCTCCAGAAACCCCCTGAATCATTTTAGAGCAACACCATTGTTCCAACATTGTAATATTTTGAGGCCAAGTTATATCATAGTAAAAACCAAATTAAAATGAATATATGTTAAAGATAAATGTAAATAAAAATTCATACATTAATCCAAAAAGACAACACTATACGTAACATTTGTCCAAAAATACAAAAAGTAATACATCCAAACATAAACTAAGTACTGGGTATGTCTAACCTCCTGCCTCCTCTGCCGTCTGTACTGCACAACATTACTTAACTCGACAACCATGCTCTCCACGAGGGCCAACTGGGAAGTGTCATCCTCAAAGAGTCCTGCATGTATGACTCATCTACCCATATTCGCACCACGCCAACAACCCACCGTCAAGCTATTGGTTTACTCATCCTGAACCTCAAGTACCTTCAGGTTAGCTGGCCTAGGTGTTCTTCCAGGAGCGTCTGGTATCATGATAGGGTGTGACATCCTATAGAACTATGTCATGTAACCCTCAACATAGGCCCAATGTAGATGAGTTGGCTCCCGAAGATACTCCTTGGGTACCAAGTGTCTCTCGAAATCATCCAGTATCACCTATAGATCACTGCGGCAGACGAGGGGAGAAGCAGACTCATGGGGAGGTCTTAGAATAACCTACAAGTAACCAAACTTGTGCATCACTCACTCGGGAAAATAAGGATACATAATAGATGACCCACATGCTAGCCATTCAGAGTATAAGGATATGACGTCAAACTACGTGTTTGGCGGTGACCCTCGTATGGACAGAAGCAAACGTCGTTTGGTACTATATAGTTAAGAGAGACGCTGAATGGCTTGACCACACTATTCCCCTTATATGAAACAAAAGTGATTGCATGTGGCTAGTCCTCATTGTACGTATTCACATCTTTCCACTGGGTGAAGCAAGGGAAGTGAGAGATGGTCCATCCTAGAAAATGGCTTGGATACAATATTAATAACAAGTGTAGCAAATGAATTATGAAAACATTGGCAACAATAAATTACCGTAAGCAACATGCAACTCCCTGTCATCTGCTTTGTCTTCCAAAGACAACCATTACCCAACTTCAAGTACAGGTAGACTAAACAGGCGACCCCCCTAGTTGTACTCGTGAGTCACAGTCAGGTCGATGAAGTACTTAAGGTAAACCACATCAATATAGATTACACTTTTGTCCACAAACATGAACATGCCAACCAGGAACAAGAGGTAACAAACCTCTCGTGGTCTAGTAATTTTCCCTTATGGGAAGATGTAGGAGGCATGAGACGTCATCTAAGGTGATAGTCGTCTCGCCTATAGGTAGGTGGAAATATGATATCTCTGAGTGCCACCTCTCAGCAAAAGTCGTATGCATGTTGTGGTTTGAAGAACATAAACTGGCAAAATTGAAATACCAGATAACATCAACGAACCAAACAACAATGTGGTTATTCATTTTCAAACACTCATGCTTATATAAAAAGAAAATATAACCCTAAATATAGATTTAATTTGTTGATGACATATGTATTGCAAAAGAAAATTAATATACCTCTTCATGTCAGTCATGCCTAGCACCATGGTCTGCATAAAGATGAAGTAAGAAGGTGTCAAATCCTCATGGTTAACTCTCTAATGAGGCATCAGGATCGGCAGCGGCTTCCTCCTGACCTTCATGGGCTTTAAGGTTAACAAGGGCTTCAGGAACTTCAAATTCTGCTGCATCATATACTTGAGAGGCCTGACGACCGGTGCGACAAAGTAGATGCATCATCAAAGGAGTTATCAGCAACTCGTGGCCATCGCTGTCGTGACCCTCTCTCGCCGTACCAACGCAGTTCGGGACACATGCCCGAGCCTAATCCGATCGACGTTGTTTTCAGCCATTGCTCAGGCGTTAGAAACATAAACATATATAAACATGTTAGGAGAAATTCACAAATACCACAAAATCCCCCAAATTTTTGTTTAAGTACAATCCGGAGATGCATCTCCGGAAATCATGTAGAGCAAGTGCAAAGATGCTTCTCCGAACAAACCTGCATTTTTTCTCCCATGCCAGCAACGAATTTTCTGCCTTACCTATCTTAAAAATACTCCATGCATGTTTGAGATAGTCTACCATTAACCTAAACAAATATCTACAAATAAAAAAATAAAGGGTTAATTGTACGATACCCCTCCGCCAATAGGGCGAGATTTGATTTTCCCCCCCTCAAGTTTTTTTTTTTATGGACGCCCCCCCATAAAACCAAACCCAGCCTTTTACTACACCCTTTTACCACACCCCTACATTTGTGGTTTTGTGTATGTGACATCATCTTCATTCACGAATCATCTTCAACAAATTCTAGGGTTTTTCTTCCCTTTCCTTCCTCCATTCGTGAATCATCATCGTCATCCCCTCTGGCCATTTTTCGTTCATTCTGTTTTAGAAGCATGAGCATGTCTATTGGAAGCAACGAAAATTCGGTTTCATTTCTAGGTTTACCCAGATGTGGTTGTGATAAAGCAATGAAGATGTGGGTCTCCAACACAAGTAAAAATCGCAATAGAAAGTTCTGGAAATGCCGCAATGCTGGGGTAAGTATCTTTCTGGATTAATTGGCAAAATGTGAATTCAAGGTTTCATTTTTAGCAATGTTAACAGTTGTGTAATTCCAGTTTTGTAGACTGGGAATGGCTGTGAGTTATTCTTATGGGATGATGAAATTGGAGACTCAAGAAGCATTTTTGGCACAATTTGTAAGAAGTGTGAGATCCTACAAGCGAATTTTGATGCAGTTACAAAGAAATTGGAGAAGTCGAAGATGAAGCTTGAAGCACAAAGAAGTATTAATATGAAGCTCAAGATAGAAATTGTGTTGTGTTGTTTGATTATTGCTCTTTTGGTTAACTTTGTGTAAAACAATATGATTATATAACTTAATGTAAACCAGTTGTTAGCATTTAGCAGTAAGCATTATGTTTCTGTAGCTTTATGTAATTTGTTATCAATGGAATGGAAAGATTTATGGTGTAGATTTATGGTGTAGCCTGTTTATTTTCTGGTGTAATAAGAATGATGTTTAAGAGTCTGTTTAATTTTTGGTGTAATATGAATGATGTTTAAGTTGTGTCAAACATTACAAAAGTGTTTTGTATCTTGCAGTAAAACAACAATTATGTATAACAAAAGTTGGTAACATTTGCATAACAAAATTTGCTGTCAAACATTACAAAGTTTGTTGTCAAACATCAATACTATGCTGTCTTACATCACAAAACAAACTAGCACCAAAAGTGTGCATAATTCAAACATGACAAAAGAAACTAGCACCAAAAGTGTGCATAAGTCAGACATTACAAATGTTACCAAGCTGTCATAAACATTACAAATGTTGTACAATTATAAAAGATTATAGATCATAAATTAATTTTTTCTTTGGAGCTTTCTTAGGAGTACTCTTTGAACCCTTTTTTGGAGTGGTCTTTGGAGCCTTTTTTGGAGTAGTCTTTGGAGCCTTCCTTGTAGCTTGTGAGGCATTACTTTCTCCTTCTTCATTCAAGCACAGAGGTTGGTTTGGGTCAGAACCAGGACCAGAGAAATGTTTTGGTTTTTTAAACCAATTTTCCTTAATTCTCTCACTTGATCTCTTTCTCAATGGTTTGAATTCTTGTTTGACCTTAGCCTTGCCTTTATCTTTGGTACATGTTGATCTGATACTTGTTGTTGTTTGTACACTTGTAGTAATGTCGAATAGGCTTGAAATCATATCATCACTGATGTCCCCAAACAATGAAGCCTCACTTTGTGTAGCACCAGTTGTGACAGTTGCACCAGATGTTTCATTTGTTTGTGTAGCACCAGCTGTGACAGTTGCACCAGATGTTTCATTTGTTTGTGTAGCACCAGCTGTGACAGTTGCACCAGATGTTTCATTTAGTTGTGTAGCACCAGTTGTGACATTTGCACTAGTGTTCCTTTTCTGCACATAACAAAGGAGTCAAATTAACAACCATTGAACATATACCAATACATCAAATCCATTCACACATAACAAACTAGACACGTACCTTTCTTTTTAAGGCATTTGGATCTTGCCTTTTGCTCTTGCATGACTTCACATTATGTCCAAACTTGTCACACTTAGTGCATCTGTAAGATACACCAGGAAGCCTCCTTCTAGCACCTTCCTCACCAGTCTCCCTAATCCTTAATTTTCTTGGTCTACCAGGGCCCTTTTTGTAGTTAGGAGGAATGAGCTCTTCACTCTCAACCTCAGGCCACATGTCCTGTCCATTTATAGGGCTAACAGCAAACCCATAACACATGGCATACTTTTACCTAGTGTAACATTCATGAACAAAGCTTTCTGGGTTATGCTGCATAAATCCTAATGCAGCAACAACATGTCTGCATGGAATACCAACTAACTCCCAAAAATTACAACTGCAGGACCTTTTAGCTATGTCAACAATGAATTCCTGTCTGTTATAACAATGAGTGACCTGAAATTTTTCTTCCATAGCCCAATTTGGCAACCATTGACCACTCATAGCTACCTCAGTATCTAATCTTTTCCTAGAAATTGGCATAACTTTGTGTGGCCACTTTTCAAGTTTCAAGGTGGAATTACTACACCTATTCATCAGATATTTCCTAATCCATTCACACATTGTCAATATAGGTTTATCTCTGGCAATTAGAATTGTGGCATTAAAAGATTCAGCAATGTTATTCATTAATACATCACACTTAGGATAAAAACTAAAAGCATGCTTACACCAACTTTTAGGAGGAACTCCCACTAGCCATGAACAAGCCCTTACATCTACTGCCTTCAATTCATTCATCTTCTGCATCCATGCCTGATGGTATGTTGCCTTGGCTGCTCCCATCATTAGATCCCTTATGAGTGCTCCACCACCAAATTTCTTCTTAAAATTTGCATACAAATGTCTCAAGCATATCCTATGCTCAATTCTAGCATCCATTTCTTCAAATACTGCAACCAAACCCTAAAACAAAAACAATGATAAGGATTAGTTAAATAGTAGGACATCAAACAAAATACCAATTTAAAGGACTTTTATATGTATTACCTTCTGCTGATCTGAAATAAAAACATATATATTCTCTCTTCCAACATCTTCCATTAAAAGTTATATAAACCACCTCCATGATTCCTTTGTTTCTGTTTCCACAACACCAAAGGCCAGTGGGAAGTACTGGTCATTGGGGTCCCTACCCACAGCTATTAAGAGTTGCCCTCCATATTTAGTCTTCAAGTGACACCCATCAACCCCAATGAAGGGTCTACAGCCATTGATGAACCCTTTTTTACATCCATCAAAGCAGAAGTAAAAAGAACCAAATCTTGGTTGAATGGAAGGTGATGGTCTATCAATGTTGATCTTAACTGTATTTCCAACATTCACCCTATGCAACTCAGCAGCATATCTCCACAGATTGACATATTGTTTGTCTGCATCTCCCTCTATGATTTGTCTTGCAATAATCTTAGCCTTCCATGCCCTAGCTACAGTTATACCCACTGAATAGTTTTGCCTCATATCTTGAATAATATCACAGATCCTTACTCTTTCAGAAGTTTGAATTTTCTTTACAACATACTTAGCCACCCACCTTGAATTTGCAGATCTATTATCCAAAACCCTAGCACATGTGTGGGTGTCCTTTATAGTCTTAATGGCATATGTGTGCTTATGGCCCACCTTTGAACAAAGCATTAAAAAACCACATTTAGCCTTACATTCAACCCTCACCCTATACCCCTCATTTTTCACAAATGTTATTTCCCTCCCATTTAAAACTGTCCACTCACGAATGGCCTCCCTAAAGTCATCTAGGGAATTGAACTACATACCCCACTTGAACTTAAAATTCTTATCAAGATGCTCTTTCTTGAACTTCTCAAACTTTGGCCTTTTTTCATCTTCTGAGTTATCAGGATCACTGCTAAATATCTCTTCACTAAAATACTCCTCATCATCCATTTTTTTTCTTACTTGGACAAGGTAACAGCCCTGCTATAACTGGACCATGACTAACTGGTATAGTCACATCAATACCATCAAACCCATCCACAAGAGCAATCGTCATTTCATCCTCACTATCGTTCAACCTTTCAACAACCTCTTCATCATTACCATCTAACTCAGTCATTTCATTCACACAACTAGGACTGCTTCTACTTCCCATTGCATCGTGTTCCAAAAACATCTCCCCATCAACTTGATTCGCACAAGCATAAGCAGCGAAATCATAAGCATCCTCATCATTCTTAATCTGGAAATGATTAGGATCTATTTCTAGGATTTTGGTCCACAACCTATACGACCCAACTAAGTAACCCCACCCATTTACTAAGTTTTCAATGTGAGCCATAGTCCAGTTATCTATGTGTTCCCCAGAAATCAAAGTCGTAACACCACCCATGTAATTCGTCTCTCCATCACTTAGCATTACAAACTCTCCACCGTGATGAAAAACGGTGTTAAACAGTTCACGTTTCTGTCAATGCAAGAAAATCTATTACAATCAATGTTAAATTCAAGTAACGAAGCTTTGGATTAATACTTACCTGGCTGAGACGATTCGCCGGTTTCTTCGCATTTCCCAGCCATGGCTTCGTCGTCTTCTTCGCACACGGAACTGTCCACCACTGAACTGAACCCTAATTTCACGGGGGGAAATCAAGAATGGAATTTTGAATAATTTCACATACACAAAACCATAAATGTAGGGGTGTGGTAAAAGGCTGTAGTAAAAGGTTGAGTTTGGTTTTATGAGGGGGCGTCCATAAAAAAAAAACTTGAGGGGGGAAAATCAAATCCCGCCCTATTGGCAGGGGGTTTCGTACAATTAACCCAAAAATAAAAAAGAGATTAAATTTTGAAATACCGCCTAATCAAAATGATGAGAAGTAGCTTGAATGTTAAGATGTTGGAAAGAAGGAGAAGTTTCAAGGTTGTAGATGTTTGAATTAATGGATGAGAAGGTTCAATATTGCAAAGCCCAAATATTGTTTTGAAAACTTTTTAAGAAAATGAAAAAGGAAAAAGATGTATCTTCAAACCACTATCATTTGAATTTGAGAAATTACGAATCTTTTAATGTGGCGTGAGATGACATTTACGGATGGAAAGAGTTATTGCCTAGAAGTAAATCATTCAAAAACCTACATAAACCCCTTTTCATCTTTCATCCAAATTCTTTCCCAAAGAAACATTCGTTCAAACAAACACACAATCTAAAACAATGGACGCAACCGTCGATCACTACACGGTGCTAGGGTTACCTTCCGGCGAAGAAGGTGCAAACCTAACCGATAAAGACATCAACAAAGCCTACAAATCCAAGGCTCTAGAACTCCACCCTGACAAAAGACGCCACGACCCCAACGCCGCCTCCAATTTCCAACAGCTTCGAACCTCCTATGACATCCTCAAAGATGAAAAAGCTCGCAAGCTATTTGACGATCTTCTTCGCGTCAAGCGTGATAACGAGCTCCGTCAATCTCAGCGCGACGGAAAGCGCCGCAAAATGGTTTCTGATCTTGAACGGAGAGAGCGCGATGCATTCTCTCCCGATCCCGCTGCCAAGGAGAGGGAGGAGGAGGATAGGATTGCTAAGCAGCTTAAAGATGAGATTGCTCGAATTCGTGCTATGCACGCTAAGAAAGTTGTGCCTGGTTTTGATTCCAAGAAAGAAAATACTACTTCCGGTGGTGGTGGTGGTGGAACTGATGAAGAGAAGGTTCTGAAAGTTTCGTGGGAGAAGGACGGTGAAGATTATTCGGCGGATAAGTTGAGGGAATTGTTTTCAATGTTTGGTGAAGTTGAAGATGTTATCAGAAGGAATAAGAAAAAGTGTTCTGCTTTTGTTGTCATGGCAACTAAACAAGGAGCTGTAAGTTTCTTAGCTAATGGTGTTGGTTGAATTTAAGTGTTATTGTTGTTGTTGTTTTTGTTAATTGTATTTGAATGGTGATGGTAAGGATTTGTGTGTGTGATTTGCTGATTTGTGATTGTGGCTTTTTCAGGTTGCTACAATTGGGAATGTGATTGGTCATCTTGCTAATCCATTGTTGGTTTTACCACTTAAACCTGCAATGCCTGCAGATTCTTGGGGTTCTCCAAAGTCTGTTGAATCTGAAGTGCCGAGTAAACTATTTGGGTCTGGTTATCAAGCTTTTGAGGATTCTGTTCTAATGAAACTGCAAAAGGTAGGCCATTTTCTTGTGCACTTTTCCGTTATGGTTTTTGCCGGTTTTTTGCTTCTAAGTTTACACTAGTGGTTAGTGTGAATCATTAGGTTTTGATACAGAGCATTTTTTTAAAAAAATCTGATGTTAATCTCGGCTATATTTACTATTTGACAACATTGTGTGTTAAATGACTTATTGCAGAACAATAGCGAGTAGTTCAAATTCAGCTATGTTATTGCGCAACTATAGCTGCTATTTAACATTTTATTTAAATCTACATGTGAAATCGTGATTGTTGTATTATTGTCCATTCGCATGGTATTGAAGGGCTTATGCACTTGGATGTTAGTTTCATATTTTGGATAGTGTGGTTGAAGCCAATGGAATTTGAGTACTTTTGCTTTTCTATTATTTAAAATATCGGAATAATTGTGGTAGAAGTTAACCCATATATCCCAGTATTAGGTATATTATATAGCAACCAAACTGAGGAGGAATTTTGTAATGGTAATAAGACAACTTCATCAGCTATTCCTTACATTTGATAGTTTTCTACTTTTGTAATTAAACTCTTTATTCCAGTATTGATGCTATTCAATAAAAACTCTACTGACGATGGTGGGATTGAGCCTTATCAACAAATAGGCTCGACACCATTATCTGTCTCCAGGTCACATACCATTTTCTCTTCTGTTCTATTCTAGTTATCTGTCTATCAAATACCATTTTTTCTTCTGTTCTATTCTAGTTATCTGTCTGTCAAACATTTTCACATGGTTATATTAGGAACCAATTCTGAATGAAAACAAAAATACACTGCTCATCTCTTCTGTGTACAATCTATGCGTTCCATTGTCTTATAGTAGCAACACTTTGTATGACCTCTGGCATTTATATCTTACCTGTCTTCTTGACTCATTTCTAATGCAGGCTGCAGCAAAGCAAAGGTGATGGTAAAAGATGTCAAACACTAAAACGGACTCTTTGGAATGGTAATCGCCAAACACTAAAACGGACTCTTTGGAATGGTAATCGCCAATTCGCTGATTATAATTCTTAGGTACCGGAACTACTGTTGTTGTCATCAATGATACATAATCAGTGATTTGTCAGCATGAGACATGAGTCTTTGTATTGAATTTTACTATATGAGAAATAGTATTACTAGAGAACCTATAGTTTTGTAGTATACTATGTCCTATAATTCAACTCGTGGTTGCTGCTGCTGTTGGGTATTATAGTTATCATTTTGCATTCACGTTTGATGAGTGTTTTTCCTGGTTTGAGTATCAAGCATATATAGCTAACTTCATTATCTTTCCCTCCTTTTTTTTAAATACGGGGAAGGTAAGTGGGCGAGATCGCGAGGATTAGATTTCTTAAAACAGGTTGTGTTTTGCCTTTTCACATTTGTTACTAGTTAAAAACCCGTGCATCTGCACGGGACAATGTTTTTTATATCTTAAAGAGCAAAAATGCTTGTAACGCTCAAATTAAAATTGTTTAAGCATATGAAATCATTCCAATGTATTACATATGTTTTCTTTCATTTGAATAATGCATTAGATTAAAATGCCCACAAAACTATTTATATCTTAAAGAAGATTTATGTTCTATTTCGTACGATATAAAACCCTACATCAATAAACAATGTAGTAATCACAAAACAAAAGAAAATGCATTAAAACATTTATATAAACATAAAAGTAATCAAGTAATTAACAATGCTATAATTGTTACCTAGATGATATTGTGAAAGACTTTCTCGAAGACAATATTTGTTGTGGCACATAAACTATAATTTTCTTTGTCATTGATTAAAATTTGTATAATTGCTTAGCTATTACTCTTGAAATTTTCACATATAGTTTTCCATGGCTAAAAGCGTCTTTGGGTAAGTATAAACCAACATAGCTTGAGATTTGTTAACTGTCATGAAAACTGCGACAATAATTGAGAATTGTCTCTGATAAGCTTGAAAGGCCATAGAGATTGAGAAGGAGACAAAGACATCCTTAAAATATAAATGGTGTTTCCAATGTTTTTACATCAGATGGTCTTTGCTTCAATAACATGATTGCCAAGCCTAGCAATATATATTTTTATGTATGAGTGCTTGTGTAGTTACTTTATGGTATCTTGCTTCTTCCTTTTGGTAGTATGAAAACTTATATTGAATTTATTGGATATTGATAATTGAATTATGCAACTAATATGCATGCCACACATATAGTTACCTTAGCAAATATTTAAAAGTCATATTGATCAAGCTATTCTTTGCATGTAGTGGTTACAGGGTAAGGTTTGTGCTCTTCACTTCTTTGCTAGTATGGTAACATTTTGGGGAATGCATATTTCACATCACTATTCATTCAATTCGTGAAGCAGCTGCTAAACGTCTAACTTTTCGGATTGGTCCTGACTGGGCTATGTAGCACATAATTCCTCAGGTCCGTATATTTGTTTAATTTATTATTTACACATGGTACACTCCTATGTATCTCAATATTATTTTGTCTGTATATACTTTTGTATCTTTATAGTTTGATTTGGATATACTTTTCGAAAATAACAATGAATTAACGTACCTGCCGGCTTTCAAAATAATAAACCATACTTTAAATGAATCATAAACCTGCTAGTTCTTAATTGGAATAGTGGAAGAAATTTGTTGCTCATGAGCAGTCATGGGAAGTGGAGTAGGGGATAGTGAAAATCTTCCTCTTTTATCTGCTGTATTGACTGAGATTGTAGAACCTGCTGTCCTCTTGGCTTGTTTTCAGTTTAAGCACCTCAACTCCTAATCCAAAATATTGAAATAATAGACTTATCTGCTTTCCTAGTACTGCTTGGTTAAAGTTGAAGTCATGTACAAAAAGGTTTTATGAAATTGAATTTTTGACTGCAGCAAAAATTATGAAATACGGGTTTTATCTTCCATTCTATGTTAGTTTAGCTTCCACACGCGGCCATGCTTTCTATTTGCTAATACGTTTTCTGTTGTCCTAAATACAACTTCACATGTATTGTTTCAGATTGGAAATAGGTTCTAGAGATGATTAACAATCCACACTATTTGTATCGGATGACCATTTACTGCGTTATCTCCCTGCTAGCTCCTGTAATGGGCTCTGAAGTCACTTGTTCAAAATTGTTGTCTGTTGTTGTTGCTGCATCAAAAGACAGGTATTGTAGTGTTGTTTGAAATGAGTGCATTTTAGTAAATAAAATTTAATTTAAAACTTTTAGAAACAAAGGAACCTTTAGAAATGACACATGAAATGAGTGCATTTTGAAATGTAAGATGGCATGTGCAGGTCTTGCATATCTATGTTCCATGTAAGCTCCACAGTGCTTACCTAGTCTGGTTCTTAGACAAGCTATACGAAACTGACAACACAGTGCTTACCTAGTCGTAGAAGTTTAACATGTACTATCATCGACATGTTGGTTTTCCAGCAGGTAATTAGCTGCAAGTACAATCGGTTTTGACATTCATTAAAAAATTTAAACAGTCTATGATATAGACCAGTCTACACTTACACAGGTTTGCCATCCCCAACAAATGAAAACAGTAAAATACATGTTTGGTATGAGCATATGTCCATGTATTAAGGCTTTTAGTTCATAGTCTTTCTGTCAAAGTGTAAAACAAAACTATAAATTAGGCATGGTCATACCTTACAAATGAAAACATATGTGACTTTTGCTTTTCATATTGTTTAGTCATTAAGCTATAAAATTAAGCCTGTAAGAATTTAAGCACTTGCTTTACATATACTTTAGTTAGTTGAACACAGTTTGCTGGATTCCTCGAATCCCTGATGTTGCATTGCTAACTATGCTGCTTTGGCAATTATATTTTTAACAGGGAATATCTGTGGAGGTTCAGCAGGCTGCAGGATTATATCTGAAGAATAACCTGAGAAATGTGTATAATTTAATGCAGCCTGAATACCAGCAATATGTAAAAACAGAGTTGCTTCCTTGTCTTGGTGCAGCAGATAAACACATAAGATCTACTCTCCCCCAGAGTTGTTAATCGCGGATTGCGGAGCGGAGCGGACGACCCAAAAAATGGGATACCGGGATATCGGACAGTGGAATAAGTTTTTGTACTAATAACTATACAACCAATTCAACAAATAACACAGCACTCAAAAGATTTATAAAATCTAACGTCAAAGAGCAATGCTTAATCAAAATTCGAAATATTATAGATGATTCAAAATATAGTAGAAGATTCAAAACATCACATCTTAAAATTCAATCTTAGAACTATTCTATGAAAATTCAAGCAAAACATAAAAATCAAAGATCATCGTCAAAGATGTATTCTTCATAGATCATCAAAATATTCCTCTAATACTTCATCTTCATCATCATCATCTTCAACATTTTCTACCACCACTTGTTTATTCCTAGATGTACTTGCAGCTTCACGTAGCTTTGACCTCCTAGTGTAGAGTACAGGCTCATTAACACCACTTGCTTCGGCAACTTGAGCCCAAGTTAAATCATCATTTTCATGAACCAAGTTTTCTTCTAAAGGTTCACCATCTTCTCCTATCTCTCTTATCTCTTCTAGCAACCATTGAGTGTGATATTAATTTCACCAAATCCCATAGGATCAATTTTGTCCCAATTTTAAATCTTTCAATCAAAGCTTGGTTATACTTGATGAAAACCAAGTCTTGCAACCTTCGATGTTCCAACTTATTTCGCTTCTTGGAATGAATCTAAAATACAATAATGTGAAGTATTAATTTAATAATACTTGAATATAAGATACTTTAATATCCTATTTCTAGTAAAAAAATAATACTTACATGCCAAAAGATGCTCCAGTTACGCTCACATCCGGATGAACTGCAACCCAAACTCACCACTTTAACAGCTAACAATTGCAAATCCGGAGTTTCGGCTCCATAAGACTTCCACCACTCGACTGCAAGTAAAAAAACAATAATTGTCAACTTGAAGCTAATTGTCAAATTCCAATAATTGTAAAAAAAAATTAACTTCCATCTTACCTGGAGCTAATGTCGTCCTTTGTCTAATCGCCGCTTTTAAACCAAAGAGACCTATATCACCCTTATACCGTGTTGTATTGAAATCCTGTCTTCCACATCATCACTTTCACTAAGTGTCTCAATGCATTTACGGAGGCCTCTCACCAATTTAGAATCATTCTCAATTTCTGGTTTTGCATAATAATATTCAGGATTGAGATAGTAACCTGCAGAATGTAACGGATGATGAAGTTGACACTCTCATCTTTTATCAATGATGTCAAATACGGCTTTGTACTTGCTTGAATTTGAATTGAAAGCTTTCTCAATTGATTCCTTCGCTGCCCCCATTGCGGCATATATGTAACCCATTGCGGGTTTCCTTTCATTATCAACCATTCTTAGCACATCTACAAGAGGCGCCACGACCTTAAGAGCGTAGAACACATCATTCCAAAATGATGGCATAAGTATAATATTAGTTGCCCTTTTTTCTTTAGCCTCCTTGGCACATTTGGAACTAACCCATTCATCACAAGTGAACATTTCTCTAAGCTTACTTTTTAGTTCATGCAACCTTTGTAAAGTAAGGAAAGACGTAGCAAACCTTGTCACTCCATTTTTAACCAATTCAACATTGCCGGTAATCTTTCTCATTAGATTCAAAGCAAATGTGTGGTTATAAATGTTGCCCACAACCTTAATTCCATTTTTTACAACCTTATCAATCTTTGAAATTTTTCCGATGTCTTCTAACATAAGGTCTAAATAGTGGGCAGCACATGGAGTCCAAAACATGTTTGGCCTTTTGGAAGTTAAGATTTTACCCGCTGCTACATAATTACTTCCATTGTTGGTAATTAATTAAACAACATTTGGTTCACCCATTTCTTCAACAAAAGTGTCCAACAACTCAGCTAGCTTCTCCCCCGTCTTGGCATAATCTGAAGCATCGACATTTTTCACAAACATCCTTCCTGCCGGACAATTGACCAAGAAATTAATCAATGTTCTACCTTTTCTATCCGACCAACCATCTGACATAATTGAACATCCATATTTGATCTTTTGCACCTCGTGATTCTTCAACAAACCTTTTGTATAGTCCAACTCCTTTTGAAGGAGTGGAACCCTAAGTTCATAATAACTTGGCGGTTTCAAATAAGGACCATAGGTTCCAACAACTTCTAACATTTGCTTAAATGCTTTCGCATTTGCTACGTTAAAAGTAACTCCACAGTTATAAACAAATGAGGATCATTGATGCTTGTGTCTTTAGTCTTCTTAAAGACTAAATCCAATGGTCCTTTGGTCCTCTTGACAGCTATTGAAGATGTTTCACTCTCAACATGCCTCTTTCCGCTTCGAATTCGACCTATTTCCTCAATATCATTAGTATCATCCACATCTAATTGCACCATAACCTCATCTATTCCTCTTTTAATCCTCTCCTTCTCAACCATATCGGCACGTAATATTGCTTTAACTTCCGCCGGAGTTTTCAAGCAAGGAACTATATCACCTTTCATTCCTAATTGATGCTTTTTTTCTCTACTAATTCCACCACTACTAGTTAGATTCCAATGGTTATATTGCCATGCTATGTCAATATTAGCACCGCTTGGTTTGAATGTTTGACCACAAGAAGCAACCGAGATAGAATTCAGTGTAGAGGAAGATGTTGCCATATTATCTAAGAATTAAACATAAACAAAACTCATGGATGAATAAACAATAATTTAACATTAAAATCAATAAACATAATAGCAACACAGAAGTAAGTAGAATATTACAATCTTAAGTAAAAGTTTTTATAAACATGATTATAAACAAATTATAACAATTTTTAACACCGGTGCTCTTAAGTAAAAGTTTATAAAACATTATATTGCAATGGTTATATAAACATTAAAAACAACAAAAATAAATTATAAACATTAATTATAAATATAGCATAAACATTATAAAAATAAATTAAGAGCACCGATCAAAACATAAACATAAAAACAAGAAAAGTTTTTATAAACAAATTATAAAAACAAGAAGAATAGAATAGAATAAACATAAAAACAATAAAAAAAATTTATAAACAAATTATAAAAACAAGAAAAATTTTTATAAACAAATTATAAAAACAAGAAGAATAGAATAGAATAAACATAAAAACAATAAAAGTTTTTATAAACAAATTATAAAAACAAGAAAAGTTTTTATAAACAAATTATAAAAACAAGAAGAATAGAATAGAATAGCAGCAGACTAGTAGTAGAAGTGTATCAAAACAAGGAAGAAGTAGTAAGAAGTAGCACAGAGAAGTAGGTAGTAGACGTAATGGAGATGAACTTACTTGAAGAGTGGAGACGATACGACAGAAAGGAAGGAGTGGAGATGGAGCGGTGTATTAGAACAGAGAGAAAGAAGAAGTCTGAGCGGTGTATTAGGGCAGAGAGAAAGAAGAAGTCTGGACGTTTAAAAGAAAACTAAAGAAAAAAAGGTTTTGTATGTTTTAAAATCTGAGGGCAAAAATGTAATTTGGCGTAAAAAAAATTAAAAAAAAAGCAAACCGGGTAACCCGCTCCGCCCAGGGAGCGGAGCGCTACCCGCGACCCACGATTGACCGGAAACGACCGCTTTCTCTAACCTGGGATTCACTCCCGTCTATGCGTGCGGAGGAGGGCCTCCCCGGCCAGATCGCCCGGGATCGCGCCGGGAGCAGCCACTATTAACAACTCTGCTCTCCCCTTTGTATTACTACTAATTGATTTCTCTTCCTTCAAGAATAAACTTTCAATGGTGGACACTCCATTCCTAACAATATCCCCCGGGGACCTCAACCTTGTCCTCATAGTTGAGCTAAATTGGAGATCCTAGACCTAATTGATAGGCTTATTCTTCCACTTGATTTTTACTTGATTCACCTAGATTGTCCCGTGGCAAATATTTCCTTTTCCAATAAACACCTTCACACACTTAATATTTTACTGCATATTATTTTAATGCATATGCAGATTTGTGAAGATGTTCCTCAAATTCTTGAAGCTGCGTCCCATCAATATATTTCTTCCACTCACTAGTAAAATACCCGTGCGTATATGTTACGTGCATTTGTTTTCAAAATGTAATAAAAATGAAATGAAAGAAAGACAGGGGAATTTTTTAATGCATCTTATATATTACTTAGACACTACATGAAAATGCTAAAATGCTCTTAGATTTTAGAGATGCATCTTCAGACACATCCCAAAATATATCAAATACATGCGTAAGTGAATCAAACTCTTATTTTGTTAAAAAATAGTTCATAAATACATATTCGAAATTTTAAGGGTAATTGTTGGTCATAATGAGAAGAAAGTAGAGGTAATGGTAATGGTAGACACTTTAAGGAGATACATCTTCAGATTTTTTATAGGCAAATTAGAGGTGTATCACCTGCAATGTCTTGTTTGTGTGATTTTATTTTTGTCCGGAGATGCATCTCCAAAATTTGGAGGGCACTTTCGAATTTTCATATGGTGTTTTTCAACCACATAGGGTGCAGCTAAAAATTCACAAAGACAAAATTGCTTAATCAAAAGAGTTTATTATTTTTAAAAGAGATAATAAGCTCGTGCCTATAACTTTTTTCTTATATAAAAATATTTTAATTGGTAGTATATTTTTTTTATATATAAATATTATTTTTGTTTTTACATTATTTTTAAAAATATTTGAATCAATAGTAAATTTGTTCTCGTATATAAATTTTAATTAATTTTCTTTTAGATCTACTCAAATCTATTTTAAAAAATAATCAAACACATTAAAATAAATTATACACCTTTGAAATTACTTTTGATTTTTTAAATATAAAAATTAAAGATACACTTATTAAATTTTAAAGTATATATATTTTTAATCATTCATATAATTTTCTCGTATTTGCACCATTAGCATACTTTTTTCCTATAGATCTATATTTTCTCTTATTTACATCAATGACATACTAATACACAATTAAAAAATAGTATACGCCTTGAAATGAATGTAATAAAGTGAATGTATAGTGATACACAAAAGAAACCAAATGTCCAAAGATGGTAGATAGCTTAGTTCAAAGTATGTGGAGAGATGTTGAGTTCGAATGGTCCACCACAAATTCATTTGGTTTAGTTGGTGGAATATTCACTGTATGGAGGAAGGGAACCTTTCCCCCATAATTAGTTTTAGGGGACAAGGTTACCTTGGTTTGAAAACTTTGTGGAAAGGGAAGATTTTGTATATCATCAATATTTACTCTTCGTGTTACTTGGCTGACAAGAGGCAAATGTGGGCAGAAATTTTGGAAAGGAAGACTAAATTGAAATCGGGGGAATGGTTATTAGGAGGTGACTTCAATGTGATAAAAAACGTGGACGAAAGCAACAATAAGCGCTCTCATTATAGGGCTGAAAGGGAGGATTTTGGGGACTTTATTGAGTTCATGAATTTGGTAGATTTACCAACCTCTGGCAATAAATTCACCTGGTTTTGCTCCAATGGTAGAAGCTGCAGCCTGTAGCGTGCGATTTTTGTCGGTGACACGACCACCTTACCGCAATGATTGAAATTGGGTGCTACTTTCTGATTTCTTATTTATCCTATGAAGCTGGAAAGGAAAGGGAAGCTATCTAAAACTAACCTTGCACGCAAATGTTTTCTTCAACAAATGCTAAGAGATTGGGGGGTCGGGGTCAGGTTATACAAAGGGAAGTTGTTAATTACCCGGTGTATATATGGTTATCCATAGACCTTTTATGGCATTGATTTAAATACTTTCTGGTGTTTATCTATTATGGGATGGGAAAGTTTCTCCTTTGGGAGTGTTAGAGAGTGTTTTTGTTGTTTTTGGGTTTTCTGATGTTTTTGGTAAGGTACTGGACCTAAAGTTTTTGATTTGTGTGCTCGCTAAGATTTCACAATCTTATGCCTACGTATTCCCGTTAAAGAAAACTGGGAAATCAGAGCAATCGTAGTTCCTCCTATTCTATGGGAGGAAAGATGTTTGGTGTCTTGTTCAAAACCCAAGATTGAAGCTAGATGAGTATTTGTGTCTTGTTCAAAGCCCAAGATTGAAGCTAGATGTTATTTGTGTCTTGTTTAAAGCCCAAGATTGAAGCTAAAGGTTTGACTGAGAGAGAATTTGTCATCTCTAAAGGGAGATATCTCACCTGTTCATCACAGTTGTTGGGTAATCGATTATAAAAGGGAATTACTTTAACTGGAATGTATGGAATCCAGCAATGCCATAATTTCCTTTATAATGGAGATGTCCTGAAGGAAGAAACTTTAACTCAATGTAGAGGAATGCCATTTTTCCTTAGGAGTTTTCCATGCTAAGAGAGGGACATTGGCTTGGACGTAAATAATCCAGAGGCTTGCCACTTACAGCAATTAGATGAAAGAGGAAGTTTTACCAGGATAAAGAGAAGGACTCCAGCTTGGATTTTGAATTAACAAGTGTGTCACTTACATCAATTATCTAGGAAAAAAGATTTTGGTTGTCTGTTTTGATGTGTGATGTATAGAGAAAATATCCTTCTGCAGAGTGGAATCTTGCTTTCCTCTAAGGTGATGTTGATTTTTGTGTGCCTTGATCAAAGCCCAAGGTTGAAGCTGAAAGGTTGACTCTATTTGAGGAGTTTTATATCTGTCTTGTACAAAACCCAAGATTGCGGCTAAAAAGGGATTGACTCAGCTGGAGAGTATTTATCTGTCTTGTACAAAGCCTAAGATTGAGGCTGAAAATAGATTGACTCCAGTGGGGAAAAATCATTATACAAAGCCTAAGAGAAGGCTGGTTGGGGAAATTATTATATGAAGCCTAAGAGGAGGTTGGCTTCTGCTGAGGATTGTTGAAGTCTAAGAGCAAGTCCAAATTGTATGTGGTGGGGAATCCAAAGGTTTTGCTCTTTCGGGGGATTTGAAGAAGAGTTGAGATATCAGAGACCATGAGGCTCTGATTCTACTGAGGATTTGTTGGTGGTAATTTAACCCTAGCTGGGGAATTTCTTAAAATGAAAGCTTAAAGATTGAGTTTGAAAACCTATGGAGGTTTCAACTCTGTTGGATATTAGTATGTTGATGAAATGATCAGGATTTTTCCTGTGTTTTTAGGAAACTTGAGGATTTTTGTGAGATCCTAAAGGAGATGAGACTTTCCAAGTCTTACTTGTAGGAAGAGGTTAACTCTTAACTAGAGGATGATCTTTGTATGATGCCCAAGAGGATGCTGTTGGTTTAAGGGATGAGAATCAACCCTAGAATGGTATGATGTTTTGGGATTCTGACTCTCCGGAGGATTGAACTAGTAGAGATGACTAAGTTCTGTATTATACCTATAGGAGGCCTTTGGGTCCTTTTACTAAGCCCAAGAGGAGGCTGAGAACTTCTAAGAAGCCTGTGGGTCCTTGTACAAAGCCTAAGAGGAGGTTGGGGATGCTTTTAGGAAGCCTGTGGGTCCAAGCCTAAGAAAATTTCAAGAAAGGTTTCACCGGGAATAAGTCCTTTCTTTGCAGAACAGTTCTAGGGTTTGAAGAAATTCAAGAGAGGTTTCACCGGGAATTAATCCTCTCTGGGGAAATGAATTTCTTGTGCACATACTTCTAAGTTTGGACAGTCTTGAGAAAAGTTTCATCGAGAATAATGCCTTTCTCTGTTCCATATTGTATAAGCACAAGAGGAGGCAAGACTGTATCTGGAATTTCCTATGGGGAACTAGTTTTGACTGTGTTGAAAGAGTAACCTCTGGTTTGATCTAAACCTAGACCTAACTGCTGGGGAAAACTCTAAGCAAGTATGTACAAGCATATATACAGATGAAATATATAAACAAGTATATGTTGAAGAGATAGTGGAACTTACAGTTGTGCAAGCCCAAGCATAATAACTACAGCTGTATGGTTAGTTTTTCAAGAAATTGAAGAAAGTTTTGATAAAACTTTGAATTTGAATTTGAATAAGAAAGAAAGTTGTTTTAAAAAGAAGTTTGGGGATTATACTCAAGGAGAGGCCCAGATGATTTATTTTGAAAAGACGACGATCGCGTCGTAGTTTTGAAAACCACAGAGGGACTTATACAATAAATGATGCCCAGATTATTGTATTTGCAAAGAGGATGAGTCTTACACTCTATTAGAGGCCCAAAAGTTTATTTGAAAAGAAGAAAGATGAGGCTTACAACTCGAGGGGAGGCCCAGTTGAAAATTGTTTTGAAAACGGCGATCGCGCCGAGATTGTTTAAAATCGCATCAGGACTTATACAATGACTGAGGCCCAAAAAGGTTTATTTACAAAGGGATGAGACTTACACTCTACCAAGAGGCCCAAAAATGTTTTGAAAAAAGTTTGTGAGGGTGAAGACAATTAAAGCCCTAATTTGATTTAAAAATGCATTTTAATTTGAATAAAAATCAATTAAAATAATCAAAATTATCAAACATGTATGAAAAACAAGTTGTGATTTTGGATTAATGTTTGAAAAATTATGTTTTATCCATAGAATGATTTGAAAATCATTTGAATTTGAAAAATCAAAAGAAAGAAATATTTTTAAATGCTTAAAAACAAATAAAAATGAATTCTTTACAAAAATATCAAATATATAAAATAAATAATATTTTTTATGAAATTTTTGTAGAATAAAATATTTTAATATTTTTGTGAGTTTTGAAAAAAAAGAATCAACCAAAAATAATGAAAATTGAAGGAGAAATTAATTTTTGAAGTTGTAAAGAAATGGTAAAGAAAAATGTGAAGAAATTAAGTGGTAAAAAAAAGAGATGGCCCTCCCAAGGTTTGAACCCACGCCCTTGGGGTGGAGGGTTCAAAATTTACCAACTGAGCTATGTGCGTGTGGTGACAGAGAATGAGAGGGAGTGAGTAATATGTGAAAAATCCTTTTGAAAATAGTTAAAAAAAAATAAAATCAAAAGGTCTGGGGCGAGGAGGATTCAAACCCCAGACCTTGAACACGCTCACACACAAATACTAGTGTTTCCACTAGAGCGCAATGCCAATTCAAGTATATAGTGGCAATGAAATAATATATAGTAAGTTTGGATTTGAAAACCTGAAAATGGCGCCATGGCCATCTTCTTCCTTGAACCATCATCAGAGTTGCAAAAACAACTCTATCTCCTTCATTTCTCAATCATTTGGGAAGATGTAAAAATGAATCTCGTTCGTTTTTTGACAAGGGATTGAATGGTTCTTTTCAATTTTATTTATTTTAAGTGTATCAAGAGATACCGTGTTATAATTAGATGAACCCTAAAAAATGCAAGAACTACATGAAATCTTATACACGCAAGATAAATAGCAATTGGTTGAGGGTTATCATTCTATGAACATCCTGAAACACATTGGTAACTTGAAAACATATTTATGATGCTTGCATTATAGAGTTTGAAAGTTAAAGGCTTACCTCTACAAGAAGGAATCGAATTCTGTTGTAGAGGTGTTACAGAAGTGAAACAATGATCTAGATAGCTTCCTTAGGCCTCAAGGACTGTGTTACAATGATTAGAATGGATTTAAACTTCCTGAATTGAGTAGCTCGAATCCAACTGCAACTTATGATGTGTGTTGAGCAAATGGGGTATGACTTAGTGATCCTGATGTTACAGATGGAATGTAAATGTTTAGATCACTTCCACATAGTGTATGTGAAGTGTTTAAATGCTTGGTTTGGACATAATTGCTCTGATTTGAGAATTCCAAACTTTCACTCTTTAAGGACTTAAAATTTGGCAAGAAAGAGGATTTGTGAGAAAATAAGCATTGTGGTTGTTTTGGTGTGATCTGAATGAAGCAATGTGACCTCTATTTATAGTAGAGGAGGTTTGTCTTGGAGGAATAGTGTTGGCTTGAAGATTGGCTTGAATTCAAAAGTTTTGGCAAGATGTATCATTGCCCATCACACAAGGTACCATAGCCCTCCACATGGCTAGCTTTTCTTTTGACTCAATCCACATTCCTCATATGCTTTTATTGTTGTTTATAGGAGCATCTTGACTGAAAAGAGTCCTTTTATTGAATGTGCACTATTGCACATAAATGCCATTTAGAATTCAAGGCACAAGGTGACAAAACCCATCATGCCATTTGAGTTTCCTTGACTCCTTGGTCCAACCTTGCAGGTTTGTGGTGATTCATCTGTTATACACAGAATGTGAGTGGTTTTGATCATTACTCTTGCCAAAAAGAATCGTGGCTAGCAAGAAATGTCCAAAACTGTCTTGTAGACAGTTTACAGCAAGGCATGTTGGACACTCCATATCTCCTTGCTCAAATGGAGTTTGATGATGTTCTGATGCTCTTTAGAAAACTTGTATATCCTACTTTAACTTTGATTTCTAACATTGGTCTTGAATCAACTTAGATCATGGTGAAAAATGGTCTCAAAGTTGGTGAAAAACCAAGACAGATTCTGTCCCAAAATTTTCACTAAGTGTTGGAAAAAGTGGTCATTTTCATGTTTTTATGATTTTGATCAGTCCATAACTCAAAATCCATGATGATTTGGAATCTGATGTAGTTGACACTTTTGAAGTATGTCATGTGAAATTTTATTTGAGCTTTATATGGAAGAAAAATGCCTTGGGGTTTGGGAGTTATGACCTTGCAAAGTTGGTACCAAATCCATTTTGTTCCATAACTTAGAAAATTTTAAGTTTCTTAAGGTTGCCCCTTTTGCAAGTAACCCTATTTTTCTTGATTTTTCTTGATGGATGATGATCAAAACCATACATTAACATTGTTTTTGACTTAGGGGAGCCACATTTGTGAAAAAATTCAAAAAGTCAAACTTGATTTTGGGCACAATTGACTTTTTTGTCAGATGAATTCTAAACAGTGTGATCTTCTATGCAATCAAGTTCTTGACCTAATTCAAACCTAATGGATGGATTCCATAGGTGTTTTAGGGTATCTTGAATCATGTCCCAAGGTTTGGGAACATGTCTTGGTCCAAAGTCAAAGGTACAGTTGGCTTTTTCTTCAAAACCCTAATTGTGGTCCAGATGAATTTGAAACTTGTGAATCAAGCTTCTTGGATCAATCCATTGTTATAAATAGATCAATATGGTGTATTTGAGGCCCTTAAATCATGTCTTTAGGTCTTGGTTCATGTTTTGCCTCAAAAGGCAACTTAGGGGTGAATTAGGTCAAGAAACCCTAATTCCTGATTTTTGATGACTGCTCCTTCTAAGGCCATTTTGACTTGATGATGGGACTCATAAGGTTCCTTTGAGAATTTTGGATCATGTTTTGAAGTATTGGCTCATACCCAGAGGAAAATTTTATCTGGAGGCCTTGGTCGACCAAAACCCTAATTTGGTGACACTGGCGATCTTGAGGCTCGATCCACTTGGAATGTTGCAACCTTGTGCTTGATTCTTGATATGGGAGACCTCTTGATCCTTCATGGGTGTTTGAGAGGTTAGACAAGTTGAGGATCATGTCAATTCTTGATTGATCTCTTGTCTAAGTGCTCTGAGAGGGCTCAAAACCCTAATTCTTGATTGTAGTGAATACTCAACAATCCTTGAGGAGATTGAAGAGGCATGAAGGTACATCCATATTGTGGTGATGATTTGGACAATGATGGGAAATCTTGGTGGTCAAAATTTGGGGTATGACAGATGCCCCTATTTAATCTTCTTGGACCCGAAGGTGTGAATGGCGGAGGTATTCGAACATTCAGGGTGCAAGAGGATTAAATATCGGAATACCCGAAATTTTGACTGTGGTTATGGATAGGAATTTGCTCATCCATCTTCTTTTGCTAAGAAATGTTTCTTAGAGAAAGAGTAAAACTTCACCTCGATCCTGGTCTTCAGCCACGGAACTGGTCTCAGTTTTTGTATTTTTTTAAGTAAACTTCCCCTCGATCCTGGTCTTCAGCCACAGAACTGGTCTAAGTTTCTTCTTAAAATAAACTTCCCCTCGATCCTGGTCTTCAGCCACGGAACTGGTCTCAGTTTCTTCTTGAAATAAACTTCCCCTCGATCCTGGTCTTCAGCCACAGAACTGGTCTCAGTTTCTTCTTGTCGAGTTCCTTCCTCGACAAGGAACGCTATTTGTAGCGGTCTTCATCAAACTTCTCACCGAGTTTTTACTAGGGAGACGCCATTTGATGGAAAAAATTTGATGTCAGACTTGTTGGGGGAACCCATTTGTCTGAACTATAGAGGTGTGCAAACTTCTCTGTGGGAGATGCCATTTGTCGACCTACTGGGGAAAAATGAGTCTCTTGAGAGACCACCTTTCACTTGGTGAGGTTACATCATACTTTTCTTCGAGATCTTTCTTAGAGAAATGCCATGTGATATAATCCAAATTTGAGGTGCTGATGGCTTCATTAACATCGAATTTCTTGGGAGAAAAGCTGGTGTTTTGCTAATAGTCTTCTGTCGAGAGGCTTTCTCTGGGGATTTTCCTTAATCCGGGAAAGCAAAAATTTCGTCTTCAATGGTGAAGAGTGATGTTCCAAAGGTGTCTATCGAGCGTCTTCTCGCCTTTCAGAGGTTCAAGTTATCAAAGTGGTCGAGGACAGGCTCCAATCCAGAAATAAACTGGGGAGAGATTGTTTAGACGGTATTTCCTGTTAAGGAAAGAACGCAAACCGGGATTTTGGTCCTATTTGACGTGGATAGGAAGACTGACGACTCTATTGAAAAGAGGACACTTATCACTTGGAGATGAATATGACCAGAGTGATATTAATGCAACATGTATATGAATATGAATCAATTATGCATGATGTATGTATGTTTATGTTGACAAAACAGACACGACATACATACTGGTGAATGAACACGACGGGATACTTGGCCACTGTGGGGGATAAAAAGTATCATTGGTTCAACATAGTAATCCTTTCCTGCCTAGGGGGGTAGACCTTACCGGGGAAGAAAAACTATCAATTGGTCTTTAGAGGTAAGAACTCTATCAGGGATATCAGATGGGACATTACATCTGAAATAGTTGATCCTTCATTCAGGGGTACCAGTTTAGAAGAAGTACTTTGATTCTGCATTTTGAGGTTTGATCACTTCCGGAGAAGCCATCGATGTTCCTTTTTATGTTCAGTAATCAAAAGGAATTGCCATCTTTATTTTAAAAGCAGAAGAAAATTTTACAAGTAAACTTATTTTTGTTTTGTTTCAAGAATCGTTGATCATGTTAAAAATGTCATTCTGTAAAGCAAAATAAATGAGAATTGCAAATGAAAACGCTGATGCTCAAATTTTATTGATAGAATGGTAATCAGCCAAGCGTGTGATCCCATAGAGTATTACAAAGTTTAGAAAATGGTTATTTAACGGAAAAGGGGCTACATTGAAACATAATGACCGCTATCCTTCCACCAACTTTGAATTCTGGACATTCTGAGCTTCTGTCGAAGGTGACCTTGACTGAAGTCTTTTGACAGATGGTGTTACCGCTGGGGATTTAACCTTGTCGGATATAGTTACTTGCCATGAATCAATAATTTTTTCCTGGATTGTTTTTTTGAGGCTTTAAATCCATCGGGATGATTTTTGCTTATGTCTCTAATTTTTGCCTGGACCGCCCTTTCGGGTTTTCAATCCACCAAGACGATTTTTTAGGCGAAGTATTTCTTGACTACATCAATATTCGTGGGGTAGGTAAACTCCTCTCCATCCATGGTTGCGAGTCTCAAGGCACCGCCTGAGAAGGCTTTCTTAACAACGTAAGGGCCATCATAATTCGGAGTCCATTTGCCCCTGGAATCAGTGAGAAATGATTATATCTTCTTGAGCACGAGGTCTCCTTTCTTGAAGACACGGGGTCAGACTTTTTTGTCGAACACTTTTTTTATTCTTTGCTGATATAGCTAACCATGACACAAAGCTGTCATTCTCTTTTCTTCGATTAGGTTCAGTTCATCGTGTCGACTTTGACACCATTCAGCTTCTGTTAGCTTAGCTTCCATCAATACCTTGATTAATGGTATCTCTACTTCTATGGGAAGCACTGCTTCCATGCCATATACTAGAGAAAAAGGGGCCGCCCCTGTTGAAGTGCAGATAAATGTTCGATAACGGTGAAGAGCAAAGGGTAACATCTTGTGCCAGTCTTTGTAGGTTACAACCATCTTTTGAATGATCTACATGATATTTTTGTTAGCCGCTTCTACCGCCTCGTTCATCTTAGGCTGATAGGGAGATGAGTTATGGTGTTCGATCTTGAACTCAACACACAACTCTTTCATCATCTTGTTGTTCAAGCTGGATCCATTATCAGTAATGATCTGGCTTGGAACACCATAACGACAAATGAGATGGTTTTTGATAAATCGAACCACCACTTGTCGGGTCGCATTGGTGTATGACGCTGCTTCGACCTATTTGGTGAAGTAGTCAATGGCTACTAGGATGAACCGATGTCCGTTTGAAGCTTTGGGCTCAATCATGCCAATCATGTCGATTCCCCATATAGAAAAGGGCCATGGAGAAGAAAGAACTTTGAGATGCGTTGACGGTACATGAATTTTGTCTGCGTATATCTGACACTTGTGACATCTCCTCATGTACTTGTAGTAATCAGATTCCATTGTCAGCCAATAATATCCCGCTCTCAGAATTTTCCTCGCCATTATGTGTCCATTGGCATGAGTGCCAAAGGAGACTTCGTGAATTTCTTTCATCAACATGTTTACTTCTTGTCTATCTACGCATCTGAGCAAAACTATGTCGAAGTTTATCTTATAGAGTGTATCACCGTTCAGGAAGAAGTTGCCAGCCACTCTTCTGAGAGTCTTCCTGTCTTTTCTTGATGCCCCAGACGGGTACTCTTGTCTTTGAAGGAAGCACTTGATATCATGATACCAGGGTTTGTCATCTATGACTGCTTCAATTGTGAAGATATAAGCGGGCCTTTCAAGACTCATTATGTCAATCTTAGGTACATCGTTCCATTGACTTACATTAATCATGGAAGAGAGAGTGGCTAGTGCATCAGCCATGTGATTTTCTTCACGAGGGATATGATGAAACTCGATTATGTTAAAGAATGGTAACAACCTTCTCGCGTAATCTTTGTAAGGAATCAATCCTGATTGGTATGTGTTCCACTCTCCTTTGATCTGATTGATAACTAGGACTGAGTCTCCATACACATCCAAGTTCTTTATCCTTAGGTCAATAGCTTCTTCGAGACCCATGATACAAGCTTCGTATTCGGCCTCATTGTTTGTGCTTTTGAATGTTAATCTGGAAGTGAAAGGAATATGGGTACCCTGAGGTGTTACGATGATTACCCCAATCCCATTTCCATAAGTGTTGACGGCTTCGTCGAATATTAATCCCCATTCGGAACCTGGTTCCGGCCCTTCAATTGGTAGCGGTTTATCGTAATATTTCATTTTTAGGTACATGACATCTTCGTTTGGGAAGTCAAATCTGACTGATTTCTGATCGTTAATCGGTTGATGAGCCAAATGATCGGCTAAAATACTTCCTTTGACGGCTTTCTGAGCATGGTACTCAATGTCGTATTCTGATAACAACATCTGCCAATGAGCAATCCTTCCCGTGAGAGCAGGCTTTTCAAAGACGTACTTGATCGGGTCCATTCGGAGATTAACCAAGTAGTGTGGCAAATCATGTACTGGCGAAGACGTTTGGCTGCCCAAGCCAGAGCACAACAAATTTTCTCGAGCATAGTGTACCGAGTTTCACAGTCCATGAACTTCTTGCTTAAGTAGTAAATGGCAGACTCTTTTCTTTTTGTCTCGTCTTGTTAGCCAAGCACACAACCCATGGAGTCTTCCAAGATGGTTAGTTAGATGATCAATGGTCTTCTTTCCACTGAAGGAGACAGAATCGATGGACTCAACAGATATTCTTTGATGCTTTTGAAAGCTTTTTGGCAATCTTTTCCATACACAACTTTGGTTCTTTCTGAGTAGTTTGAAGATTGGCGCGCATGTCGCGGTCATAAGGGATATGAACCTGGAGATGTAATTCAGACATCCCAAAAATCCTCTAACCTGTTTTTCAGTCTTTGGTGAAGGCATTTCTTGAATGGCCTTGACCTTGTCAGGATCAACCTCAATTCCTTTCTGTCTGACGATGAATCCTAAGAGCTTTCCTGAGCGGACACCGAACATGCACTTATTGGGATTCAAGCAGAGTTTTTATTTTCTCAGACGCTCGAATAACTTTAATAGGTGTTCCACATGCTCTTATTCTATTTTAGATTTGGTAATCATGTCATCGACGTATACTTCAATCTCTTTGTGCATTATGTCGTGAAACAGAGTTGTCATGGCCCTTTGATAGATTGCTCCTGCGTTTTTCAGACCGAACGATATTACCTTGTAACAAGAGGTGCCCCATGGGGTGATGAATGAAGTTTTCTCCATTTCTTCCGGCGCCATTTTGATTTGATTATAGCCCGGGAATCCATCCATGAAGGAGAAGACTTTCAATTTCGTTGTGCTGTCTATCAGCATGTCAATGTGTGGTAGGGGGAAGTCATCCTTCAGACTTGCTTTGTTCAGATCCCTGTAGTCTACGCACATTCTAACTTTTCCGTCCTTTTTCGGAACTGGCACTATGTTGGCTAACCATTGAGGATATTCTGAGGTGGCGAGGAAACCTGCATCGATATGCTTATGCACTTCCTCTTTAATTTTGATGGCTATATCTGGATGAGTCCTTCTTAGTCTTTGTTTTACCAGAGGACATTCTGTTTTCAGTGCTAAGTGATGTTCCACGATGCTGGTATCCAACCCTGGCATGTCCTGGTAGGACCAAGCGAATACATCTGGAAACTCTTTAAGAAGTTTTATCAAGCCTTCTCTAATAGTAGGATTGAGCAGTGCTCCTATCTTAACTTCTTTCTTTTCTTTATATAAACCCAAATTGACTGTTTCCAGCGGCTCTTTGTGAGGCTCAATAGACCTTTCCTCTTGTCTTAGTAGTCGGGAGATCTCTTCTGGAATTTCTTCGTCCTCTTCTTCGTCTGCTTCAAATATCGGGAATTCAAAGTTGGGAGAAGGCATTCGTATGTTTCAATGGGGTTTAAAACAAGTAATCTGCATGACGTGATGATTCGTTTTTTAGCAAAGATAAAGAAAATGCAAGAGTGTGTGTAGTGTATTTTCAAAAAAATGCTTGTTTTTATTTTAGGTCATTTTTAGGATTACCATTTTTTGGAAAAAAATGAAAAATGAAAACAACAATAAATGCGGGAATTCAGAATGACATTATTTATTCATGATTTGTCGATTCTTGAAACACAACCCTATAAAACAAAAACTCTGTCGCTTTGGGCGAAGCGACGAGGGACATTTACAGAAAAGTGAGCCCTATAAAAACATCCATTTCACTTGGGCAAAGTGAAAGGTTTAAAACAAAGATGGTAATTACTTCAACTTATGGACGACTTTCGGGACATCGACTGCAACCCAATGGCGACGGACTCCTCTGTGAATCACAAAGTCTGGTACTTCCCTTCTCGGTTTGTCTTCAGAAATGACACTGATTTTGGCGGAGTAGGATCATTGGAGTCTTCTTCCCATGCAAAGTTGTCATAGGAGAACTCTTCTGTCGCATCTTCCATAGTGTTTTCACTCTCAAGAGGATCTCCCCATCCAGTTGGCTGGATGTCCTTAAGCCTGATACGAGAGCTTTCGGGAGCACTGTATTTGACCAAGAAGTCATATTTATCGCTTGGCTGTCCCAAGGTGTCCCATGTTTCTGTGGGAATAGACGAGTCATCCTCCTTAATGACGTTGACCTCGGGAAATGCATAGTTAATGAATTCTTGTCCTGCAATCTTTGCAAACTCATCACCGTGGTGCTGGACATCTTCAGAATGTCCTAAATAATGATTCCATGACTCTGTGGGGACATGGGTATTCTTTTCGAGATTACTCAGTTGATAGACATTATCAGGCTGATTCTTTTGCCCCAAGTCTTCCGTGTACGGCTTCCAGATAGGCAAGTCATCTAGGGGATCATAATAATCATAGTCAAAGTTGTCTTTCATCAGAGTGTCTTCCTCTAATGAGTTGGGTGGAGCACGACATCCTTCGGGATCACAATCTCCATAGATCATTCTGACGTCTGATCTCGGTATATATCTTGGGCTCTGCATTGGAAAACAGAATGACATGTACGTTTCTCCCTGAGATATACAACCTTCATCCTTGAGATAAGACTTCCACTCTTCATCCGTATCGAAGGAGTCGTTCCTATCGATGGTGTGTACTTCTTGAGATACTGGGTGGAGAAAACCTCCACTGTGGAAGAAAAACTGAATGGGAGGAAAACTTTCATCCTTCTTGATAGTCTGGGCACAGGCCAGAGAGAAACCAAGAACTTTTCTTTCCTTGTTATCTGTAGGAGTTACAATTTGTCCCCATCCTTATACGCCATTACTCCGGATCACTTTGAGAGTGTCTTTGTATGAGGAAATCAACATCCCTCTTTCTGGTTAATTCTCATTGCTCACCGAGAGTGCTTGGAACTGGGTTCCAACAACCTCTTCTGGTTCTACACAGGAGAATGTTGATAAGTTGCTCACGATTAAGGCTTGCTCTCCGCATACTGTGACTAATTTGTCATTCTTGACGAACTTCAGCTTCTGGTGAAGTGTCGAAGTGACTGCCCCAGCTTTGTGTATCCAAGGTCTTCCTAATAAACAGCTGTATGCTGCTCGGATGTCCATGACCTGGAAAGTGACTTGGAAAGTGTGAGGACCGATGGTTATGGGAAGATCGACTTCGCCGATAACTGTTTTTCTAGATCCGTCAAAGGCTTTGACGATGATCTCACTGCCTCTCCTCGGAGCTCCTTGAAATGATAGTCGTACCAGAGTTGATTTTGGCATTACATTTAAAGATGACCCCGTATCCACCAGAACGCTGGCTAAAGCATCGTCTTGGCAGTTAACTGTAATGTTGAGTGCCATATTATGGTTCTTGCCTTCCTCCGGCAGTTCTTCATCACTGAAAGAATCGTGGGTAGCAAGAAATTTCCAAAATTGTCTTGTAGACAGTTTCCAGCAAGGCATGTTGGACACTCCATATCTCCTTGCTCAAATGGAGTTTGATGATGTTCTGATGCTCTTTAGAAAGCTTGTATATCCTACTTTAACTTTGATTTCTAACATTGGTCTTGAATCAACTTGGATCATGGTGAAAAATGGTCTCAAATTTGGTGAAAAACCAAGACAGATTCTGTCCCAAAATTTTCACTAAGTGTTGGAAAAAGTGGTTATTTTCATGTTTTTGTGATTTTGATCAATCCATAACTCAAAATCCATGATGATTTGGAATCTGATGTAGTTGACACTTTTGAAGTATGTCATGTGAACTTTCATTTGAGCTTTGTATGGAAGAAAAATGCCTTGGGGTTTGGGAGTTATGACCTTGCAAAGTTGGTACCAAATCCATTTTGTTCCATAACTTAGAAAAATTTAAGTTTCTTAAGGTTGCCCCTTTTGCAAGTAACCCTATTTTTCTTGATTTTTCTTGATGGATGATGATCAAAACCATACATTAACATTATTTTTGACTTAGGGGAGCCACATTTGTGAAAAAATTCAAAAAGTCAAACTTGATTTTGGGCACAGTTGACTTTTTTGTCAGATGAATTCCAAACTGTGTGATCTTCTATGCAATCAAGTTCTTGACCTAATTCAAACCTAATGGATGGATTCCATTGGTGTTTTAGGGTATCTTGAATCATGTCCCAAGGTTTGGGAACATGTCTTGGTCCAAAGTCAAAGGTACAATTGACTTTTTCTTCAAAACCCTAATTGTGGTCCAGATGATTTTGAAACTTGTGAATCAAGCTTCTTGGATCAATCTATTGTTGTAAATGGATCAATGTGGTGTATTTGAGGCCCTCAAATCATGTCTTGAGGTCTTGGTTCATGTTTTGCCTCAAAAGACAACCCTAATTCCTGATTTTTGATGACTGCTCCCTCTGAGGCCATTTTGACTTGACGATGGGACTCATAAGGTTCCTTTGAGAATTTTGGATCATGTTTTGAAGTATTGGCTCATACCCAGAGGAAAATTTTCATCTGGAGGCCTTGGTCGATCAAAACCCTAATTTGGTGATACTGGCGATCTTGAGGCTCGATCCACTTGGAATGTTGCAACATTGTGCTTGATTCTTGATATGGGAGACCTCTTAATCCTTCATGGGTGTTTGAGAGGTTAGAAAAGTTTAGGATCATGTCAATTCTTGATTGATCTTTTGTCTAAGTGCTTTGAGAGGGCTCAAAACCCCAATTCTTGATTGTAGTGAATACTCAACAATCCTTGAGGAGATTGAAGAGGCATGAAGGTACATCCATATTGTGGTGACAATTTGCACAATGATGGGAAATCTTGGTGGTCAAAATTTGGGGTATGACACAGTCGTCTAGACATATTTCTTGTCTCAGCAGGCTTGTTAGTGGATTGGAACTCTGCGCTACAAATAGTTGGTAACAGAGGCGTTTTGGATCACAGACCGGTTTGGCTCAAGGCTAGGAACGTCAATTGGGGTCCCAAACCTTTCAAAACTTTTCAGTGTTGGTTTGATCATTATGATTTCATCTTGTTTGTCAAAATGAAATGAATTTCTTTTGTAGTTGAAGGTAGTGCGGCATATGTACTGACTATCAAGTTCAAATTGCTTAAAGATAGGCTCGGATGGTGGAACAAACACATCATTGGTTAGCTAGATCTTTCTATGGAGCGTGAAGTTGATATCATCAATGAGGTGGGGGAAATAATAGCTGCTGGTTTGGGGAGAACTTAGAATATCGATTTGAAAAAGAGAGAGGTGGCTCAAATTGAATTATGGAAGAACTTGCGCTCAGACTGTATTGTTTATCAGAAATCAAGAGCTAAATGGATCCAAGACGGAGATCAAAACACGAAGTATTTTCATGTTATGCTTAATCATAGGTCCAGGAAAAATACCGTTTCAGCAATACTTGTTAATTCAGAATATGTGGAGGATGTATATAATGTGAAGTTGGATGCTATGGAGCATTTCAAGGTTATATTTCAATCAATTCCTTGCACTATACCAGAATTGAATTTTACAGACATTGTTTCTCTTTCGTTGGAAGACAGTAAAATGTTAGAGGAAAAATTTTGCAAGGAAGAAATCAGGGAGGTTATTTTTGAAGCTGGTGGAAATAAAAGTCCAAGTTCGGACGATTTTAATCTTGAATTTTTAAGACACTGTTGGGATATTGTTGGTCCAGACGTCGTAAAATGTATTCAGCATTTTCATGATACGAGTTGGCTTCCTAAAGCATTGTTTTCTTCTTTTTTGGCTTTAATCCCCAAAAAAGACACTACGCCAAACAAGACATTAGACAACGCTTAAAAGCGCTGCCTAAGGTAGCGCTGTCGTAGGTAAAGACAGCGCTTTTATTTATGAAAAAGTGCTCTCTAAAGTATACATTAGAGGGCGCTTTTTCAAGAAAAAAGCACTGTCTAATGGATGCCTATAATTTTAGTTATCAATTTTTCTATAACTTTAGAGGGCGCTTTTTAAAGCGCTGTCTAATGTATGCCTATAATTTTAGTTATCAATTTTTCTATACCTTTAGAGGGCGCTTTTTAGGAAAAGCGCTTTCTGTTGTGAACTATAGAAAACAATTTTTCTAGAAAGCGCTGCCTTTTCTCTACATATAATTTTGATGATTTTTAAAAAAAATCCCATTTTAACCATTTTTTTATGCAGAAACCTGTATAATTCAAGCCATTTCAATAAACCTGTATATTTCACATTTCCATTAACAATTTCTAGTATGGTTCATTAACCATTTCCACTAATCCCATAAATCACATAAACCACATAAAACTAATATCTGTGCTATACTATCCCATTCACAAAACCATTCACAAAACTATATCATCCCATAAAATAAACCATTCACAAAACTATACATTCACATAATCCCATAAATCACATATATCACATAAATAACATAAACCATTCACAAAACTATACTATCCCATAAAATAAACCATTCACAAAACTATACATTCACATAATCCCATAATCCTATACCTTATATATATATAGGATTCTTTTTTCAATAAGGTATTCACACAATTCCTCCTTAATTTCTTGTAATTTATCCTTCGTGTAATGAGAACACGCGTATTCATCAAAGTACTACATAACAAAACAAAATATGCATGATTTAGTTAAAAATAATAAACTATATGACATATCCGATAAATATTAAAATAAATCCTAAGTTATAAATCCATGCATACCGTAATAGGAATCTCTAATCGATCCATTTGAAGGATTTCTCTCATAAACCTCAAAACGAAATACCCACAGTCTATGCCATTACGCTGACGAGGGCACTACACATAGACAAACAAATAAGAATTAATATATAGTTGTTTTGTGTTATCAAGTAGGATCACTAATAAGCAACATTGTGAAAATTAATATACCTCCACTTTGACCCATGTAACGTTGGTTGCTTTAGCCCGTGCTACTCGAGATTCTCTTTGTGCTCGGTATACGAGTATTGCTCTATAAAAGAAAAACGTAAATTTAGAACAATCTCACAGAAATAATTAAATATACAAATACACACGAATATCTCCTTGAGCAACATCATGGATTTTGAGTGCCATATTACTCTTGCCAAAAAGAATCGTGGGTAGCAAGAAATTTCCAAAATTGTCTTGTAGACAGTTTCCAGCAAGGCATGTTGGACACTCCATATCTCCTTGCTCAAATGGAGTTTGATGATGTTCTGATGCTCTTTAGAAAGCTTGTATATCCTACTTTAACTTTGATTTCTAACATTGGTCTTGAATCAACTTGGATCATGGTGAAAAATGGTCTCAAATTTGGTGAAAAACCAAGACAGATTCTGTCCCAAAATTTTCACTAAGTGTTGGAAAAAGTGGTTATTTTCATGTTTTTGTGATTTTGATCAATCCATAACTCAAAATCCATGATGATTTGGAATCTGATGTAGTTGACACTTTTGAAGTATGTCATGTGAACTTTCATTTGAGCTTTGTATGGAAGAAAAATGCCTTGGGGTTTGGGAGTTATGACCTTGCAAAGTTGGTACCAAATCCATTTTGTTCCATAACTTAGAAAAATTTAAGTTTCTTAAGGTTGCCCCTTTTGCAAGTAACCCTATTTTTCTTGATTTTTCTTGATGGATGATGATCAAAACCATACATTAACATTATTTTTGACTTAGGGGAGCCACATTTGTGAAAAAATTCAAAAAGTCAAACTTGATTTTGGGCACAGTTGACTTTTTTGTCAGATGAATTCCAAACTGTGTGATCTTCTATGCAATCAAGTTCTTGACCTAATTCAAACCTAATGGATGGATTCCATTGGTGTTTTAGGGTATCTTGAATCATGTCCCAAGGTTTGGGAACATGTCTTGGTCCAAAGTCAAAGGTACAATTGACTTTTTCTTCAAAACCCTAATTGTGGTCCAGATGATTTTGAAACTTGTGAATCAAGCTTCTTGGATCAATCTATTGTTGTAAATGGATCAATGTGGTGTATTTGAGGCCCTCAAATCATGTCTTGAGGTCTTGGTTCATGTTTTTCCTCAAAAGACAACCCTAATTCCTGATTTTTGATGACTGCTCCCTCTGAGGCCATTTTGACTTGACGATGGGACTCATAAGGTTCCTTTGAGAATTTTGGATCATGTTTTGAAGTATTGGCTCATACCCAGAGGAAAATTTTCATCTGGAGGCCTTGGTCGATCAAAACCCTAATTTGGTGATACTGGCGATCTTGAGGCTCGATCCACTTGGAATGTTGCAACATTGTGCTTGATTCTTGATATGGGAGACCTCTTAATCCTTCATAGGTGTTTGAGAGGTTAGAAAAGTTTAGGATCATGTCAATTCTTGATTGATCTTTTGTCTAAGTGCTTTGAGAGGGCTCAAAACCCCAATTCTTGATTGTAGTGAATACTCAACAATCCTTGAGGAGATTGAAGAGGCATGAAGGTACATCCATATTGTGGTGACAATTTGCACAATGATGGGAAATCTTGGTGGTCAAAATTTGGGGTATGACACAGTCGTCTAGACATATTTCTTGTCTCAGCAGGCTTGTTAGTGGATTGGAACTCTGCGCTACAAATAGTTGGTAACAGAGGCGTTTTGGATCACAGACCGGTTTGGCTCAAGGCTAGGAACGTCAATTGGGGTCCCAAACCTTTCAAAACTTTTCAGTGTTGGTTTGATCATTATGATTTCATCTTGTTTGTCAAAATGAAATGAATTTCTTTTGTAGTTGAAGGTAGTGCGGCATATGTACTGACTATCAAGTTCAAATTGCTTAAAGATAGGCTCGGATGGTGGAACAAACACATCATTGGTTAGCTAGATCTTTCTATGGAGCGTGAAGTTGATATCATCAATGAGGTGGGGGAAATAATAGCTGCTGGTTTGGGGAGAACTTAGAATATCGATTTGAAAAAGAGAGAGGTGGCTCAAATTGAATTATGGAAGAACTTGCGCTCAGACTGTATTGTTTATCAGAAATCAAGAGCTAAATGGATCCAAGACGGAGATCAAAACACGAAGTATTTTCATGTTATGCTTAATCATAGGTCTAGGAAAAATACCGTTTCAGCAATACTTGTTAATTCAGAATATGTGGAGGATGTATATAATGTGAAGTTGGATGCTATGGAGCATTTCAAGGTTATATTTCAATCAATTCCTTGCACTATACCAGAATTGAATTTTACAGACATTGTTTCTCTTTCGTTGGAAGACAGTAAAATGTTAGAGGAAAAATTTTGCAAGGAAGAAATCAGGGAGGTTATTTTTGAAGCTGGTGGAAATAAAAGTCCAAGTTCGGACGATTTTAATCTTGAATTTTTAAGACATTGTTGGGATATTGTTGGTCCAGACGTCGTAAAATGTATTCAGCATTTTCATGATACGAGTTGGCTTCCTAAAGCATTGTTTTCTTCTTTTTTGGCTTTAATCCCCAAAAAAGACACTACGCCAAACAAGACATTAGACAACGCTTAAAAGCGCTGCCTAAGGTAGCACTGTCGTAGGTAAAGACAACACTTTTATTTATGAAAAAGTGCTCACTAAAGTATACATTAGAGGGCGCTTTTTCAAGAAAAAAGCACTGTCTAATGGATGCCTATAATTTTAGTTATCAATTTTTCTATAACTTTAGAGGGCGCTTTTTAAAGCGCTGTCTAATGTATGCCTATAATTTTAGTTATCAATTTTTCTATACCTTTAGAGGGCGCTTTTTAGGAAAAGCGCTTTCTGTTGTGAACTATAGAAAACAATTTTTCTAGAAAGCGCTGCCTTTTCTCTACATATAATTTTGATGATTTTTTAAAAAAATCCCATTTTAACCATTTTTTTATGCAGAAACCTGTATAATTCAAGCCATTTTAATAAACCTGTATATTTCACATTTCCATTAACAATTTCTAGTATGGTTCATTAACCATTTCCACTAATCCCATAAATCACATAAACCACATAAAACTAATATCTGTGCTATACTATCCCATTCACAAAACCATTCACAAAACTATATAATCCCATAAAATAAACCATTCACAAAACTATACATTCACATAATCCCATAAATCACATATATCACATAAATAACATAAACCATTCACAAAACTATACTTTCCCATAAAATAAACCATTCACAAAACTATACATTCACATAATCCCATAATCCTATACCTTATATATATATAGGATTCTTTTTTCAATAAGGTATTCACACAATTCCTCCTTAATTTCTTGTAATTTATCCTTCGTGTAATGAGAACACGCGTATTCATCAAAGTACTACATAACAAAACAAAATATGCATGATTTAGTTAAAAATAATAAACTATATGACATATCCGATAAATATTAAAATAAATCCTAAGTTATAAATCCATGCATACCGTAATAGGAATCTCTAATCGATCCATTTGAAGGATTTCTCTCATAAACCTCAAAACGAAATACCCACAGTCTATGCCATTACGCTGACGAGGGCACTACACATAGACAAACAAATAAGAATTAATATATAGTTGTTTTGTGTTATCAAGTAGCATCACTAATAAGCAACATTGTGAAAATTAATATACCTCCACTTTGACCCATGTAACGTTGGTTGCTTTAGCCCGTGCTACTCGAGATTCTCTTTGTGCTCGGTATACGAGTATTGCTCTATAAAAGAAAAACGTAAATTTAGAACAATCTCACAGAAATAATTAAATATACAAATACACACGAATATCTCCTTGAGCAACATCATGGATTTTGAGTGCCATATTACTCTTGCCAAAAAGAATCGTGGGTAGCAAGAAATTTCCAAAATTGTCTTGTAGACAGTTTCCAGCAAGGCATGTTGGACACTCCATATCTCCTTGCTCAAATGGAGTTTGATGATGTTCTGATGCTCTTTAGAAAGCTTGTATATCCTACTTTAACTTTGATTTCTAACATTGGTCTTGAATCAACTTGGATCATGGTGAAAAATGGTCTCAAATTTGGTGAAAAACCAAGACAGATTCTGTCCCAAAATTTTCACTAAGTGTTGGAAAAAGTGGTTATTTTCATGTTTTTGTGATTTTGATCAATCCATAACTCAAAATCCATGATGATTTGGAATCTGATGTAGTTGACACTTTTGAAGTATGTCATGTGAACTTTCATTTGAGCTTTGTATGTAAGAAAAATGCCTTGGGGTTTGGGAGTTATGACCTTGCAAAGTTGGTACCAAATCCATTTTGTTCCATAACTTAGAAAAATTTAAGTTTCTTAAGGTTGCCCCTTTTGCAAGTAACCCAATTTTTCTTGATTTTTCTAGATGGATGATGATCAAAACCATACATTAACATTATTTTTGACTTAGGGGAGCCACATTTGTGAAAAAATTCAAAAAGTCAAACTTGATTTTGGGCACAGTTGACTTTTTTGTCAGATGAATTCCAAACTGTGTGATCTTCTATGCAATCAAGTTCTTGACCTAATTCAAACCTAATGGATGGATTCCATTGGTGTTTTAGGGTATCTTGAATCATGTCCCAAGGTTTGGGAACATGTCTTGGTCCAAAGTCAAAGGTACAATTGACTTTTTCTTCAAAACCCTAATTGTGGTCCAGATGATTTTGAAACTTGTGAATCAAGCTTCTTGGATCAATCTATTGTTGTAAATGGATCAATGTGGTGTATTTGAAGTCCTCAAATCATGTCTTGAGGTCTTGGTTCATGTTTTGCCTCAAAAGTCAACCCCAATTCCTGATTTTTGATGACTGCTCCCTCTGAGGCCATTTTGACTTGACGATGGGACTCATAAGGTTCCTTTGAGCATTTTGGATCATGTTTTGAAGTATTGGCTCATACCTAGAGGAAAATTTTCATCTGGAGGCCTTGGTCGATCAAAATAATTTGGTGATACTGGCGATCTTGAGGCTCGATCCACTTGGAATGTTGCAACATTGTGCTTGATTCTTGATATGGGAGACCTCTTAATCCTTCATGGGTGTTTGAGAGGTTAGAAAAGTTTAGGATCATGTCAATTCTTGATTGATCTTTTGTCTAAGTGCTTTGAGAGGGCTCAAAACCCCAATTCTTGATTGTAGTGAATAGTCAACAATCCTTGAGGAGAATGAAGAGGCATGAAGGTACATCCATATTGTGGTGATAATTTGCACACTGATGGGAAATCTTGGTGGTCAAAATTTGGGGTATGACACAGTCGTCTAGACATATTTCTTGTCTCAGCAGGCTTGTTAGTGGATTGGAACTCTGCGCTACAAATAGTTGGTAACAGAGGCGTATTGGATCACAGACCGGTTTGGCTCAAGGCTAGGAACGTCAATTGGGGTCCCAAACCTTTCAAAACTTTTCAGTGTTGGTTTGATCATTATGATTTCATCTTGTTTGTCAAAATGAAATGAATTTCTTTTGTAGTTGAAGGTAGTGCGGCATATGTACTGACTATCAAGTTCAAATTGCTTAAAGATAGGCTCGGATGGTGGAACAAACACATCATTGGTTAGCTAGATCTTTCTATGGAGCGTGAAGTTGATATGATCAATGAGGTGGGGGAAATAATAGCTGCTGGTTTGGGGAGAACTTAGAATATCGATTTGAAAAAGAGAGAGGTGGCTCAAATTGAATTATGGAAGAACTTGCGCTCAGACTGTATTGTTTATCAGAAATCAAGAGCTAAATGGATCCAAGACGGAGATCAAAACACGAAGTATTTTCATGTTATGCTTAATCATAGGTCCAGGAAAAATACCGTTTCAGCAATACTTGTTAATTCAGAATATGTGGAGGATGTATATAATGTGAAGTTGGATGCTATGGAGCATTTCAAGGTTATATTTCAATCAATTCCTTGCACTATACCAGAATTGAATTTTACAGACATTGTTTCTCTTTCGTTGGAAGACAGTAAAATGTTAGAGGAAAAATTTTGCAAGGAAGAAATCAGGGAGGTTATTTTTGAAGCTGGTGGAAATAAAAGTCCAAGTTCGGACGATTTTAATCTTGAATTTTTAAGACACTGTTGGGATATTGTTGGTCCAGACGTCGTAAAATGTATTCAGCATTTTCATGATACGAGTTGGCTTCCTAAAGCATTGTTTTCTTCTTTTTTGGCTTTAATCCCCAAAAAAGACACTACGCCAAACAAGACATTAGACAACGCTTAAAAGCGCTGCCTAAGGTAGCGCTGTCGTAGGTAAAGACAACGCTTTTATTTATGAAAAAGTGCTCTCTAAAGTATACATTAGAGGGTGCTTTTTCAAGAAAAAAGCACTGTCTAATGGATGCCTATAATTTTAGTTATCAATTTTTCTATAACTTTAGAGGGCGCTTTTTAAAGCGCTGTCTAATGTATGCCTATAATTTTAGTTATCAATTTTTCTATACCTTTAGAGGGCGCTTTTTAGGAAAAGCGCTTTCTGTTGTGAACTATAGAAAACAATTTTTCTAGAAAGCGCTGCCTTTTCTCTACATATAATTTTGATGATTTTTTAAAAAAATCCCATTTTAACCATTTTTTTATGCAGAAACCTGTATAATTCAAGCCATTTCAATAAACCTGTATATTTCACATTTCCATTAACAATTTCTAGTATGGTTCATTAACCATTTCCACTAATCCCATAAATCACATAAACCACATAAAACTAATATCTGTGCTATACTATCCCATTCACAAAACCATTCACAAAACTATATCATCCCATAAAATAAACCATTCACAAAACTATACATTCACATAATCCCATAAATCACATATATCACATAAATAACATAAACCATTCACAAAACTATACTATCCCATAAAATAAACCATTCACAAAACTATACATTCACATAATCCCATAATCCTATACCTTATATATATATAGGATTCTTTTTTCAATAAGGTATTCACACAATTCCTCCTTAATTTCTTGTAATTTATCCTTCGTGTAATGAGAACACGCGTATTCATCAAAGTACTACATAACAAAACAAAATATGCATGATTTAGTTAAAAATAATAAACTATATGACATATCCGATAAATATTAAAATAAATCCTAAGTTATAAATCCATGCATACCGTAATAGGAATCTCTAATCGATCCATTTGAAGGATTTCTCTCATAAACCTCAAAACGAAATACCCACAGTCTATGCCATTACGCTGACGAGGGCACTACACATAGACAAACAAATAAGAATTAATATATAGTTGTTTTGTGTTATCAAGTAGGATCACTAATAAGCAACATTGTGAAAATTAATATACCTCCACTTTGACCCATGTAACGTTGGTTGCTTTAGCCCGTGCTACTCGAGATTCTCTTTGTGCTCGGTATACGAGTATTGCTCTATAAAAGAAAAACGTAAATTTAGAACAATCTCACAGAAATAATTAAATATACAAATACACACGAATATCTCCTTGAGCAACATCATGGATTTTGAGTGCCATATTACTCTTGCCAAAAAGAATCGTGGGTAGCAAGAAATTTCCAAAATTGTCTTGTAGACAGTTTCCAGCAAGGCATGTTGGACACTCCATATCTCCTTGCTCAAATGGAGTTTGATGATGTTCTGATGCTCTTTAGAAAGCTTGTATATCCTACTTTAACTTTGATTTCTAACATTGGTCTTGAATCAACTTGGATCATGGTGAAAAATGGTCTCAAATTTGGTGAAAAACCAAGACAGATTCTGTCCCAAAATTTTCACTAAGTGTTGGAAAAAGTGGTTATTTTCATGTTTTTGTGATTTTGATCAATCCATAACTCAAAATCCATAATGATTTGGAATCTGATGTAGTTGACACTTTTGAAGTATGTCATGTGAACTTTCATTTGAGCTCTGTATGTAAGAAAAATGCCTTGGGGTTTGGGAGTTATGACCTTGCAAAGTTGGTACCAAATCCATTTTGTTCCATAACTTAGAAAAATTTAAGTTTCTTAAGGTTGCCCCTTTTGCAAGTAACCCTATTTTTCTTGATTTTTCTAGATGGATGATGATCAAAACCATACATTAACATTATTTTTGACTTAGGGGAGCCACATTTGTGAAAAAATTCAAAAAGTCAAACTTGATTTTGGGCACAGTTGACTTTTTTGTCAGATGAATTCCAAACTGTGTGATCTTCTATGCAATCAAGTTCTTGACCTAATTCAAACCTAATGGATGGATTCCATTGGTGTTTTAGGGTATCTTGAATCATGTCCCAAGGTTTGGGAACATGTCTTGGTCCAAAGTCAAAGGTACAATTGACTTTTTCTTCAAAACCCTAATTGTGGTCCAGATGATTTTGAAACTTGTGAATCAAGCTTCTTGGATCAATCTATTGTTGTAAATGGATCAATGTGGTGTATTTGAGGTCCTCAAATCATGTCTTGAGGTCTTGGTTCATGTTTTGCCTCAAAAGTCAACCCTAATTCCTGATTTTTGATGACTGCTCCCTCTGAGGCCATTTTGACTTGACGATGGGACTCATAAGGTTCCTTTGAGCATTTTGGATCATGTTTTGAAGTATTGGCTCATACCTAGAGGAAAATTTTCATCTGGAGGCCTTGGTCGATCAAAACCCTAATTTGGTGATACTGGCGATCTTGAGGCTCGATCCACTTGGAATGTTGCAACATTGTGCTTGATTCTTGATATGGGAGACCTCTTAATCCTTCATGGGTGTTTGAGAGGTTAGAAAAGTTTAGGATCATGTCAATTCTTGATTGATCTTTTGTCTAAGTGCTTTGAGAGGGCTCAAAACCCCAATTCTTGATTGTAGTGAATAGTCAACAATCCTTGAGGAGAATGAAGAGGCATGAAGGTACATCCATATTGTGGTGATAATTTGCACACTGATGGGAAATCTTGGTGGTCAAAATTTGGGGTATGACACAGTCGTCTAGACAGATTTCTTGTCTCAGCAGGCTTGTTAGTGGATTGGAACTCTGCGCTATAAATAGTTGGTAACAGAGACGTTTTGGATCAAAGACCGGTTTGGCTCAAGGCTAGGAACGTCAATTGGGGTCCCAAACCTTTCAAAACTTTTCAGTGTTGGTTTGATCATTCTGACTTCATCTTGTTTGTCAAAATGAAATGAATTTCTTTTGTAGTTGAAGGTAGTGCGGCATATGTACTGACTATCAAGTTCAAATTGCTTAAAGATAGGCTCGGATGGTGGAATAAACACATCATTGGTTAGCTAGATCTTTCTATGGATCGTGAAGTTGATATCATCAACGAGGTGGGGGAAATAATAGCTGCTGGTTTGGGGAGAACTTAGAATATCGATTTGAAAAAGAGAGAGGTGGCTCAAATTGAATTATGGAAGAACTTGCGCTCAGACTGTATTGTTTATCAGAAATCAAGAGCTAAATGGATCCAAGACGGAGATCAAAACACGAAGTATTTTCATGTTATGCTTAATCATAGGTCCAGGAAAAATACCGTTTCAGCAACACTTGTTAATTCAGAATATGTGGAGGATGTATATAATGTGAAGTTGGCTGCTATGGAGCATTTCAAGGTTATATTTCAATCAATTCCTTGCACTAGACCAGAATTGAATTTTACAGACATTGTTTCTCTTTCGTTGGAAGACAGTAAAATGTTAGAGGAAAAATTTTGCAAGGAAGAAATCAGGGAGGTTATTTTTGAAGCTGGTGGAAATAAAAGTCCAAGTTCGGACGGTTTTAATCTTGAATTTTTAAGACACTGTTGGGATATTGTTGGTCCAGACGTCGTAAAATGTATTCAGCATTTTCATGATACGACTTGGCTTCCTAAAGCATTGTTTTCTTCTTTTTTGGCTTTAATCCCCAAAAAAGACACTACGGCAAACAAGACATTAGACAACGCTTAAAAGCGCTGCCTAAGGTAGCACTGTCGTAGGTAAAGACAACGCTTTTATTTATGAAAAAGCGCTCTCTAAAGTATACATTAGAGGGCGCTTTTTCAAGAAAAAAGTGCTGTCTAATGGATACCTATAATTTTAGTTATCAATTTTTCTATAACTTTAGAGGGCGCTTTTTAAAGCACTGTCTAATGTATGCCTATAATTTTAGTTGTCAATTTTTCTATACCTTTAGAGGGCGCTTTTTAGGAAAAGTGCTTTCTGTTGTGAACTATAGACAACACTTTTTCTAGAAAGCGCTGTCTTTTCTCTACATATAATTTTGATGATTTTAAAAAAAAATCCCATTTTAACCATTTTTTTATGCAGAAACCTGTATAATTCAAGCCATTTCAATAAACCTGTATATTTCACATTTCCATTAACAATTTCTAGTATGGTTCATTAACCATTTCCACTAATCCCATAAATCACATAAACCACATAAAACTAATATCTGTGCTATACTATCCCATTCACAAACCATTCACAAAACTATACTATCCCATAAAATAAACGATTCACAAAACTATACATTCACATAATCCCATTAATCACATAAATAACATAAACCATTCACAAAACTATATTATCCCATAAATCACATAAACCACATAAAACTAATATCTGTGCTATACTATCCCATTCACAAAACCATTCACAAAACTATACTATCCCATAAAATAAACCATTCACAAAACTATACATTCACATAATCCCATAAATCACATATATCACATAAATAACATAAACCATTCACAAAACTATACTATCCCATAAAAAAAACCTTTCAAAAAACTATACATTCACATAATCCGATAATCCTATACCTTATATATATATATATAGGATTCTTTTTTCAATAAGGTATTCGCACAATTCCTCCTTAATTTCTTGTAATTTATCCTTCGTGTAATGAGAACACGCGTATTCATCAAAGTACTACATAACAAAACAAAATATGCATGATTTAGTTAAAAATAATAAACTATATGACATATCCGATAAATATTAAAATAAATCCTAAGTTATAAATCCATGCATACCGTAATAGGAATCTCTAATCGATCCATTTGAAGGATTTCTCTTATAAACCTCAAAACGAAATACCCACAGTCTATGCCATTACGCTGACGAGGGCACTACACATAGACAAACAAATAAGAATTAATATATAGTTGTTTTGTGTTATCAAGTAGCATCACTAATAAGCAACATTGTGAAAATTAATATACCTCCACTTTGACCCATGTAACGTTGGTTGCTTTAGCCCGTGCTACTCGAGATTCTCTTTGTGCTCGGTATACGAGTATTGCTCTATAAAAGAAAAACGTAAATTTAGAACAATCTCACAGAAATAATTAAATATACAAATACACACGAATATCTCCTTGAGCAACATCATGGATTTTGAGTGCCATATTACTCTTGCCAAAAAGAATCGTGGGTAGCAAGAAATTTTCAAAATTGTCTTGTAGACAGTTTCCAGCAAGGCATGTTGGACACTCCATATCTCCTTGCTCAAATGGAGTTTGATGATGTTCTGATGCTCTTTAGAAAGCTTGTATATCCTACTTTAACTTTGATTTCTAACATTGGTCTTGAATCAACTTGGATCATGGTGAAAAATGGTCTCATATTTGGTGAAAAACCAAGACAGATTCTGTCCCAAAATTTTCACTAAGTGTTGGAAAAAGTGGTTATTTTCATGTTTTTGTGATTTTGATCAATCCATAACTCAAAATCCATGATGATTTGGAATCTGATGTAGTTGACACTTTTGAAGTATGTCATGTGAACTTTCATTTGAGCTTTGTATGTAAGAAAAATGCCTTGGGGTTTGGGAGTTATGACCTTGCAAAGTTGGTACCAAATCCATTTTGTTCCATAACTTATAAAAATTTAAGTTTCTTAAGGTTGCCCCTTTTGTAAGTAACCCTATTTTTCTTGATTTTTCTAGATGGATGATGATCAAAACCATACATTAACATTATTTTTGACTTAGGGGAGCCACATTTGTGAAAAAATTCAAAAAGTCAAACTTGATTTTGGGCACAGTTGACTTTTTTGTCAGATGAATTCCAAACTGTGTGATCTTCTATGAAATCAAGTTCTTGACCTAATTCAAACCTAATGGATGGATTCCATTGGTGTTTTAGGGTATCTTGAATCATGTCCCAAGGTTTGGGAACATGTCTTGGTCCAAAGTCAAAGGTACAATTGACTTTTTCTTCAAAACCCTAATTGTGGTCCAGATGATTTTGAAACTTGTGAATCAAGCTTCTTGGATCAATCTATTGTTGTAAATGGATCAATGTGGTGTATTTGAGGTCCTCAAATCATGTTTTGAGGTCTTGGTTCATGTTTTGCCTCAAAAGTCAACCCTAATTCCTGATTTTTGATGACTGCTCCCTCTGAGGCCATTTTGACTTGACGATGGGACTCATAAGGTTCCTTTGAGCATTTTGGACCGTGTTTTGAAGTATTGGCTCATACCCAGAGGAAAATTTTCATCTGGAGGCCTTGGTCGATCAAAACCCTAATTTGGTGATACTGGCGATCTTGAGGCTCGATCCACTTGGAATGTTGCAACATTGTGCTTGATTCTTGATATGGGAGACCTCTTAATCCTTCATGGGTGTTTGAGAGGTTAGAAAAGTTTAGGATCATGTCAATTCTTGATTGATCTTTTGTCTAAGTGCTTTGAGAGGGCTCAAAACCCCAATTCTTGATTGTAGTGAATACTCAACAATCCTTGAGGAGATTAAAGAGGCATGAAGGTACATCCATATTGTGGTGATAATTTGCACAATGATGGGAAATCTTGGTGGTCAAAATTTGGGGTATGACACAGTCATCTAGACAGATTTCTTGTCTCAGCAGGCTTGTTAGTGGATTGGAACTCTGCGCTACAAATAGTTGGTAACAGAGACGTTTTGGATCACAGACCGGTTTGGCTCAAGGCTAGGAACGTCAATTGGGGTCCCAAACCTTTCAAAACTTTTCAGTGTTGGTTTGATCATTCTGACTTCATCTTGTTTGTCAAAATGAAATGAAATTCTTTTGTAGTTGAAGGTAGTGCGGCATATGTACTGACTATCAAGTTCAAATTGCTTAAAGATAGGCTCGGATGGTGGAATAAACACATCATTGGTTAGCTAGATCTTTCTATGGATCGTGAAGTTGATATCATCAACGAGGTGGGGGAAACAATAGCTGCTGGTTTGGGGAGAACTTAGAATATCGATTTGAAAAAGAGAGAGGTGGCTCAAATTGAATTATGGAAGAACTTGCGCTCAGACTGTATTGTTTATCAGAAATCAAGAGCTAAATGGATCCAAGACGGAGATCAAAACACGATGTATTTTCATGTTATGCTTAATCATAGGTCTAGGAAAAATACCGTTTCAGCAATACTTGTTAATTCAGAATATGTGGAGGATGTATATAATGTGAAGTTGGCTGCTATGGAGCATTTCAAGGTTATATTTCAATCAATTCCTTGCACTAGACCAGAATTGAATTTTACAGACATTGTTTCTATTTCGTTGGAAGACAGTAAAATGTTAGAGGAAAAATTTTGCAAGGAAGAAATCAGGGAGGTTATTTTTGAAGCTGATGGAAATAAAAGTCCAAGTTCGGACGGTTTTAATCTTGAATTTTTAAGACACTGTTGGGATATTGTTGGTCCAGACATCGTAAAATGTATTCAGCATTTTCATGATACGACTTGGCTTCCTAAAGCATTGTTTTCTTCTTTTTTGGCTTTAATCCCCAAAAAAGACACTACGGCAAACAAGACATTAGACAACGCTTAAAAACGCTGCCTAAGGTAGCGCTGTCGTAGGTAAAGACAACGCTTTTATTTATGAAAAAGCGCTCTCTAAAGTATACATTAGAGGGCGTTTTTTCAAAAAAAAAAGCGCTGTCTAATGGATGCCTATAATTTTAGTTATCAATTTTTCTATAACTTTAGAGGGCGCTTTTTAAAGCACTGTCTAATGTATGCCTATAATTTTATTTGTCAATTTTTCTATACCTTTAGAGGGCGCTTTTTAGGAAAAGCGCTTTCTGTTGTGAACTATAGACAGCACTTTTTCTAGAAAGCGCTGTCTTTTCTCTATATATAATTTTGATGATTTTAAAAAAAAATCCCATTTTAACCATTTTTTTATGAAGAAACCTGTATAATTCAAGCCATTTCAATAAACCTGTATATTTCACATTTCCATTAACAATTTCTAGTATGGTTCATTAACCATTTCCACTAATCCCATAAATCACATAAACCACATAAAACTAATATCTGTGCTATACTATCCCATTCACAAACCATTCACAAAACTATACTATCCCATAAAATAAACGATTCACAAAACTATACATTCACATAATCCCATAAATCACATAAATAACATAAACCATTCACAAAACTATACTATCCCATAAATCACATAAACCACATAAAACTAATATCTGTGCTATACTATCCCATTCACAAAACCATTCACAAAACTATACTATCCCATAAAATAAACCATTCACAAAACTATACATTCATATAATCCAATAAATCACATATATCACATAAATAACATAAACCATTCACAAAACTATACTATCCCATAAGATAAACCATTCAAAAAACTATACATTCACATAATCCCATAATCCTATACCTTATATATATAGGATTCTTTTTTCAATAAGGTATTCGCACAATTCCTCCTTAATTTCTTGTAATTTATCCTTCGTGTAATGAGAACACGCGTATTCATCAAAGTACTACATAACAAAACAAAATATGCATGATTTAGTTAAAAATAATAAACTATATGACATATCCGATAAATATTAAAATAAATCCTAAGTTATAAATCCATGCATACCGTAATAGGAATCTCTAATCGATCCATTTGAAGGATTTCTCTCATAAACCTCAAAACGAAATACCCACAGTCTATGCCATTACGCTGACGAGGGCACTACACATAGACAAACAAATAAGAATTAATATATAGTTGTTTTGTGTTATCAAGTAGCATCACTAATAAGCAACATTGTGAAAATTAATATACCTCCACTTTGACCCATGTAACGTTGGTTGCTTTAGCCCGTGCTACCCGAGATTCTCTTTGTGCTCGGTATACGAGTATTGCTCAATAAAAGAAAAACGTAAATTTAGAACAATCTCACGGAAATAATTAAATATACAAATACACACGAATATCTCCTTGAGCAACATCATGGATTTTGAGTGCCATATTACTCTTGCCAAAAAGAATCGTGGGTAGCAAGAAATTTCCAAAATTGTCTTGTAGACAGTTTCCAGCAAGGCATGTTGGACACTCCATATCTCCTTGCTCAAATGGAGTTTGATGATGTTCTGATGCTCTTTAGAAAGCTTGTATATCCTACTTTAACTTTGATTTCTAACATTGGTCTTGAATCAACTTGGATCATGGTGAAAAATGGTCTCAAATTTGGTGAAAAACCAAGACAGATTCTGTCCCAAAATTTTCACTAAGTGTTGGAAAAAGTGGTTATTTTCATGTTTTTGTGATTTTGATAAATCCATAACTCAAAATCCATGATGATTTGGAATCTGATGTAGTTGACACTTTTGAAGTATGTCATGTGAACTTTCATTTGAGCTTTGTATGGAAGAAAAATGCCTTGGGGTTTGGGAGTTATGACCTTGCAAAGTTGGTACCAAATCCATTTTGTTCCATAACTTAGAAAAATTTAAGTTTCTTAAGGTTGCCCCTTTTGCAAGTAACCCTATTTTTCTTGATTTTTCTTGATGGATGATGATCAAAACCATACATTAACATTATTTTTGACTTAGGGGAGCCACATTTGTGAAAAAATTCAAAAAGTCAAACTTGATTTTGGGCACAGTTGACTTTTTTGTCAGATGAATTCCAAACTGTGTGATCTTCTATGCAATCAAGTTCTTGACCTAATTCAAACCTAATGGATGGATTCCATTGGTGTTTTAGGGTATCTTGAATCATGTCCCAAGGTTTGGGAACATGTCTTGGTCCAAAGTCAAAGGTACAATTGACTTTTTCTTCAAAACCCTAATTGTGGTCCAGATGATTTTGAAACTTGTGAATCAAGCTTCTTGGATCAATCTATTGTTGTAAATGGATCAATGTGGTGTATTTGAGGCCCTCAAATCATGTCTTGAGGTCTTGGTTCATGTTTTGCCTCAAAAGTCAACCCTAATTCCTGATTTTTGATGACTGCTCCCTCTGAGGTCATTTTGACTTGACGATGGGACTCATAAGGTTCCTTTGAGCATTTTGGATCATGTTTTGAAGTATTGGCTCATACCCAGAGGAAAATTTTCATCTGGAGGCCTTGGTCGATCAAAACCCTAATTTGGTGATACTGGCGATCTTGAGGCTCGATCCACTTGGAATGTTGCAACATTGTGCTTGATTCTTGATATGGGAGACCTCTTAATCCTTAATGGGTGTTTGAGAGGTTAGAAAAGTTTAGGACCATGTCAATTCTTGATTGATCTTTTGTCTAAGTGCTCTGAGAGGGCTCAAAACCCCAATTCTTGATTGTAGTGAATACTCAATAATCCTTGAGGAGATTGAAGAGGCATGAAGGTACATCCATATTGTGGTGATAATTTGCACAATGATGGGAAATCTTGGTGGTTAAAATTTGGGGTATGACACAGTCGTCTAGACAGATTTCTTGTCTCAGCAGGGTTGTTAGTGGATTGGAACTCTGCGCTACAAATAGTTAGTAACAGAGACGTTTTGGATCAAAGACCGGTTTGGCTCAAGGCTAGGAACGTCAATTGGGGTCCCAAACCTTTCAAAAAAATTCAGTGTTGGTTTGATCATTCTGACTTCATCTTGTTTGTCAAAATGAAATGAATTTCTTTTGTAGTTGAAGGTAGTGCGGCATATGTACTGACTATCAAGTTCAAATTGCTTAAAGATAGGCTCGGATGGTGGAATAAACACATCATTGGTTAGCTAGATCTTTCAATGGATCGTGAAGTTGATATCATCAACGAGGTGGGGGAAATAATAGCTGCTGGTTTGGGGAGAACTAAGAATATCGATTTGAAAAAGAGAGAGGTGGCTCAAATTAAATTATGGAAGAACTTGCGCTCAGACTGTATTGTTTATCAGAAATCAAGAGCTAAATGGATCCAAGACGGAGATCAAAACACGAAGTATTTTCATGTTATGCTTAATCATAGGTCCAGGAAAAATACCTTTTCAGCAATACTTGTTAATTCAGAATATGTGGAGGATGTATATAATGTGAAGTTGGCTCCTATGGAGCATTTCAAGGTTATATTTCAATCAATTCCTTGCACTAGACCAGAATTGAATTTTACAGACATTGTTTCTCTTTCGTTGGATGACAGTAAAATGTTAGAGGAAAAATTTTGCAAGGAAGAAATCAGGGAGGTTATTTTTGAAGCTGGTGGAAATAAAAGTCCAAGTTCGGACGGTTTTAATCTTGAATTTTTAAGACACTGTTGGGACATTGTTGGTCCAGACGTCGTAAAATGTATTCCGCATTTTCATGATACGACTTGGCTTCCTAAAGCATTGTTTTCTTCTTTTTTGGCTTTAATCCCCAAAAAAGACACTACGGCAAACAAGACATTAGACAACGCTTAAAAGCGCTGCCTAAGGTAGCACTGTCGTAGGTAAAGACAACGCTTTTATTTATGAAAAAGCGCTCTCTAAAGTATACATTAGAGGGCGCTTTTTCAAGAAAAAAGCGCTGTCTAATGGATGCCTATAATTTTAGTTATCAATTTTTCTATAACTTTAGAGGGCGCTTTTTAAAGCACTGTCTAATGTATGCCTATAATTTTAGTTGTCAATTTTTCTATACCTTTAGAGGGCGCTTTTTATGAAAAGCGCTTTCTGTTGTGAACTATAGACAACACTTTTTCTAGAAAGCGCTGTCTTTTCTCTACATATAATTTTGATGATTTTTTAAAAAAATCCCATTTTAACCATTTTTTTATGCAGAAACCTGTATAATTCAAGCCATTTCAATAAACCTGTATATTTCACATTTCCATTAACAATTTCTAGTATGGTTCATTAACCATTTCCACTAATCCCATAAATCACATAAACCACATAAAACTAATATCTGTGCTATACTATCCCATTCACAAACCATTCACAAAACTATACTATCCCATAAAATAAACGATTCACAAAACTATACATTCACATAATACCATAAATCACATAAATAACATAAACCATTCACAAAACTATACTATCCCATAAATCACATAAACCACATAAAACTAATATCTGTGCTATACTATCCCATTCACAAAACCATTCACAAAACTATACTATCCCATAAAATAAACCATTCACAAAACAATACATTCACATAATCCCATAAATCACATATATCACATAAATAACATAAACCATTCACAAAACTATACTATCCCATAAAATAAACCATTCACAAAACTATACATTCACATAATCCCATAATCCTATACCTTATATATATAGGATTCTTTTTTCAATAAGGTATTCACACAATTCCTCCTTAATTTCTTGTAATTTATCCTTCGTGTAATGAGAACACGCGTATTCATCAAAGTACTACATAACAAAACAAAATATGCATGATTTAGTTAAAAATGATAAACTATATGACATATCCGATAAATATTAAAATAAATCCTAAGTTATAAATCCATGCATACCGTAATAGGAATCTCTAATCGATCCATTTGAAGGATTTCTCTCATAAACCTCAAAACGAAATACCCACAGTCTATGCCATTACGCTGACGAGGGCACTGCACATAGACAAACAAATAAGAATTAATATATAGTTGTTTTGTGTTATCAAGTAGCATCACTAATAAGCAACATTGTGAAAATTAATATACCTCCATTTTGACCCATGTAACGTTGGTTGCTTTAGCCCGTGCTACCCGAGATTCTCTTTGTGCTCGGTATACGAGTATTGCTCTATAAAAGAAAAACGTAAATTTAGAACAATCTCACAGAAATAATTAAATATACAAATACACACGAATATCTCCTTGAGCAACATCATGGATTTTGAGTGCCATATTACTCTTGCCAAAAAGAATCGTGGGTAGCAAGAAATTTCCAAAATTGTCTTGTAGACAGTTTCCAGCAAGGCATGTTGGACACTCCATATCTCCTTGCTCAAATGGAGTTTGATGATGTTCTGATGCTCTTTAGAAAGCTTGTATATCCTACTTTAACTTTGATTTCTAACATTGGTCTTGAATCAACTTGGATCATGGTGAAAAATGGTCTCAAATTTGGTGAAAAACCAAGACAGATTCTGTCCCAAAATTTTCACTAAGTGTTGGAAAAAGTGGTTATTTTCATGTTTTTGTGATTTTGATCAATCCATAACTCAAAATCCATGATGATTTGGAATCTGATGTAGTTGACACTTTTGAAGTATGTCATGTGAACTTTCATTTGAGCTTTGTATGGAAGAAAAATGCCTTGGGGTTTGGGAGTTATGACCTCGCAAAGTTGGTACCAAATCCATTTTGTTCCATAACTTAGAAAAAATTAAGTTTCTTAAGGTTGCCCCTTTTGCAAGTAACCCTATTTTTCTTGATTTTTCTTGATGGATGATGATCAAAACCATACATTTACATTATTTTTGACTTAGGGGAGCCACATTTGTGAAAAAATTCAAAAAGTCAAACTTGATTTTGGGCACAGTTGACTTTTTTGTCAGATGAATTCCAAACTGTGTGATCTTCTATGCAATCAAGTTCTTGACCTAATTCAAACCTAATGGATGGATTCCATTGGTGTTTTAGGGTATCTTGAATCATGTCCCAAGGTTTGGGAACATGTCTTGGTCCAAAGTCAAAGGTACAATTGACTTTTTCTTCAAAACCCTAATTGTGGTCCAGATGATTTTGAAACTTGTGAATCAAGCTTCTTGGATCAATCTATTGTTGTAAATGGATCAATGTGGTGTATTTGAGGCCCTCAAATCATGTCTTGAGGTCTTGGTTCATGTTTTGCCTCAAAAGTCAACCCTAATTCCTGATTTTTGATGACTGCTCCCTCTGAGGTCATTTTGACTTGACGATGGGACTCATAAGGTTCCTTTGAGCATTTTGGATCATGTTTTGAAGTATTGGCTCATACCCAGAGGAAAATTTTCATCTGGAAGCCTTGGTCGATCAAAACCCTAATTTGGTGATACTGGCGATCTTGAGGCTCGATCCACTTGGAATGTTGCAACATTGTGCTTGATTCTTGATATGGGAGACCTCTTAATCCTTAATGGGTGTTTGAGAGGTTAGAAAAGTTTAGGACCATGTCAATTCTTGATTGATCTTTTGTCTAAGTGCTCTGAGAGGGCTCAAAACCCCAATTCTTGATTGTAGTGAATACTCAATAATCCTTGAGGAGATTGAAGAGGCATGAAGGTACATCCATATTGTGGTGATAATTTGCACAATGATGGGAAATCTTGGTGGTTAAAATTTGGGGTATGACACAGTCGTCTAGACAGATTTCTTGTCTCAGCAGGGTTGTTAGTGGATTGGAACTCTGCGCTACAAATAGTTGGTAACAGAGACGTTTTGGATCAAAGACCGGTTTGGCTCAAGGCTAGGAACGTCAATTGGGGTCCCAAACCTTTCAAAAAATTTCAGTGTTGGTTTGATCATTCTGACTTCATCTTGTTTGTCAAAATGAAATGAATTTCTTTTGTAGTTGAAGGTAGTGCGGCATATGTACTGACTATCAAGTTCAAATTGCTTAAAGATAGGCTCGGATGGTGGAATAAACACATCATTGGTTAGCTAGATCTTTCAATGGATCGTGAAGTTGATATCATCAACGAGGTGGGGGAAATAATAGCTGCTGGTTTGGGGAGAACTAAGAATATCGATTTGAAAAAGAGAGAGGTGGCTCAAATTAAATTATGGAAGAACTTGCGCTCAGACTGTATTGTTTATCAGAAATCAAGAGCTAAATGGATCCAAGACGGAGATCAAAACACGAAGTATTTTCATGTTATGCTTAATCATAGGTCCAGGAAAAATACCTTTTCAGCAATACTTGTTAATTCAGAATATGTGGAGGATGTATATAATGTGAAGTTGGCTCCTATGGAGCATTTCAAGGTTATATTTCAATCAATTCCTTGCACTAGACCAGAATTGAATTTTACAGACATTGTTTCTCTTTCGTTGGATGACAGTAAAATGTTAGAGGAAAAATTTTGCAAGGAAGAAATCAGGGAGGTTATTTTTGAAGCTGGTGGAAATAAAAGTCCAAGTTCGGACGGTTTTAATCTTGAATTTTTAAGACACTGTTGGGATATTGTTGGTCCAGACGTCGTAAAATGTATTCAGCATTTTCATGATACGACTTGGCTTCCTAAAGCATTGTTTTCTTCTTTTTTGGCTTTAATCCCCAAAAAAGACACTACGGCAAACAAGACATTAGACAACGCTTAAAAGCGCTGCCTAAGGTAGCACTGTCGTAGGTAAAGACAACGCTTTTATTTATGAAAAAGCGCTCTCTAAAGTATACATTAGAGGGCGCTTTTTCAAGAAAAAAGCGCTGTCTAATGGATGCCTATAATTTTAGTTATCAATTTTTCTATAACTTTAGAGGGCGCTTTTTAAAGCACTGTCTAATGTATGCCTATAATTTTAGTTGTCAATTTTTCTATACCTTTAGAGGGCGCTTTTTATGAAAAGCGCTTTCTGTTGTGAACTATAGACAACACTTTTTCTAGAAAGCGCTGTCTTTTCTCTACATATAATTTTGATGATTTTTAAAAAAAATCCCATTTTAACCATTTTTTTATGCAGAAACCTGTATAATTCAAGCCATTTCAATAAACCTGTATATTTCACATTTCCATTAACAATTTCTAGTATGGTTCATTAACCATTTCCACTAATCCCATAAATCACATAAACCACATAAAACTAATATCTGTGCTATACTATCCCATTCACAAACCATTCACAAAACTATACTATCCCATAAAATAAACGATTCACAAAACTATACATTCACATAATACCATAAATCACATAAATAACATAAACCATTCACAAAACTATACTATCCCATAAATCACATAAACCACATAAAACTAATATCTGTGCTATACTATCCCATTCACAAAACCATTCACAAAACTATACTATCCCATAAAATAAACCATTCACAAAACAATACATTCACATAATCCCATAAATCACATATATCACATAAATAACATAAACCATTCACAAAACTATACTATCCCATAAAATAAACCATTCACAAAACTATACATTCACATAATCCCATAATCCTATACCTTATATATATAGGATTCTTTTTTCAATAAGGTATTCACACAATTCCTCCTTAATTTCTTGTAATTTATCCTTCGTGTAATGAGAACACGCGTATTCATCAAAGTACTACATAACAAAACAAAATATGCATGATTTAGTTAAAAATAATAAACTATATGACATATCCGATAAATATTAAAATAAATCCTAAGTTATAAATCCATGCATACCGTAATAGGAATCTCTAATCGATCCATTTGAAGGATTTCTCTCATAAACCTCAAAACGAAATACCCACAGTCTATGCCATTACGCTGACGAGGGCACTGCACATAGACAAACAAATAAGAATTAATATATAGTTGTTTTGTGTTATCAAGTAGCATCACTAATAAGCAACATTGTGAAAATTAATATACCTCCATTTTGACCCATGTAACGTTGGTTGCTTTAGCCCGTGCTACCCGAGATTCTCTTTGTGCTCGGTATACGAGTATTGCTCTATAAAAGAAAAACGTAAATTTAGAACAATCTCACAGAAATAATTAAATATACAAATACACACGAATATCTCCTTGAGCAACATCATGGATTTTGAGTGCCATATTACTCTTGCCAAAAAGAATCGTGGGTAGCAAGAAATTTCCAAAATTGTCTTGTAGACAGTTTCCAGCAAGGCATGTTGGACACTCCATATCTCCTTGCTCAAATGGAGTTTGATGATGTTCTGATGCTCTTTAGAAAGCTTGTATATCCTACTTTAACTTTGATTTCTAACATTGGTCTTGAATCAACTTGGATCATGGTGAAAAATGGTCTCAAATTTGGTGAAAAACCAAGACAGATTCTGTCCCAAAATTTTCACTAAGTGTTGGAAAAAGTGGTTATTTTCATGTTTTTGTGATTTTGATCAATCCATAACTCAAAATCCATGATGATTTGGAATCTGATGTAGTTGACACTTTTGAAGTATGTCATGTGAACTTTCATTTGAGCTTTGTATGGAAGAAAAATGCCTTGGGGTTTGGGAGTTATGACCTCGCAAAGTTGGTACCAAATCCATTTTGTTCCATAACTTAGAAAAAATTAAGTTTCTTAAGGTTGCCCCTTTTGCAAGTAACCCTATTTTTCTTGATTTTTCTTGATGGATGATGATCAAAACCATACATTTACATTATTTTTGACTTAGGGGAGCCACATTTGTGAAAAAATTCAAAAAGTCAAACTTGATTTTGGGCACAGTTGACTTTTTTGTCAGATGAATTCCAAACTGTGTGATCTTCTATGCAATCAAGTTCTTGACCTAATTCAAACCTAATGGATGGATTCCATTGGTGTTTTAGGGTATCTTGAATCATGTCCCAAGGTTTGGGAACATGTCTTGGTCCAAAGTCAAAGGTACAATTGACTTTTTCTTCAAAACCCTAATTGTGGTCCAGATGATTTTGAAACTTGTGAATCAAGCTTCTTGGATCAATCTATTGTTGTAAATGGATCAATGTGGTGTATTTGAGGCCCTCAAATCATGTCTTGAGGTCTTGGTTCATGTTTTGCCTCAAAAGTCAACCCTAATTCCTGATTTTTGATGACTGCTCCCTCTGAGGTCATTTTGACTTGACGATGGGACTCATAAGGTTCCTTTGAGCATTTTGGATCATGTTTTGAAGTATTGGCTCATACCCAGAGGAAAATTTTCATCTGGAAGCCTTGGTCGATCAAAACCCTAATTTGGTGATACTGGCGATCTTGAGGCTCGATCCACTTGGAATGTTGCAACATTGTGCTTGATTCTTGATATGGGAGACCTCTTAATCCTTAATGGGTGTTTGAGAGGTTAGAAAAGTTTAGGACCATGTCAATTCTTGATTGATCTTTTGTCTAAGTGCTCTGAGAGGGCTCAAAACCCCAATTCTTGATTGTAGTGAATACTCAATAATCCTTGAGGAGATTGAAGAGGCATGAAGGTACATCCATATTGTGGTGATAATTTGCACAATGATGGGAAATCTTGGTGGTTAAAATTTGGGGTATGACACAGTCGTCTAGACAGATTTCTTGTCTCAGCAGGGTTGTTAGTGGATTGGAACTCTGCGCTACAAATAGTTGGTAACAGAGACGTTTTGGATCAAAGACCGGTTTGGCTCAAGGCTAGGAACGTCAATTGGGGTCCCAAACCTTTCAAAAAATTTCAGTGTTGGTTTGATCATTCTGACTTCATCTTGTTTGTCAAAATGAAATGAATTTCTTTTGTAGTTGAAGGTAGTGCGGCATATGTACTGACTATCAAGTTCAAATTGCTTAAAGATAGGCTCGGATGGTGGAATAAACACATCATTGGTTAGCTAGATCTTTCAATGGATCGTGAAGTTGATATCATCAACGAGGTGGGGGAAATAATAGCTGCTGGTTTGGGGAGAACTAAGAATATCGATTTGAAAAAGAGAGAGGTGGCTCAAATTAAATTATGGAAGAACTTGCGCTCAGACTGTATTGTTTATCAGAAATCAAGAGCTAAATGGATCCAAGACGGAGATCAAAACACGAAGTATTTTCATGTTATGCTTAATCATAGGTCCAGGAAAAATACCTTTTCAGCAATACTTGTTAATTCAGAATATGTGGAGGATGTATATAATGTGAAGTTGGCTCCTATGGAGCATTTCAAGGTTATATTTCAATCAATTCCTTGCACTAGACCAGAATTGAATTTTACAGACATTGTTTCTCTTTCGTTGGATGACAGTAAAATGTTAGAGGAAAAATTTTGCAAGGAAGAAATCAGGGAGGTTATTTTTGAAGCTGGTGGAAATAAAAGTCCAAGTTCGGACGGTTTTAATCTTGAATTTTTAAGACACTGTTGGGATATTGTTGGTCCAGACGTCGTAAAATGTATTCAGCATTTTCATGATACGACTTGGCTTCCTAAAGCATTGTTTTCTTCTTTTTTGGCTTTAATCCCCAAAAAAGACACTACGGCAAACAAGACATTAGACAACGCTTAAAAGCGCTGCCTAAGGTAGCACTGTCGTAGGTAAAGACAACGCTTTTATTTATGAAAAAGCGCTCTCTAAAGTATACATTAGAGGGCGCTTTTTCAAGAAAAAAGCGCTGTCTAATGGATGCCTATAATTTTAGTTATCAATTTTTCTATAACTTTAGAGGGCGCTTTTTAAAGCACTGTCTAATGTATGCCTATAATTTTAGTTGTCAATTTTTCTATACCTTTAGAGGGCGCTTTTTATGAAAAGCGCTTTCTGTTGTGAACTATAGACAACACTTTTTCTAGAAAGCGCTGTCTTTTCTCTACATATAATTTTGATGATTTTTTAAAAAAATCCCATTTTAACCATTTTTTTATGCAGAAACCTGTATAATTCAAGCCATTTCAATAAACCTGTATATTTCACATTTCCATTAACAATTTCTAGTATGGTTCATTAACCATTTCCACTAATCCCATAAATCACATAAACCACATAAAACTAATATCTGTGCTATACTATCCCATTCACAAACCATTCACAAAACTATACTATCCCATAAAATAAACGATTCACAAAACTATACATTCACATAATACCATAAATCACATAAATAACATAAACCATTCACAAAACTATACTATCCCATAAATCACATAAACCACATAAAAACTAATATCTGTGCTATACTATCCCATTCACAAAACCATTCACAAAACTATACTATCCCATAAAATAAACCATTCACAAAACAATACATTCACATAATCCCATAAATCACATATATCACATAAATAACATAAACCATTCACAAAACTATACTATCCCATAAAATAAACCATTCACAAAACTATACATTCACATAATCCCATAATCCTATACCTTATATATATAGGATTCTTTTTTCAATAAGGTATTCACACAATTCCTCCTTAATTTCTTGTAATTTATCCTTCGTGTAATGAGAACACGCGTATTCATCAAAGTACTACATAACAAAACAAAATATGCATGATTTAGTTAAAAATAATAAACTATATGACATATCCGATAAATATTAAAATAAATCCTAAGTTATAAATCCATGCATACCGTAATAGGAATCTCTAATCGATCCATTTGAAGGATTTCTCTCATAAACCTCAAAACGAAATACCCACAGTCTATGCCATTACGCTGACGAGGGCACTGCACATAGACAAACAAATAAGAATTAATATATAGTTGTTTTGTGTTATCAAGTAGCATCACTAATAAGCAACATTGTGAAAAA